>CAJGYO010000010.1:62215604-62549224 GCA_904845875.1 Miscanthus lutarioriparius
GGAGAGATTTTATCCCATACAAATCAAAATCTCCCTCAATCCACTCTAATCCCATCGGATAAAAAGTTAACCGAACAAGTCCTAATATATTTAAGAATTTCTAGGGATACCTTATATATTTTAAGGAGGATAGAGTGCACAGCCCAAAATGACCGCGCGCGCATAGTGATTTTTTTTACGGTTGGTGCAGAGAGATCATAGCGCTGAGATGCAAACGGTGAGTAGATTTTTGGCAGTGGGTGTTAAGGAATATAATTAATTAGGGTTTAGCACTGGAGTGGTCCGAGATAGCCCAAACTCACGTGCCATATTTATCATGAGGATGGGCCAGGCCCTATTTGGAACCATTTGTCTATTTAATCTGCTCAGAAATTTTCGGTAAGCTATGGTCTGAAAAATATGCAGTCTAGAGAATTTCGGTATTTGGTGATCCCGATTACTGCCCATAGTTCTCTATATTGAGGATGAAAATGACATCTACGTTCCTGAGGTTGATGATAGCTTATTTGTTGACTGAATATAAGCTAAAATCCTAATTAATTTGAGTTTATTGAATGTATAATGAGCTTGTGCACCATGAGCATTGTTTGTAAAGATCATTGAGACTGGTTTGACTAATTTTGAAATTTATTTCTAAAAATCTTATTCTCATATTAAAGGGATTGTGACGCCTAATAAGAGGGGGTGAATTAAGTCACCTAGAAACTAAAGCCCAAAAACCACTTAGAGAAAACTACACAAGTTCTTTATAGATGTGCACTAGTTTTTTAAGTGTTGCTATCTCTAATGAAGAAGATTTTTAATCCTATCAACTAACCTAGCAAGCTAGACTAGGAAGATAAGCACACACCAACGAATACAAAAAGTAAATGCAAAATCATAAATGAGTTAGAGAACTCAAACACCCACGTGACATTATTATTTTTGAGGTATCAGAAAGCTCACACTTAACATAAATCCTTGTTGAAGCCTCTTGCAAGGGCCAAGCTCCATGGTTAGGTAACTCGGCGGATAGCTCAGTCTTCCCCACGCTCAAGTGAGTCTCCACGAAGCCTCTGTCGGACTGCTCCTCGCCATCTTCACTATGGAGAGAGCTTTTGGCCAAACGGCCAAGAGCCACTCGTCCCCATACACCACCGACAGCTACAACACAAACACGGTTGGTGTGATTTCGCAAGATTACAAACCCCATGGTTTACCACTCTTGGTGCGCACAAGCGCTGATAGCAAGGAGGTATGCAAACCTCACTGAACACTTGGCCTAAACCTAGAGCAAACACTAAACTGACCTTCAACTAGCCTAAGTACTAATCCTAGCTCTTTAGCTAATCACCTAATCTTCTCTTATGGTTAGAGCACAATTGTGTGAGCTTCAACACAAATATAGCTTCAACAAGCTCTAACACACTCCAAATGGCCAGGTATTTGGATTGCAAAAGAAGTGAGCACTTGATAGATTCAGTGACCACACTGGACAAATCTGATGTCGTGCAAAAGAAGTGAGCACTTGATAGATTCAGTGACCACACTGGACAAATCTGATGTTGTGCCACGTGGACTAGTCATTGCCGATCGTAGGAAATTTCATTTCTCCAGTGGATTCTCTTGTGCCCCACTAGACAAATCCAGTGTGTTGTCCAAAGAATTAGGACCTCTCAGGAATGCACCTATACTCTCTGGGCTCTAGTGCATACATCTTTGTACTCTATCTCTGGTGCTAAACTCTGGTCACACTAGAAGTACATTATGCACAGCTTCCAACACTGCCACATGGCCCCACTGAAATTCTGTGGTGCAACTGTTTGAGCATTTCCGTGCTCACAGGAAACTCCAGTGCACTTCTTCATTCTACTCTAAGAGCATTTCTTCATGTCCAATTGTATTTTCTTCATTTCTATGGTGTCTTGAGTTTCTTACTTTTCTCTTAGGGCAATGTCGCTCTTTGATCTTCGTTTGAGGTGTTGATTCCTCGATCTTCACCTTATCCCAACTTAAGTCTATTTCTTGCATCCTTAGACTAAGTACAATGTATACTGTTGTTATGGTCGGCAACAGCTATAGACGTCGTCAAAGGGGCTAATTAGGCAGGAGAGATTTGGGGGATCAATCTGGAAAGCCTGACTTAGGCGGGCGAGAGTCTAGGAGAGAATTATGCTTGTAGTCCCTTTACAATCAATGGTGATGAAGTAAACAAGCAATTACAGACAATCAAATTCTCAACTCCTTTCTCTATTACCTAACCATCAACACAGCCACCCGAAAACCAACAGCCGAATGGTCGATGACCTCCCACAGCCATCCTATCTGGTCACTTCCCCAAGGACATGACAATTTGGTATCAGCTTCCAGTGATCCTGCCATGAGTTTCGGCAACGTCGATCAACTCAAGCAGCTCCTAGTAGCCCAGGAGGAGACTCTACGCAAGGAAGCCCAGGAAGAGTTCAAGATGATCACTTTCGGCATCAGCGAGCTCACCTCCATCGTCAAGATATTCCATACGGGATTGACTGATGTCATAGACAAGGTCTCTGACATCTTGGGGCGCCTTGCCAAGTTGGGGGGGGGGGGCAGTCCAGCGCCACCAGCGCGGCAACGTCACCTTCGGTGGCGCTTCCCGTCGGCCCTTCTACGCCACCATTGCCAACATCCTCATCACCTCTCCTAGGGGCAAAGGGATCCTCGGCAGTAAAGGCATCGTCACCAATGGCAACCTGCTGCTGCCCAAGGGACCTTCGCCCAAGACGTGCTTCAACTTGGTGAACAAACCCGACATTGCACTGGAAGATGGAGGGACTCGTCCCTCGCTACATCAAGATGGATTTTCCACACTACGACAGCATGGTGATCCCCTGCCATGGCTTGATCATTGTGAGCAATTCTTCACTACTCAGCAGATCAAGGAGCACCACAAGGTATGGCTCACTCGATTTCATCAGAATGGGGACGCCTACCATCGTGGTTTGTCTTTCATGATCTATGCAGCATCGCCCTCGGCGAACTTTGGCACCTGCGGCAAACGGGCTTCGTCAACGAGTACTAGGGTCGCTTCCTAGTGCTCCTCAGCTGCATCGATCAATTGATGGACAAGCAGGACTAGCAAATGTTCACCTTGGGCCTCCTCACTAGGTCTAATGCATATGCAATAAATTCATCCACCTAGTGGCACTTAGAAACCAAAATTGAATATTGGAGTTCCCCCATAATAGTATGGCTATCTATTGGACTTATAGTTTGCCCATGGCTTAACATTGAGAGCAAGGGTTTCGCGTCGAACCTTGGCTCAGGAGGCGTCGGACCGTGTGCTGGCTGGGTCCGACGGCTAACCAAAGTGTAGGGGTGCGATGCAGCGGCGTCGTACTACGCCAACTGGTGGCGTCGAACCAAACGCAAGCAGTGTTCCTTCACGCTAGTGAGAGCGAGGCTTGCGCAGGCGCGACACGTGGTAGCGTCAGACTGCTAGCTGGATCCGATGGTTGGCGTCAGACCTTGGTTCGATGGTTTTAACCATCTCTAGACCTTACTGGACCGCGTCGGACTCACCCTGTGCTGGGTCCGACTATGCGTCCGACGGCTGGGTCCGATGATGCAAATCAGCGCATGGCAGTGAGCCATTGGGCACGCGCGATTTGAACGGGACACATGGCACTACGACAGTGGCCACCCAGACTGTTGGACCCTGCATCGGACGGTCCGACGGCCCCACGCTGCTGAGTCCGACGGTCACTTATGTAACCTAAGGGCTCTATTTCGAGGGGACACCTATTTAAGGTGTTTGGCCGGTTTGAGTTCACTCTCTTGGCCATTTCTATTGAGAATACATCCTAGTGAGCCTAGCCATTCCTCTCTCACTCATCTAGCTTGATTGATTCATCATTTGGTGAGATTGGAGAGCATCCAAGTGCATTGCTTTGAGTGATTGCATCTAGAGACACTTGGTGATTGTGTTTCACTGTGGATTTCGCTTGTTACTCTTGATGGTTGCCGCTACCTAGACGGCTTGGTGCAGTGAGGATCGTCTAGCGGAGGAAGGTGCTTGTCTTCGGCTCCGATCATAGTGATTGCGAGTGGTTCTTGACCTTTCCCTAGTGGAGAGCCAAAAGATATTCTAGTGGATTGCTCGTGGCTTGTGGATTCCCATCTTGTGTTGGTTGTGCGGCACCCGATTGTGGGTTAGGCGTGTGATGCATATTAGCGCGTGAACCTCTAGGTGGGTGAATCGCCACAATGAGGACTAGCTTGCCGGCAAGCAAGTGAACCTCGGTGAAAAATCATTATGTCATCTTGTCCCCGAGGAATTCATTTGGTGTTCATTGTGATTGATTGATCATCTCTTGCCACGGCGGTATAACCCTCACTATCCCTCTTGTATTTACATTCTAGTGTAGCTAAGCTCTTTAGTGAAACTAGTTTTGAGAGCTAGCTTGTGTTTTGTTAGTTTGGTTAGTGATGCTCTTTAGTTAGTTTTTGAGAGCTCACTAACTTAGAGAGTAGTGACTTAGCCCTTGTGTGAAATAGAGATCATAGCAACTAGAATTGTGGATATGTGGCTTGTATTTTTAGTAGGCTAGCGCAACACTCGCTTTGCTTCTTAATTGTCTAATCTCTTGGCTTAAGTGTTGTTGTAGAAATTTTTATAGGCTATTCACCCCTTCTAGCCATTAGGAACTTTCAATATGTCATGGCCTTGCGTCTAGATACCTTTGGGGTTAGTTGTATGTATATTTATACCTTGCATTAGGATGTTCCTTACTCATATTTATTAGGTGTGCATACAATAATTTGAATTACTTATAGGAGACCTGCAGTTGACTTTGAGATCTAAATACCACTTGAAAAAGATACCAACATGAAGTGACTACCACATTGTAGGTGATATTTGGAGGATGCTATCTATGATTTAGACTTTGGCACACAAAAGAATAAATAAGTACTTGTGTTGTGTTCCTATGCTAATAAATCATGTAGCTTGTTCATGGGTTAGAGTGAAGCATAAGCAACTGACCATAAGAACATGTTAATTGTTTAGTTTTAACTATTTTCTATGATAATAGTACTATTGTAGTATATTTAATAGCCAGGATATTGTAATCACCACTGCCATATGTATCTAGGGAGGAATCTAGCCGTCCAAGTCTATGTACTCTATCTATAACACCCGAGAGGTTTAGTGCAAATATCCCACGCATTGTACCCAATATACTACGATGTCATGAGTTTAGGTTTCAATCATGAACCATAAGGTTGCCGCTGCCGCCACGAGACGGCAGATAGTATGGGGGTGGTAGCATGAGGTGTTTGCCACTCCATGTTGTTGGGTTGATCTACCAAGAGCATCATCATGTCACACGCCTATCTTGCCCCCTGCTACACCGTGTTGTGGCTACCGCATTGCCAATGGCCATGTCCCATACAGTGCCTTTGCTTGGCCATGACAAATGGTTCCCTCCATGGTTCACCGTACTAGGGAGATGCTTCTGCTATTTTTCCAGATCGGAGGTTGGGGTTGCGTTTCCATGTCTATGGATCTCTCAACGTCCGATGGACGAAGTTGTCGTTGTGCGTACTCCTTGTAGCAAGGACACTACTCGTGGTTAAGTTATTTTCATGGTTGCCGCCTATTTAGGATGGTGCCACCTATACTGCTTATCCTCCTTGTCATGTAGCTCTCGACACTAGACTCTGCCTACTACCACCACCTCTGGAACATCACCATCAATGTCTCTAAAGGATGACATGTGACCGCTTATTATTGATATGTCTGAATAGCCCTTCTACCTCCACTGTTCGTTCAGCTCATCATCATGCCACCAATCATCTGTAGAAAGCTAGTGATTATTTGTACTTGTTTGCCTCTATTAAAGCTTTGACTATGTCCACCACAACCTCTGCTGTTTCAGTAAAAAAGACCCGTCATCCGCTTGAGCTACTTGTCAATTTCTATTCGAGTCATAGCATCGCTGCAATGCGATGTTGCTGTGACTATGGGGAGTTAGCCTTTGACTTTTTCTCTAGTCTGACCATCTACAATGCTCCCAATATGACTGTAAGGGATGTTTTAATACCAACTTCACCTATAGTCCGACTATTTGTGATAATACTCCTATTATGATTGTGGGTCATGTTAGAGTATATCTAGCAGTTAGGATACAGTATATGTCTGTAGGGAGACACGGTGTTGTGCCCCAAGTCTCCATACTCTCTCTATATATATTATACAAATATCTCACACATTATACAGAATCTATTTTGGCTTTCAAATACAAAACTATCTTAATGAAAAATTGTAGGGTGCTGGTTCTTGTGGGGTCACCATCATCCCCAATTCCCCACCCTCTTCCACAACACACACATGGACCCTAAAATGGTATAGCATATAGTACACTGAAAAACATGTTTCATCATGCATTTTTAAGTATATAATTTATATTTAATGTTTTATATCTCAAATCTCCACGGGCAAAGTCATCTTTGTTTTTGACCAACTTTGGTGTTAAATCTAGATATTCACTGAGGCATGCATATTTGACAAAAATATATTGTACTGTGTCTATACATTTTTGACCCTTGGTTGTGTCTAATGCTTTCACTCCAAAATAGACATCTGGAATTGATGAATTAATTGTTTCAACAGATAATGTTTAGTCCTGACATGGCCAACCGCATGAAGAGGATGAATAAAAAGTTAAATGAAATAAGGAAGCAAAATAAATTTGGGACTGGGTTGATACCTGAACCCAAAACAGAGTACACTGATGGTGAAACAATATCAGGGCCATCAGATGTGATTGTTGGTCGTAGAGTTGAGAAAGAATCTGTCATTAATATACTGCTTAGCTCCAATACATATGCTCAAGAAATTAATAACTGTACCATTATTCATGGGCTTGCTGGTGTTGGCAAGACAGAACTAGCAAAATTGGTGTTCAATGATGAAAGAATCAAGGAGGCATTTCCGCAAAGGGTCTGGGTTTACTTGCGCCAAAATTGTGACGAAAAAGATATTTGCAGAGGTATAATCTCAGTAATTGAACAAAGACGTTGCAAGCTTGAGATTCTTGAATCCATATACCAGCATCTCAAAAAGGTGCTCACGAGTAGATGTCTCATTGTATTGGATAATCTTTGGAATTCATCCTTGGAGAGATTGCAGGGTATACTAGGCAGGAATGTCTCGATCTTAGTTACTTCACGCAAAGCTATTCAGTTGAATACGAGAAAAGCAATAATGTTCCCCTTGGAACCTTTGTCAGACAAACTCAGCTTTGATTTAGTTAAGAAAGTTGCATCCTCATATTTCCGTGAAGGTGACATTCCAGAAATTGCACTGGATGAAATTGTAGCAAAGTGCAGAGGTGTACCTTTCGCTCTGAGGACTATTGCATCCCAATTGAAACCAGGAACCGATGAAGAACTATTGAGTTTAATAAAAGATATCTTTCCACCCACATCAGATTATGGACAAGATGCTATTGAGAAAACTGTTCTTGGATCCCTCAGGCTGACATACCACTTAATGACTCCACGACTAAGGCTATGCTTTGCCTACTGTGCAATTTTTGCTAAAGGCTGTGAGATTGATCGTGAAGAATTATGCCACCAATGGATTGCTCTTGGGCTAATTGAAAACCCAACTAAAAGGCTTGCAGAGGAAACGATTCACGAATTATTGGACATGTCATTTCTTCAAGATTCAGGGCCATCTTCGGTGAGTTATTGTCTTTCACTTACTCAAATTTGTAGCTCTATGTAATAGTTTCGTGCTTGCTTCCATAGAGTTGACATAACCATAAGTTAATGGTACCTAGTACTTTACTTCAATTTTTTCATGTTCTTCTATATAAAGAGAGACCCACCCATACACGAACTACCCCTCACTATCACTTCATTATCATCAATATACTATTCAGACTATGAATTAAAAAGAGATACATTGCTTACTCCATTTGGTAGGCTCTCCTTTGTATTTATTATGATTGAACAGTTAAAATTAGCGTCTTTCGTCAGTGCAGAAAATGGTGTTTTCTTGTCTTCATTGTGAATTGCTTTGTGGGTTGATTTCTGGATCAGAGCTCTTTAATATTCTGATTTGAGTTTTTATGTTATTCTGAATACAAACCATGCATCTCTAGTTTAATTATTTGCAACAAATAATTTATGAAATTGGTTTGAGTTTTTGACCAACCCAATTGTATGAAAATATTGTCCACTGCCAATATACAATTTTAGATGATGGAATCGAAATAACCCAAGCTCTACCTTCTATATGATGCTTTACCCATAATAACTTGCCACTAGAGATCTAAAGTCATTAGCATAATCTATTGCTAAACATACATCCAAGGCTAGCAAAGACCTCCATTGTAGCATCTCCAAAGCGTGGCATAAGTTCCCAATCATCCATGTTTTGTTAAACCCCCCGAAATCAGTACATTTGAATACTTGCATATATTTTTGTAGGAAACAGCTAGGATGGGTTTTACCTACCCCCTATTGATTATAATTATATATTTGAAGTACTTGTGAATACTTGCATATGTTCCGACAATCATAATTTTTCCATTTTTGATTGAAGAGGATTTAATGGATTTTACCTACACTAGCACTACTAGCTAAGCTACACAAGCTAAGCAAGAGAGCAACTAGTTGCTACACAAGCCAACTAGCTACAAGAGCAACAACACTAGCACAAGTATTAACAAGTATCATGAGCTAGTGTTAGGAAATGGCAAACCAACAAGAAAGACTATGTTGACACGATGATTTTTATCCCAAGGTTTGGTGGTTTGCCAATCACTTAATTCCCATTGAGGTAAGCCCAAAGTTGATGCTGATCCTCTTGCTAGTAGCAAGCCGCAAGCTCGCACTCACCACCAGAGGTGTGCTCCAACGTGAGCTCTAGCACTTGATCTGACGAACCACTCGGCGCTCTTCGCACCTCACTTCTACTAGAGTGCTCTTCACGATCTCCCATGGGGCGAGCACAACTGTCCTCACAATACGATATCCTCTAGAGCACCACACAATCTCCGTGCGTGCTACACGAAGTCCACAAGCCTTCAACCCATCTAGGAGGTGGCAACCTCCAAGAGTAATAAGCACAACCATCTTGTGACACGAACACCTAGTGCCACTCAAAGAAACCTTGCAATGCAATGCATTAGGAAATGTTCTCTCACTTTCGGATGCAATCTCCACTAAGCACAAGTGAGTTGGAGGGCTAGAACACTCCACAAAGGCTGGACAAAGAGTCCCCAAGGTGTTCAACCACTAAAATGGTCTGCCACCCCTCTATATGTAAAGGGGGACGCCCAACTCGCTGTTACACCCTCAACAACCACTTCTTTGTACCTGGCAGTCCAACTAGCCCTCCTGCGATTGGATCGGTTGAGCCTAACAGCTAGTTGCCATAAAAGCGCAAATGACCACATGCAACTGGGCCTAAGACCCGCGCTCCAACCGGCCCACACCACGGTCACACGCGAGCCAAAAACACTCCACTTGGAAAGTTTGGCCCAATCCAATGGGCCACCAACAAAACATGTGCTTCTCCTCCTATTGAACCGTAGCCTTTCCCACGCTCTTCAGTCCAATGCCAGTCCAACCATTAGCTTCTACGGTTTGACCGCCAGGAGCCACCAAGTGGGCCATGGCTCTGAATAGTATTGTGCACTTCATTCGTGTGTAGCGTCCAAGCCTAACACCGGAGCAAGCACTCCTCACTCTGGCCCGCTGTCCAACGGCATATGTGGCCGGACAGACCATGAAGTTGACAGAACAACCCACAAAGCCCCTGTGCACAACCACTTTCTTCAATCCTATTATCCAGTGCCTTCGACCAAGTCACGAATACAGCGAACATCTCTAAGCACCAAGCTTACATTCGCTATATTATGTTCTTAGTCTTCACGAATATCCTTTGTACCAGACTCCAAACATCAAACCATGTCTTCGGGGGAAGACACTTGTTCCCATTCAATTTTTGGCTTACTTAAATGTGAATACTGCTACGAAACATACATTGGTTACAAACTTGAGTTCATCAATCACTAGAACCCCAAATCACTAAATTGGGGACTAGATGCATTAAAAAGTGTAGTCAAAGCATTTACCTGCGCATGACTGTGCCCCGAACTCTAACTCGTACCCACACCTGTGAAGCCTTGTGGGTAAGATTTCATATACTAGTGCTGAAGACATACTCGAATGCTAATAGTGTTATAGGAATTGCCACAATTTCTCGAGCAACATTTCTCAAACAAGGATACTTCATCCCTGCAACATTCCACCAATTGATGATGTCCAGTTTTGTTGTTCTTGCCAACATTTCCTCTTCCAATTAGACATCTAACTCTATGGTCACATAATTAGGTGGGGAAGCAGGTTCAAAAGACAAGTATTTGTCAAATATATGAAAGATAGTTGCATCGCCTTCACTTTGAATAGTATTGCTTGCACGAGCCCCGACACCATCTGTTGCACCAAAGTCCACCCTAGAACCTTGACCAAATCTATCTAGGACCATAGATTTCACTAATCATGGCATAGAAGTAGTGATGTCAATGGGAAGTAATGCATTCAGCTATACCCATACCTAGGGATGAAGACGAGATGTGTATGTTCCGATCCATTGTTGAAGACCTATATAGATAGTCTACATATGAATCCAAATATTTAATATCCATACTGTATCTAAATCCGAATACTCAAAATCAGATTTCTGATATGTTACGAGATAGATATCAATATTCGACATCATCCTTATTTGGTTCTAAGATCAGGAAAAAAATATGAAATACAATGCAGTATATATATGAGATAGAATGCTGGATCACTAATATCCGTCTGTATCTCCCTAAAAAAAACGTCTGTATGGTCACCCAACCCATTCCCCTAAATTATCTCTACCCATACCCCTAAATTATCCCTAATCATCGAACCCAATGGGTATGATGGATAAGATAAACTCAGCCTTTTGCCAAAGCCTCCTCTCTCCCATGTTCCGCAATGCTCTTTCCCTCTTCTCCCACCGCCGCATCAATGTTGGCCATGGGTCCGTGTCGGCCGCCAAGGAGTCGCAGGAGCGCTCGGTTTACCTCCGCTCCGCGAACTCGCACCGCCAAGGATGACGTGCGGGGATGGGGACCGGAAACACGCCTCCACGCGCCGCCGCCGCCGCTTCGAGCTCCGCCGGCTAACTACCTCGGGAAGGGCGGGGATGCCTGGGTGATGCCCCTGCCACGGCAAAGCACACACATCAACAGCTCTTGCATATTTAAATTGAGGGAAGGTAAGCAAGCTGGAGTCACCACGCACGCAACTTTCTCTCAGCTACAATCCTTGAGAGTCATGGTCGACACCTTCTCAATGCCCCAATCTTGGAGTATGTCATGAAGGACTTCATTTATGACTTTCAGAAGTATGGGGTTGTGGTACATACGAGAACCTACAAAGTAGAATAACAACAATTGCAAGATTAGTTAATGTACATGTAGTGCAACACACAAAACAAACAGGGAACAAAAAAGGAAATTTTTCATTAATCTCTTTCCTCAAAAGAAAGCCTTTTAGCTTGCAATCCTCAACAATATAGTGTGCATTTACTCCCATCTAGCCTTATCTTCATTGCTTCTCGTGAATCACATATACATTTTAGCATACATGACATATCGGTTCATAGGCCTTTTTTTACATATACAGCCCAACATTATGTGCTCTTTAGGGATCCGTCAGGCAGTTTATGATTGCATATTGATTGAGTATAAATTCATACTACTTACTTCATCTGTTCTATTGTATTACATGATACATTATAGTAGGCTTTGTGCATCTCAATATGTCGAGCTCGGGAGTGAACTAAAGATATTTGTATCAACTCGATGTAATTATCTTGTTTCAAATAAAAACATGCTTCATAAAAAAAAATACAAGCCAGTGATTCCATTAAGCTCTTGAGTTACTTTTTCAGGTGACGATAAGGAGTTCTGGAGCTCCAGCCAAACTTAAGATGCATGACTTGGTACACGACCTTGCTAAGTTAGTTTGTGATGATTAATTAGTAATTTTCAATGAGGAGAATATGTTATCTACACGCGATTCACCTCGCTATGCCATGGTTTTTGCTTGTGTGAAGGAGAACTTGCATAAGAATAATCAGCTTGCTGGGTTAAGGGCTCTGCATATTAAAGATTGTCCTACACTGAAGTTCAAATGGTACAATTCCTCATTCGCCAAACGCCTGCGAGTCCTGGATATTAGTGGGCATCATATTGAGAAGCTTCCTTCCTCTATTGGAAATCTGATGCAGCTGAGGTACCTTAACGCTTCAGGAATACAATTCAAAGAGCTCCCCAAAGCCATCGGCACTCTGTCTAAACTACAGTATCTCAATCTACATGGCAGTAGCATTTCCGGACTACCAGACTCAGTCTCCAAATTGGGTCAGTTGATGCATCTTGACATATCAGACTGTAAGAATCTGCAGGCATTGCCCAGCTCATTTTGCCAACTCAAGTGCCTGTGTTTTTTGTCACTAAAGAACTGCTGTCAACTATGTTCATTACCTGATGATCTTGCCGAACTCAAGGATTTGGAGAAGCTCAATTTGTCAGGCTGCTCCTGTCTTTGCAAGTTACCAGAATCTCTTGGTAAGCTGAAGAAGTTAAAACAATTGGATCTATCAGGCTGTCTGAAACTCACCAAGCTACCAGATTCTTTCGTTAGACTTACTGGTCTCCAATACCTCGACATCTCAAGCTGTTCTGAATTAAACATACCTGTTGATGGTCTTAACAAGCTTGTGGGTTTGAACTACGTAGATATGTCATCTTGTCCGAAACTTGTAGGTCTGCCTGAAGAATTTTGTGACCTTAAACATCTCCATACACTGAATCTTTCTGACTGTAGTCAATTGGGAAATTTACCAGAGAGGCTGGGCCAAATGAAAAGCATCAGGTTCATTTTGCTGGATGGTTGTGTAGAATCGGTGAGGAAACCCATTCTGCAAAATAGGCTGGGTGCTGGCCTGCAGTCGTTACCTGCATTTGTCATTGAAGCGCAGGTTGGCAGCATCCGAAGCAACATTACCCAGCTGGAGCAGGAGAAGTTCTCTGAGCTGGAACTGTACCGCCTCGAGAATGTGCGAGCAGTTGAGGAGGCCGGAGCACTAAAGATGCCGGCCAGATCTGGATTACGTAGTTTGGGACTGATGTGGACATTGAATGTTGACCGATTTGTTGAGGATGAGGCACTGCTTCAGGTGCTTGAGCCACCTGAAGATCTTCAAAAGTTTAGGGTACAGGGTTACATGGGCAAAAGGTTCCCTAAATGGAACGTAGAAATCGGTTCCTTCCGCCGGGGTCAGCTCGACGAACTCGGGTTGATGCATTTTCCAATGTGCAACAATTTGCCACAGCTTGGGCAGCTTGCAAATCTCAAGAAGCTGCACCTATGCCGGATGCCCAAAATCAGGAGACTAGGCAGAGAATTAGGTGATGACACTGGAGTACTCAAGAACTTGCAAAGTTTCACTTTGGAATACATGGAGAACCTGGAAGAATGGTGCACTACCATGTTAATGGCATCAGCTAGTAGCCAGCACCAGCACAAACAGGAAGGGTTGTTCATGTTCCCCTCGCTTCAGGAGCTTAACATATACCACTGCCCTCAGTTAACAATGATTCCATGTCCTCCAAGAAGCATAGACTGGGAAGTAAGAGCAAGTAGTAGAGCATCGCAACAGCTTCTTGAGAAGGATGAGGCTATGCAGTCATTGGCAGAGTACATGGGCTTGCGGTGTCCCTTTGGCTACACTACCGAATTGCATGTCAATGGCTCCAGCAGCAGTTCTCCACATCTTCGTAGTGATGGATGGAAGTTTAATGCTTCCCTCATCACTCTCAGGGATCTGGGGACAAGTGATTGCTGCGGTTTGATTGACACATTGCTAGCCAAAGGCAATAACATGCAGTGTTTAATTAATCTAGAGGTTTCAGGCATTGAAGATACAAGAAGCTTGCTGGAACAAGTTGAGACAGTTGCGCATTACACACGGTCTAGCCTCGCCAAATCATGGCCAGATTGGTTCCTACAGCAACCTATTGTAAACAGTGGAGCATCACCCCATTTTCTTGTAACAGGTTTTGCAAGCTGTGCACTTGATGGCTGGATTGACAAAGTGACCTCCTTTCTTGGCAACCTCATACGGATCAACATGGAGGACCTGCCTATGTGCTACCGCCTGCCACCACTAGGACAGCTGCCAGTGCTGCAGGAGCTTCGGTTGAAAGGGATGCCTAAGATCACAAGGATAGATGACAGGGACTTGTGCGGCGGGAGTGACCGTTCATCATCATCTGTGTTGTTCTTCCCAAGGTTGACAAAGTTTGTTCTGAATGATATGCCGAACCTTGAGGAGTGGGTCATTACGGTGTCAGGTAGTACAAGTACTGGTCACTGTGGCAGGGACAGGGAGGAGTTCATGTTCCCTAAGCTGGTAAAGCTGACGATTTGGAACTGCCCCCAGTTGAAGCTGAAGCCTGGCCTCCCAAGAGCGGAGGAGTGGGACATAAATAATAGCGATCCGGTAATAGCGTCATCCTATGACAAAAACAGAAACAGTGGAGGTGGCGAGCTTGCTACAATGCTACAAGTGTTGTCATGCAAAGTTCCTCCCAGTAACTGGAAATTGCTTCACCATCTCCCCAGGATACAGAACTTGGCGATCATTAGCTGCCATGGGATGGAAGCTTTACCAGAGAGCATTCAGAGCCTTTCCTCCCTCCAGTCCTTGACGGTAAGTAAATGTCATGGCCTGAAACACCTGCCTGAATGGTTGGGGGACCTGACATGCCTTCACAGCTTGATGGTTGTGAGCTGTCCCCTGGAGTTCTTACCGGGGGGAATGAGGCGCCTCTCTTTCCTTCGGTCCCTCACTTTGAGCTGTTGTGATAGACTGGCAGCATTGCCAGGGTGGATGGGTGATCTCAAGTCACTCGTGAAGATCACAATTGAAGGATGCAAGAGCCTTAAATCCTTGCCTCAGCTTTGTAGTCTGCAAGATCTATTCATTGACTGTAATGATGAACTACATGGGTGGAGTGAATCAGGGGTCAACAAAGCTATGTTTGCGGGAATCAAACGACAGGTATGTTCCATGCATTGCATTGTATCTCCACGAATTTAATGTGCCCGACGACAAACAAGTTTATGATGACTTTTCGCTCACATTATTCTTGTTTTCTAACCAAGGCATGCTTAGGTATTATTCATTGGCTATATTCCTCTACTTTGCGTTGAAACAAACAACACATGCTTTTTTTAGGGTTTCTGGCTGGAGAATCATGGTCAGAGCAACAGCTACATCTTACCAGCAAGATCGTTACACATCGTTTGGGGACGCGATGACAGATATTGGAGGATGCATTCTCATCCTCACTCAAGGTTTGATTTTGAGAAATTAATGGCCTGAATAATTTGTAAATTAGGTTATTGCTTGGGAACTCTCTTCAAAATGTTAAGCATAAAGTTTTAAAGAAAGAAAACTTAGCCTGCAAAATGAACAAATACTAGGAAATCAGGATCAGATTTGGCAAGAAGAATTGTTGCGCTGTGTAAAAAATGTGGTACCTCTAAAAGTTCATTGCCAGACATCACGGGTATAATGCAATATCAAATCACTAGTGGTGCCACACTTTTCATTTTTACCACCATGCCAAATCTATTTTCTATTTCCAGGGAAGTAACTAGAAAACATGGCATAGTTCAGAGTGTTGGCACTCCCTCCATCTCAAATTATAAGTCATTTTAACTTTTTTTGAGAGTCAAAGCATCTCAAGTTTGACCAAAATTTATATAATAAAATAATTGCATTTATGATATCAACTAAGTATCATTAGATTTTTCATTAATTATGTTTTCATATTAATACCTATTTGATGTTATAAGTCTTTGTAATTCTCTTTATAATTTTGGTCAAACTTGAAATGCTTTGACTCTACAAGAAAGTTGGAATGACTTAAAATTTGAAATTTGAAATGGGGGGAGTAGTAGTTACTTGTATAATGCAACAATAAATCGCTAGTTGCTATATAATGTTTATTACCACTGATAAATGAGCTAACACAAATATAAACCGCAATGAAAATAATGAATCTATCGCAGCAGCTTTAGACAGTTGAAATAGCAGCAGCTCATCATTGAAAATATCTATTCTTTTGTTGCAATAGTAATAACCTGCTTTCGCAATTAAACCAAAGTAATATAGATGGACTCGACACTCATGGAAATAAATTAAATTATTGACATGTCAACAGTCCCCACTCCCCACAATACTATTAATTGATGCAATATCACATATCTATTACAGGAATCTGTCTTCTTAGATTTAATGTTTTTCATAGCAATAGCAACAGTATAAATTCCTTAAAGTGTTTTCTGTACTCTTTCCTGTTATTAGATATAGACGCATGACTTTGCTTGTTTGGTTTGCACATTACAGGTTTGAATCATCGATGGAACTCTTAGAAGTCTGGTGGCTTGAGATTGAGGGCAGTCTCCCTCAAGGGGCCCTCCCCACAAATACTAGCTACGATGTATACCTTGTTTACAAGCTGGCAGATGAGCACGATGGCCTCAGATGGGGCGAGTCATGCGTCCTAGTCGATGGTGTACCGACGTTTGGTGCCATTGTTTCCTTTGTGGACCAAGACGCTGTGCGCGTGGATCGCGTGGCTTACCCGGTTACGCGCTCTGAAGGATGGATGGAGCTCAGGCTCGGTGAGTTCAGCCTGCGTGATGATACTAGCGCGGTAAAAGTGCACTTGTCTGAGAAAACGAACACCTATGCCAAGAAAGGGCTCATCATTGAAGGCATGGAGATTAGAGCAAAAAGCATGCCTATTACCTAGGCACCAATTATTAGTCATATAAACCTGATCTTTTATTTAATAGAAACACTCAAAAGAGTGTCTCATATGTGATATCTTTATCAAGGAAACTTTTAATTGCTACTATAAAAGATGGTGAGAATTTGACACAAAACGACCTCTGAAAAATACATGTAACATGTTTGCTATCAATTTTCATTTTTTTGGGGGGAGTTTAATATGCCGGAGTTCCATTAACTATGAGGGTTTCAGTTAGGTCCATAAACTTAAATTTTTTATTTTTGGGTTCATAAATTTTTAAGTTGTCACCACGTCTCTGAATCGCATCGTCAGGAGCTTGGGTAGGCTGTGTGTTTTAGGGGGAACATGGCCAAGTGGATTGATCCAGAGGAGAAACATATGGCCCGTTTGGTATGGATTCCCCTAGATACGGCTCCTACTGTCACAACTGCTGTAGATTCACTGTTGACGAATCCGTTTTTCTCTCTCATCTCCTCCTCTCTCACTGACACAGTAGGAGCTGTTGGAGCCAAAAAAAAATTTAGCTTCGCTAGCTCTTATTAACTCTGTGAGAGGGAGAGGAAAATTAACTTCAGTGAACAGTATAGCTACAGTGATAGTTGCAGTGGGAGCCAGACCTGCCTTTTGGGTGAAAATCTCTATCAAAGAGGGGAGGAAAGAGTGTGTTTGAAATCTAGAGGCTAATTGCAGTGTCCTACAGGAGAATTGCTGAATCTGAATCTCTAAGAGGGGCCCGTCACGTCGAGGCTAAAGTTTATGAGTGATATCACGTAATAATAATAAAATAAATTATATAAGTCTTTAATAATCGGCAAAATGAATTTATTAAGCCTAATTAATCTGTCATTAGTATATATTTACTATAGCACATATTGTCAAATCATGGACTAGTTAGGCTTAAAAAATTCGTCTCGCAAATTAGTTTTAATCTGTGCAATTAATTTCATAATTAGTCTATATTTAATACTATATGCATGTGTCCAAACATCTTATGTGACAGAGGCTAAAGTTTAGAAAGGGGAAATAAACACAGCTGAGCAAAGACAATTAGCACATGATTTATATTAGCCAAGAAACAAAGACAATTATTGCAATGAAAGCTGAGACCACCACCACACTTTAGAATATGGCTCCGTTCGCTTCGCTGAAAAAACAAGCTGAAATTATGTTCCGACTGATTTATTGTGAGAGAAAAACACTATTCTCGTTAAAAAAAGCTAAAAATACGGATTATAAAATAAACGAACGGGCATAAGTTACCTAGTACATGTGACACTACTACTACTGCTAGAGAATCACTTCAATAGTTTCTCGAAGGACAGACTCCTGCTGGCTGCGACGCCATACCAGCTAAGCTACTACTAAAACAGGCTAATGAAATACGAACTCCCTCCCAGCAATCCTCCATTTATTCCGTTCATGACGAGCTCGATTGAAGTCCAATGTTCCTAAAGATCCTTGACGTCGTCATACTGCAAAGAGAGTTGGATTAGTAAGCATCAAGGATTTATGCTTTATTTAGTTAGCGAAATTTTTTAGAAATGGTACTATAGTATTTTCGTTGTTATTTTGCAATTAGTGTCTAATCATAATCTAATTAGGCTTAAAAGATTCGGCTCGTGATTTTCGTCTAAACTGTATAATTAGTTTTATTTTTTATTTATATTTAATACTTTATGCATGAGTCAAAGATTCGATGTGACGGAAAATCTTAAAAAAATTCCTAAACTTTGGGAACTAAACAGACACTTAATTACACAACACAGAAGAAGATGAATGCAGTGCCAGTTTAATATATATATAATCTACCAACCTCGGCGTGAGAGTGGGACTCGTGGTTCTGCTGCAGATCATCGTTCGCTCGGATGAGCTCGCTTGAGAGTGGACGGTGTCTACGACGATTCTACCAAACCTGCACTCGATCGATCGAGACGCAAAATCCACAAGACAAAAAATCAGTATGGTGAAGTGGCGCAAGTGAGTGACGCAATTAATTAATATAACGCGAATTCAGTAACATGCATACGGATGGTCGTCGTCGTCGAACTCGATGTGGCCGTCGAAGCCGGCGCGTACGCCACCGCCGTCGTGGGAGTGGCCACCACTTGCCGCTCTCTTCCTGCCGTTGTCGAAGATGCTGTTCAGGTACGCCGACTCCTCTTCGGTGGCCGGGTGGACCGAGAAGCCGGAGCCGGCGCCTTGCGCCTGGCACTTCTCCGACCAGCGGTCCAGCCACCGCGCCTCCTCCTCGGTGGGGTACTGCACGCTGATCCTGATGTCCGGCTCCTCCGCTGCTGCTGCTGCGAGGACGGGTAGCAGCAGGAGGAGGAGGGAGATGGCGACGAGAGACAGGTGGTGAAGCCGGGCCATCTCGATCGCTGGTTTGGTAGCAGGCTGATGATCAACTCAAGTGTGGAGTGTGGACTGAGCCGTCAGAGCTAGCTGTCTATATATGCGTGGAGTAGAGGAGGGAGATGAGACGATGGTCCAGGAGCTTTGTATGCTGTGTGCCGCCGTCTCATGCTCTTTGTGCCTTTTAAATGCTATTTGTACTTGCCTTATGTTGTATTTCTGTTGTATTTCATTTTTTCCCTCAACTTTTCTGTTCAAAAGGAACAAAGAGATCGGGAGACAGGGACAGCGCTGCATGCTTATTTGCTTGATGTAGCCGTTGCGCAGGCTGCGCAGAGAGGAGCGTGATTCTCTGGTGGTTTTCACATGGTTGTACTATACTGGGATTGACTGACCACAAGTGAGGGCGCGTTTAGTTCAAAAAATTTTTAGTTTTTGTCTATCACATCGAATTTTTAGACGCATGCATGGAGTATTAAATATAGATGAAAAAAAAACTAATTACACAGTTGGGTGAGAAATCGCGAGACGAAACTTTTAAACCCAATTAATTCATAATTAAACACTAATTATCAAATACAAACGAAAGTGCTACAGTAGCCAAACCCAAAATTTTTCGCGAACTAAACGTGCCCTGAGCGGAAAGCATTGATACTGAAACCTACATCTGAAATTCCTACATGCTTGTTGCCAGTAAACAACACAGACGTACGTGTCATTTAGTCGGTGTGGGTCAGAAGCAATAATACGTTAGTTTTGCATGATTGCAGAAATGTTCTTCAGTACTTACAATTGACATAAATATTTGTGTCTGGCTTTCGATGGAAACTTATGCACCTCGGGGCTTTTTGGATGTATATGTCAAAGAAACTACTGAGAGAAACTTTTCCTTCTCCTTGTTTTTGTAGAGTAAAAGTTTAAGATGTTCCAAACTTCTGCAATTGGTAGAGAACTTTGAACCGCTTGATTCGAATTCTAGTCAAAGGATGATACAAAGGGAAGTATGAGTAGACATTGTTTAGTTTCTCTCCTAAAGTTTACTTCCTATCACATCGGATGTTTGGACACATGCATGGAGTATTAAATATAGACTAAAAAATAATTAATTGTACAGATTGCAACTAATTTGCGAGACGAATTTTTAGGCCTAATTAGTCTATGGTTTGACAATGTAGTGCTATAGTAACATATGCTAATGATGAAATAATTAGACTTAATAAATTCGTCTCACGGATTACTGAAGATTTCTATAATTTATTTTATTATTACTGTTCGAACATTCTCGTGTAACACCCTAATATGACATCTTAGACTTTACTCCCTAGAGTTAACGGAAGCAGTGGAGGCCTGAAGCGGGACAGCGACCTCAGCTCTCTGCACGACAGAATCAGAGTTCAGAGCTGTACTGTTTGATTTATCGACTCGATCAACCGCTGTACTGTTGTCGTACTCCTACAGTCCTCGAGTGCCAAAACTGCCTGTACTGTCCATCACATGCAAGACTCTGCATCACGAGATTGGGATAGCGCTGAACAGCTGACCAGCCAGCCATTTGTGTTCTGAAAGTCTGAACATACAAGACGTCGACACGACGATCTCTCTTGTAAGGAATTTTTGCAGCATTAGATGTTTCCCAATACACATACTAATGTAGTAATTTAAGCTCGGTGCTTGTGATTTTAGGATATTACTCATTCTTCAGTTGATTGAATTCTTCCAGGCTTTCATTCTTTGCCCTTTCTTTTGCTTTCCATTGGCCGTGTTTGCTCTCGTGCTTCAATAAAACTTAGCATCATTATGTTTTTACTAGGTGGGCAGGCGCGCTTCGCTGCGCCCGTAGTGACTCCCAAGTCTGGGCTTCAGAAACAGTAATGCATTCAGTGGAACGAAGTACGTACTCCGTAGATGGCAAGCGTTCACACATTTATTAATTTGCATAGGTATAATGAAATGAAGCGGCGCTCACTCAGCTGTACATTAGTTACATAAGGCATTGCCACACAAATGTATTCTTGTAAAGGAATAGAGCATAGTTGTAAAGATTATGGTAAGAGAGAGGTCTTATGCCGATGACATTATGTTCATTTCACTTTGACATAGAAAAAATCAATATTATTGGTAGAGAAAATTACAACTGCGACACATTGTGTGGATTAAAGGAAAACATAAGCCGAATGACGCTGGCACTGACACCTTGACTCGTAAGTAGTGCAGCAAGAATCGAACAGCAGGTACTGCATCATTTGTATTGAGTGTTCTCCATCATCTGTAATCTTCGTTTTTCCAGCTGCATAGTAATTAATCCACACTTCATATCAGGACATTATTACAGCTAATCAATCATTTCTTGGACAACAAAAGTTTGGTATGCGCTGCTTAAGCTTGTTACGTTGTTAGCAATAATTGCAACATCCGTCGATAGGGAGAAAAAGTAAAATTTTGGCTCATCATCTTTATATTGGAGACATAAAGTTCAGGTGTCACATGAAAAGCTGATCTATCATCTATGGAACATATGGGCCTGTAACCTGATTTCAATGAACTTAAGTGAAGCTACAAATCATCTTTATATTGGAGACATAAAGTTCAAATTTGTTAATCTATCAAAAACAAATTTACAGACCTTTCACTGTCACATGGAAAAAAAAAGCAAATTTACAGACCTTTACTGTCACATGGACAGATTGTACAAATACCATAGACAGATTGTACATACCAATTGACTATGTTTGTCAAAATCCTAGAGTTGATAAATGACGTATTTGTGACTATTGCTGTTCCAAACAATTTGATGGTACATTAGCTATGTTTGTCAAAATCCTAGAGGGTTTTCCTTCAAATAACCAAAAGATCACAATTTGTAGGATTAGTTTTTTTTGGAAACAATAGGATTCGCTAGTCAATAACATGAATACTCACTCGTCTCGTGGCAAGGAAACTAATTTGTTTTCTGCCTGAGAATCAGAGACTATGCATATGGCTATCTGGTACGGTCAACTGCAGTGAGATGTAAAATGCAAAAAAGAAGAAATGAAACGGAAAAATAAGATGTAAAATAATGAAAAGCACTAAGCAGCCTCCCGTTTACCCAAGAAACCAAGGACAAGAAGCAAGTATACCTAGATGATTCATATGTTTACTTCTTAGTTGTACGATTCATTCTTAACTTGGTTTCACAAAATGTTATAGAAGAATTAGCACCACAAACAGATAACAAAAAACAGTTAACCTCCGTTGGAGTACCTTGGAACATGCAAACTGCATTCTTCTGTAGACAAAGGAAATTTGACACATCGTTGCAACTTATAAGGACAGCTAGAGAGCAAGCAACGACATATGGACCAGATCTTTGTTAATATATCAATCAGTGCATGAAGCAGGTGAAGGCAACACCGAGGGGAATCACAAGACATCAATTTGAACCCCTCCTGCAAGCCCCAGATTTCCATAATTCTCAGTGGGCTTCGAGTTTAGAAATCCCAATGTATTGTTACGTGTAACATGCGATTGACAATTTGGAGCTCCTATTACATATATGAGATATCCATTAAGAAACATAGCTCCAAGAAGACATGGATTTTCTCTGTTCATGGATAATGTAAAAAAAGCTCGTGGAACATTTTTGAAATCTCGAAATAAATATGTAGAGAGGGGACATGATGTACATGTACCTGGTTTGGGGATGTTCGATTGAGCGCATAGTCAGGAATGACATGGCCACATGAAAAAAAAATCCAAATAGCCTTTCTAATTTCAGTAAGTTCAGTATAATTTTATAAATCTACAACAGGGACAAAGGGGATATGCTGGCAATTTTCACAGCTTCCTCATGTCATGAACCCTTTAATTTGAAGTCACTATTCAGATTCAAAGGGGATATGCTGGCAATTTTCACAGATTCCTCAATCTTGGTGCAGGATATATGGGTAGCCTGTTTGAAAATAGAGATCTTTAGTTTCATATTAAACCTGCACTTCCAGATTTTGAAGCCACAACACAAGCGGCATGGGGGAAATTGGCTAAAGGGAGAGTGTGGCGACGTACCTGTCACTGCACCAGGCTGTGGATTCCTATTTGTCAAGCACATTAAATGAAACCCCTTAGATTAGCACAAAGCGATGACAACGCCTCATTCCAAATACACGCTGAGACCAACCTTTTGCATACTTGCATGTTAGTAGTGTGTATTCATGAGGAAGGCAATGGAGGAGCTGACAGTGCCAGATCAGCCGATACGTAGAGAAAAAAAAACTGAAGCAGATGTACACGTGCTTTCTTTTGAGATCACACATGCTGCCGACCATGTTCACAACAAAATAATGACGGGGGAGGAGAAGATTCTGTGATGAACTCACCAGATCTGGGCGGCGTGGATGGAGATGAAGATCAGTAGCATCTCAGGTCCACCACCATGTCGTCGTCGCACCGGTCGCTAGCAGGGGCAACTGCGGCTGCGGTGGGGGAAATTGGCTAAAGGAGAGTGTGGCGACGTACCTGTCACTGCACCAGGCTGTGGATTCCTATTTGTCAAGCACATTAAATGAAACCCCTTAGATTAGCACAAAGCGATGACAATGCCTCATTCCAAATACACGCTGAGACCAACCTTTTGCATACTTGCATGTTAGTAGTGTGTATTCATGAGGAAGGCAATGGAGGAGCTGACAGTGCCAGATCAGCCGATACGTAGAGAAAAAAAACTGAAGCAGATGTACACGTGCTTTCTTTTGAGATCACACATGCTGCCGACCATGTTCACAACAAAATAATGACGGGGGAGGAGAAGATTCTGTGACGAACTCACCAGATCTGGGCGGCGTGGATGGAGATGAAGATCAGTAGCATCTCAGGTCCACCACCATGTCGTCGTCGCACCGGTCGCTAGCAGGGGGCAACTGCGGCTGCGGATCGCTATGGAGAAGGTTGGGGAGGCTGATGGAGTGGAGCCTGAGGTCGACCAAGACGATGGCTACGGCTCTATGGTGGCCGCGGGGGCAGGAAGTAAGGACGCGATGACGGCGCAGAAGGCGGAGGGAGGAGGCAGCGGCTGTGCGGAAGGCAAGCGCGAGGTGCCGCGGCAACCGCATTTCACGCCGCCGCCACCGCCGTCGATGTCATCCTGGCGGCGGGGATTGATTGGAGGCAAGGAAGCGGAGGAAGGGATCTGGCCCAGGAGGCCAGGACGAAACCTCCGAGGTCGAAACTCAGGCCCGGACACGCACGCGCATTGCAGCTGAGCACAGGAAGGGCGACCTCGTCAGATCCGTAAACCGTCCGCGCCGGTAGCACGGTACCGGGAGACCGGGAACAGAAACGCGGCATGGCCACGCGGCAGACGACGGCTGGGCGCCCCGTATGTGAACAGTAACCAAAGCCTTGAGAGAGCGCGGAATCTAGGAGCTTTATGGAGTTGTATATTACACAAACGAATCTAAAGGGATGACTTTCAAGAACACACCAAACCTTGGCGGTCTCGTGCGAAATCTGCCTTCTACCTGCCAAACAACCGCAACACCATGCTTAAAAAAGGCGCTACAAGCGCCTAGACGTCGAGGCCGCGCTGCACGCGAAAGAAGCCTATGCTACCTGTTTTCGTGCGCCCCACCGCATGGACCCCACGCTGCGTACCGCCCTGCCATCGCGCTCGCTCCCTGTCGCGTAACCACCGTGTCCACATGTAGGAACCCGTGGGTCCTAGTCACCTGCCCCTGCCTGTGGATGTGTTTGCTGGCCTCGGGCGACCGCACAGTAACCCACAGTGGCACCGCAGCAGCTACGGTAGTTGGGTCCCATTGCAACATGTGTAACACTAGATCTATTTTTGCAACATTCAGATGAAACACTTGCAACATACGTCTAAAAACAACTTAAACACTTGCAAAACACAAAAAAAAACTTGCGAACACGTGTGTAGCCATTGCAAAACATGTGCAACATCCACATCTACTTTTGCAACATGTAGATAAAATACTTGCAACATACTTATGAAATAGATAAAACATTTGGAACATATACTTGAAACATTCATGTATAGTCATTGCAACTTGTGCAATATCCCAATGTATGTTTGCAGCATCGATATAAAAACTTTCAACATACCTTTGAAACATGTGAAACATTTAAAAACATACGTTTATAACATGTGCTTTCATCGCAATGTCACATCGTTGCTTGGACGAATGGAGGCTCGTCGTTACGGAGCTCGACGTCGGTGCAGAGGTCGGGTGCGGCAGCAGTGAGGGCAACTCGCCGGCGGGGTCGGCATCACACGAAGCTCCTCCCTCGCCTGCTGGCTAGAACATCCGTCATGGAGGGCTTGCCGGCTCGGTGGAGCAGTGGAGTGGCCACGACGAGCAGGTAGTGCGGTGGAGGCGGGCTGCACGGAGTGGGGAAGGCGAACGGCACGGTGGAGGCGGAGTAGGGAAGACGGGCGGTATGGTGGAGTGAGCGGAAGGCACGATAGCGAGTGGAAATTTTCTAGGAAGCCGTGTCCGTCCGTCTGGACGCCCTGACCCAGCATTACCGGGAAAAAAAACTGATAGGAGTCACAGCATGCAGTATGCATATGCGGTGTTGATGAATGGATGTGCTTTAACTGTTGCCTGATCGATGGCGCATTGCTTGCTTCAAACACGAGTGGTGTTGATCCGATGTTAATGCGGCCGGATATGCCACCCCTGTCTTGGGGCAAAAGATTTTGCCGTTCACCCCGTCATCAGCCATGTAGCAATTTATAGTGTCATGGCAAATAAAATCCAAGTGTCATATCCTGATCACCTGCGTCCTGGACTCCTGGTTCAGTCTTCCAGTTTCATAAAACGAAACAAAAGCTGCAATTGGCGTCCAAATCCATCCAACATGATCCGTTAATAACAAAACTGGACCCTGCTCGCCGCACTAGCACAATAAACCTTTTTAGAGGCCGGCAAAAGATGTTAACAGAGGCCGGCACCCGCCCGCCTTCGCTCACTGTTAATTATGATTTACAGAGGCAGTTGTAAATGTTTGCTTCTGTTAATCTAAATAAAAAACAAAAAAAGGCACAGTCCTGGTCGTTGAACGGGGGCCTCGATCTAGGCCGCTAGCACGCTGCTGCCCTGGTCCATCGAGGCCACCATCGCCGACCCCATCCTCGTCATTGGCGTGCCCCTCGCCGACCCCGTCCTCATTGTTGGCGTGTCCCTGTCCTTGGCTCGTCGCCCACCCATGCCGCTGTGTCTTCGCCTTTGTCAGTGAGCCGTAGATCTGAGAGAGGGAGGGTGAGCTAGAGAGGAGAGGAAGAGGGAAGGAAGAGATGAAGCACTCACCTGGTGATGAAGATGCGCGCTGCTACAAGCGAGAGGAACAACGGATCCGCGCCGCTGCCCGTGCGAAAAATCCGTAGGGTCCAAATCGTCCTCGGTTGTGCCCGACCCCGACAAGTGTGAAAGAGAAGACCGTGGACAACACTCATCAGCTTCTTCCCTATATAAAAGGAAAAGGGACATCTTCAGATAAATGTTCGTGTACTGAACTCATTCACAAGTAATAGAGTTGTGTTCCATTTCCTATCCTCTGTGTTCTTGTGCTTGCGTTGCGTACACACTAAGACTTTGTTTGGTTACTTGAGAATAATTCCCAACCACACAATTCCTTCATTAATTTACATAGCGTGGGAATGATTCCTCGCCGTTCCAGGCCAGGAACGGGCTAACCGAACACCCCCGTAAGACCACGTTCGGTACGCAGGAAATGACTTCGTGGAACCGGTCCTGGCCAGAACACTTACACAATTTGTATAGGCCAAGCTTCCCCAGAAATCGTTACTGGCAGCAGGAACGACAATAAACAAACGAGGCCTAAAAGAACTTGAATTCTAACAAGAAGTAGTCACTTCTGTACGAGCGCAAGAACTAAAACATAGTGAGATACATCTCTTTGATCGTCTTTAAGAAGTGTGTACCATCCTTGGAACGTGGACTGGTGAGTGGTGACATGGGTTTCATTGGGCCTGTTTGGATCAGTCGACCGATTGATGCTGTTTTGGTGTGAGAGGTGCAGCAGCTCTATCGACCGCTAATCTTCAACGGTCTAACGACTAACCAGCGGCTAGGCCCCCTCTTTTCGCTTCTTAGCCCGGCTCCGTGCACAAGAAAAGCGCTGCCGCCGCCGCCGCCGCCGCCGCTTACGACCACGGCGATAGCACTCGTGCTAGCCTCTCCAACGGCACCTGTCTCCAGTCTCCTTACACTCTCGGGGGATATCGGCGGCTGCTACTGTTGGCGTCGGAATACAGAGCGGCAGCGGAAGGATGAGTCGCGCTCGCGCGCGGAGGCCGCCCGCGTTGCTAGCAAAGGAGCGCAAGGCCGCCAGAGCACGGCCGAGCTGCATGCATTCAAGGAGGACTTCCGCTGGACCTTTGTAGGTTTCCGTTCACCTTCCCCTTCCCTATTGAGCTCATTGTTCCGTTGGTCCTTTTTCTTTTCCTGTTCACCATTCCACGTCACTTGTTTGATGAATTGCCTCGTCCGTTTGCTCTTCTTGGAATGCGAGTCTTACCACTTGGTAAGCTGTTATATTAATTTCTGCTTAACTAGGCATCTTGTATCTGTTCAGAAGCATACGTAACAAGTGCATATCTGGGGACCATTACCGCTGACTAAACCATTAGACTTAGACCAGACATAGAACGACTGGTGCCTGGTGATGAGATCTACGTCAAGAAGAATGGTCAGCATGTGGAGAGGTGTGAACACATCCTCTTGAAAGAATACCAGTCCTTTGCTTAATTTGTGGGTGCTTGATGTATGTATAAAGTTAATGAAAGCTCCAGCTGCAGAGGAGAAGCCTCCTCCCGTGACTACTGCACATTTGAACTTAGTGGAAGATCATTGCCTTTCTATGTGAACTTGTGACAATAGCACACCACCAACTACTGGTCAGCGTGCCACCAGTCCACCACATCATAACCTATGTCCTATGGTAGCATCCTCTAGCTTTTCATGCACCTGTGCTCCTCCGATCCCTCCCCTTGTCCCAAAATCTGTTGCTCCATCAGCTCGCCAGAGCAGAGCCTAGGTAGACCAAAAGATGTCGGGGTTGTTTGCATCTCTGTCCGTGGGAAGGGCATGGGAGAAGCTTTCCTCCTTCATGCGGGTGTTTACAACATCCTCACTGGTGCCCTCGTCATCCACAGCAAGCCACGACGATGATCTGGAGGAGCTGCGGAAGCTGGAGAGAACCATGTATAGGATCCGAGCAATGTTGGACGATGCTGAGGAGCACTGGAACATACGTGAGGAGTCTGCCAAGCTGCGGCTCAAGGAGCTCAAGGAGCTCGCGTACGACATCGAGGATGTTGTAGACGAATATGAGTATGAGGTCCTCCATCGATCTACTGGCTTGTACAGAACCGGCAAGCGCAAGCACCAGGAGGTAATTTGGTTCAATGATCTCTGTTTATGTAGTTCTGTAAGAAAGTTTCATGTCCAAGTTACACAGCAGAATATCAAACATACATGATTGACATAGCCTTTTCTTCTTTCTTCATGAAGGAAACTGAGGCCTATCCGGTGGATACTGGTTTGGTGGAAGTTCCTAATGACTTGGTTCTTCAAGCAAGAAAACTAATCAGGAGGTTGGATGATATCAAATATTACTCTGACCATTTGAGTTTATCAGAGAATGATGGAGAGAGACGGTATACGCCGGATATTAGTAGTGTACGACATACTAGCTCTGTTGTATTTGAAAAGAGCATTTTGGGGCGAGACCAGGACAAAGAGAAGATAATTGATAAGTTATTGTCTAGTGAAGTGGGAAATGCAGGAAATCATGTTTCTGTCATGGCTGTTGTTGGCATGGGAGGACTAGGCAAGACAACACTAGCACAACTTGTGTATAACAGCCCAAGGGTGAGGCAGTCCTTTGAGAAGCATGCCTGGGTTTGTGTGTCTGAAAACTTTGATATCAAAACAATGACAAGGAACATCATTACTTCCCTAACAAGTGTGCAGTGTATGTATACAGAACTTGCTGATCTTCAGAGGAAATTAGCAAAAGAAATGAATGAGAGGAGGGTTTTCCTTGTGTTGGATGATGTATGGAATGAGCGAAGAGACTGCTGGGAGATGTTTTGTGCTCCTATGACAGCTGCAAAGATTTGCCAGATCATAGTTACCACTCGGAGTGAGGTAGTGGCAAGGCTGATACAGACTATACCCTTTTATCCCCTAAATTGTTTAAGTTTTGATGAGAGCTGGTTGTTGTTCAGCAAAGCTGCCTGTATTGGTGAGCAAGAGTCTGACAGCCAAACAAACCGAATAAATATTTGTAAGAGTATTGTTAAAAAGTGCAAAGGCTTGCCACTGGCAATCAAGACACTAGGAAGCATGTTGCGCTATGAAACTGAAGAAAGCAGATGGGAGGATGTCTTAGAGAGTAAATTATGGGACTTAAAAGAACCGAGGGACGAGGTTCTGCCAGCACTGGAATTGAGCTACAAGCACATGCCCACATACCTAAGACGAAGTTTTCTTGCCCTTTCTCTATTTCCCAAAGATTATGAACTTGTTTCTGAAGAAGTGTGCCATTTGTGGAAATTACTTGACTTGCTTGATTCTGATAGAAGTGATGATGAGTGCGAAATTGGACGATGGTATTTGAAGGAATTGGTTGGAAGGTCAATACTTCAGCCTCATCCTATTTATGGTGATTCATACCTTTTGCATGATCTTGTCCACGATCTTGCATGCTTTTTTGCTGGGGAAGAATTCCATAGAGTTGAAGGAGATACCTTGAGTCAAATTCCACAAAATGTTCGGTATCTGTCCATAAATAAAGCTATTACATCAGCTGACATTTCAGTTTTTCCACATACTCTGAGAGCCATCAGAGTGTTTGAACATTGTACCAATATCAGTCCAAATGCAGTTCCAGAAGCATTATTTTCAAAATGTAAGAAGTTGCGAGCTCTTGACATAAGCCATAGCATGGGCCTTGGCATGGCACTGCATGATGGCGTGGGGAACCTGAAACTGCTACACCATTTGTTTGTACAAATTGATCGACTTGTGGGAAAATCTACTTCTCATCATGTACAGAATCTAGTACTCAGTGGAATTAGGCACCTAACTCGTCTGCATACTTTGCCTGGTATACATATTAGCAGACGTCATTGTAGCTTGAACATAAGAGACCTGAGGAACATCAACAGAGTAAGAGAGCTGAGTATTTGTGGATTGAGTAACATTCGCCATGTCGAAGATGCAACTGAAGCCCAGCTGCAGAGGAAAAAGCACCTCCGATCACTAAAGTTGAGCTTTAATGGAGGAGAGGGTCAGTGTCCATGTAGATTGCATGAAAAACATGTGAACATACCACACAACCAACTACTAGACAGCTTGCGACCGCATCACAACCTAAGGGAACTGAGTATACACCGTTACGATTCTGGAAAATACCCTAGTTGGCTAGGAAATACTTCATTCTCCATGTTGAGCAGAATAGCAATATGCCATGGTGAATCCAAACACCTCCCAAAACTTGGTGCCTTGCCTTCCCTTAAGTACCTCACTGTCAACGATATGAAATATATGACGGAGTGGTCAGAATGGCCTGGAACTGATGCTGGAGGTTTTCCGTGCCTAAATACACTTTCGATATCATTTTGTCCGAAAATGATCTCCCTTCCATTGGGGCCATTCCAATCTTTGATAACTTTGAATCTAAGGTGGTGTGATAGCTTGGCTAGGTTACCTGAATCCCCTTCTCTTCGTAAACTAGAGATCGGATATTGTCCTGCCCTAACAGAAATTCCTACTCTTCCATCCCTTTTGGTACTAATTGTTAAGGTATGTTCTGGTCTACGCAAACTTCCTACTCTCCCATCACTTCTGGAATTGGACATATTCGATTGTCCAAGTCTTATTTCCATTGGTTCTGATTTTCCAAGCCCTGTTGTGAGTTCTGTCTGTTGCTTCCCCAAACTAACGACCTTGAATCTAGAGCAGTGTCGAAATCTTTGTGCAGTCGGCTCTGTTCCTGCACTCACCACCTTGAATCTCAAGTCTGGACTGAGTGATAAGTTAATGTACAGCCCATTGAATGACTTCCCATCGTTGCAGTGCTTAAATATTGATGATTCAGAGTTTACATGCATACCAATTAAACAACAAAGTCTGCCCTCAGTTACAAGGCTCTGCATAAATAAGTGCCCTAATCTCCAGTACTGTGATGGGCTTGCTAGTCTTACTTCCCTTGAGCATCTCGAGGTTGGGGAGTGCCCAAAGCTCCCCATAGATGATCTGCTTCCACCACAACTGAAGACTCCTACCGTTGAAGATAATGAACATGGTATGTAATCTGTCCTTGTCAGCTTTGCTAGTTTCCTAATGTAACGGGCTTGCTAGTCATGGTATGTAATCTGTTATGCTCAGTTAGTGTCACACGCACGCCGGAGCTTATGCACGACGTGCGCGTTCTGTGCTTGACGCATGACTGGTTCGTGCGGGAGCACAACCGTGGCATGGTCTGGACTTTCGTGCCATGGCGCAAGAAGCATGGATCATGGTGTGAGGTTCAAACCTGGTGGCTATAACTTTGTAGTCGAGTTTTTTCTGTTTATAAGGAAATCAATAGAGTCAAAACATGTTGCAACTCCGCAGCCAATCTTGTGTTATCTGTTCCTCTGTGTTTGAGGGTGTCCAGACTCTAGACCCAGGAGCTCGCTGGAGTTAATGTACCCCGGCTGTCTTCTGGCATGAACCACATGTACACAGGTATTTTTGAACGGAGTTAGACAGTAATACTTTCTGATGGAACTTTTGTCCAGATGTTTTCAGGATCTGCATAGCAGACCAATAAAAAGGAGAATCGTTGTATGGTTGTTTTGTACAACTTTAGTTCTGTTTTCTCAAAAAAAAAAAGACTTTACTGCTTCTATTCCAGTGACAGCACTCATTTCAGGTTGTCTTAAATGAGTTTTTTTTTCTGCTTGAATGGAACCAGATAGTACTACAGTGTGAACCAGATAGGTGCTTGAACTCTATATGTGCAATAAAGGTGGGAATCCCTATTTTGAAAGCGCTAGTGATGATGGATTGCTCATCTGAACAACTAGTGAAAGGAATCTTGTCAGAATTGAATTTCTAATGGTATGTAACTAAAGCTTATCACAATTACATTTTTGAGAAATCTTATCACAATTAATTTGCTCCCTACGAAATACATTTTGTTCACGCCTATACCTATTCTAACTGCATTCTGAAAAGTTCTGTTTTAGCGATATTTTCTCGTTCTCAATCTTCCCCACTATAAGTCTGAACGTTGTGTCCCGATGATGCAGGCCTGCAATTACAGACTAGATACTGTCCAAACCTCTCTATGACTCTATGTACCAACTTCGTCCGCTATAAATTCTTATATTGTATTAGCGTTACAGGTTATATCTAATTGAATCATGACTGCAATAAATATGTAAATAATATTTCATTGCCAGTTCTACCTAATTACATTGTGGTTATTCTTGCTGATCAATTTACCTTTCATTTCTGAACAGGCACAATTTCTACTTTGCCAATTGGAAACTACAAAATTATTTCATTGCATTCGCCAGCAGATCCTTTTAACTCGAACTCTGTCAGCGAACAAGTGGGGTCAAGTAATTCCTGGCGATACATTGTGTAAGCATATATTCTAGGATCGAAGTATCTTCTCCTTGCCAACCATAGTGATACATGCTGAGCTCACTTCACAGATAAGAAAGGGATTTTCTTGTCCATGAACTATTCTCATGTGCTTTTTAAAATTCAAGGGGAACCTGTATAGTTCCACACAGGACCCTAACTGTTTAACCAAGTAGTTGCTTTGTGCCTTTTCCTGATCAGCAGCAAAACAAGGAGATGATTTGTGCTCAGTTTATGTTAGCAAAAAAATGTAAAGATTCTATTTTTCTTTTTTTCTACCAAAACATGTTGTTACAAATATTTCGTCAAAGTTGAACAAAGAGATTGTGGAAAACGTTACTAGGAAACATGCCCAAAAACGCCGGCGATGACTTTGTGTTGTGAATAAATAATCAAGAAAACACAAATGCAGCAAAGGCTGCAGCCATCGCAACGACGCACACGGCCCCAGTCCCGCCGCGTCGCGTCCCCGCAGGCGCCGCGCCGGAGAGCGGCTCGTAGTACGACGGCGGCACCGACGGGAGACCGCGGCCGCGCGCCACGCTGACCTGAAACCGCATCCCCTTCTGGCAGTGCTCCCCGTTCCAGGCGTCGGAGAAGTAGTTGGCGCCCTCCGTCGTGAGCATCACGGCGAGGAACGCCCCCTCCGGCTTCCACCCGCTGCCGCCGCCGCTCGCCGTGACGCCGGTGCTGCAGAGTTTGTAGACCGTGGAGTTCGTCGTGTGCACCACCGTGTTGCCTGTGTCCGTCTTGAAGCCTTGAGAGTGAGCACGCCACACACGTCACACACAATGTCAGTAACTAGCATCGATCGAGCTCCCTACGTAGTGCTTTGCAGAGTGGAAGCTGAGAACTCACTGAGGTAGTCGCCGAGGTAGAAGGTGCGGTTCGCAGCCCAGGCGGAGTAGTTGGCGCCCGAGGCGTTCGCCTTCCAGTCGAAGAACCACCCGGTGCCGTCGCCCACGGCGTGGTTCGTGCCAAACGGCGGCAATGGCGCCGTCGTGTTCTTGGTCGGGCTCGAAGTGGAATTGGCCGTGGAGGTTGGGCTCTCTGTCGTATTGCCTGCGGCTGCAGCGGTCGTTACGGCAAAAACCATGACTGCTACTCGGAACATCACTGTCGTCGGAATGCCCATGGCTGGCGGCATCTGGCACTGAGAAATCTGGTGATGATGTGCTGCTAATGCTAGACTTCAGTCAGAAGCTTCAGATGCTAAATGGGCGACTCTTTCTGTCAGTGAAGACTGCCTTATTCGGCTGGCTGAAAAAACGACTGATGCTGATTTGTTGTGAGAAAAAAACACTATTATTTCGCTGAAATGGTACAGCTAATAAGTTCTAGCGAATAGGGCCATTAATGGTGATGGGGTGATGTCAACGGTTTATGCGGCATTCAGGTGGTGGCGGCACCGGCTCGGGGGAGTTGCAGCAGACACCTGGCTAGATACCATGCTGTGGCCGGTGACTAGGTCTATGGACTATGGTAAAATATACTTATGATAATTGTGTGACTAAAGTGCCTAGGAAATGGTGTTCACTTCAGATCATTATATATATTTTTTGTGATATAAGTTAAAAAAAAAAAATTACTGTTCAGCCGGACTTGATAGAAAACATTCACAGTTAGTTGTATACTATTACTAGTGTTGAGTGAAGCTACAATCACTTCTGTGTAGAAAATTTCTTACATGATGCTGATTTGGAGTAACGCCAAGCATTTTTTTTATAGTTACTGTATATTTACCTCACAAATATCATATTGACATACAACAATGGGTACATGGTTCTCGTACAATCAAGTTTTCCGAGCTCATCTCTTGAGGTACCTGGTGTAGTCACGTTCCTGTTGTCTGCAGATCATCTTAACAGTTAAGTGTCCGATTTGTGAGTACATCAACTCAAGTTTCTGACTTCTAAGTACCACAACACCAGAACCCTTGCTGTGAATTGAACCCTCGCAAAAATGCCATGCCTGGGACCTGCTGTTGTGTTTCAAGTACTGATCGACTCGGTTACCAAGATGATATAGCTACAGGGTTCATTTTTCCGGTTCAGAAACTAGGAGTTACCCTTTGCACATCAGCTAATTACCTTCAGATCTTGAATACAGAGCTTCTATAGGAAACTAATACTAACCTATTTTTAGAGTCCAGTTAATTGCTATCCCCAGATCCATCTTCACTCTTCGAGTCACTTAGCAAAGGCATGAATGCTGCAAAAAGAACAGCAACCTTGTTTGCTAGGAACCCTGCAGTGCCAACAAAGAGCTCGGTCGGTGTGAGTTCAAAGCTGTCACCTCCAGCACCATACTTTAGTGCAACTGCACCTGCAACCAGTACCAGTGATAGTATCAACCATGGCCTCCTTACACCACTGAAACCTTTTACTGAGGGCTGCGCACTGCCAGCTTCTGAAGGTGAACCAATCACGGGCAAACCATCAACCGATCTTTGGAGGAGCAACAGATAGAGGAACCCAACAATGCCACCTATCAGGAACGAATAGGCAGCGCTGTCATTTGAAGCCAAGATGAAGGCGGAGAAGCCTGTTATCACTATAGATGCGTCATAGAGCAGCAGAGATTGTTTGAGGTCAGCGTACTCTCTCAACCCATCCTCTCTTAGTTCCTTAACGCTTGAAGCTTTGCTTTCTGAGGATAACAGCCCTTCTTGAAGATCGGAAAGGCCAACTCCTGAGAGGTCAGTGACAGCCACAGGCCTTGCTTCAGCTACTGAAGCTCCATCATCTCCAAGAAATGCATTTATTTTCTCAAAAATGTACTGCAAACCGTTGAACTTCTGTTCAGGTGTTCCATTAATTTCTTTAGGTGGATCAACCGGTCCATGTATTACTTTCAAGCTCAAACCATCTAATCTCCATGAACCTAACCTTCAAGGGTAAAATTAATAAACAAAGGATAGAAAACACTCATCAGGTGAACATACTACCATTACATTATATTTGCAAAGAACATGAAATGGAATGTACCTGATTCAAGACCGATCCAGACTTCTTTAATCCTTTTCAGTTTTGACCCCTTGAAAGTGACAACATCAACTGAACCACTTTGGAAGGGTATCAGTTGCGCTATCTTAATTCCAGGTGTAGGTTGACCCAAATAGATTGCCGGTACTCTTTGTAGCAAGGAGTCACCATCAACATCAATTAAGCAGATTAAGATTGCAGAATTTTTATCCAAAGAGGAATTAAATTCTGTACTTGTGCTAAGCTCTAGCACATAGAACGCATCAGAGTCATCTAATATGGTTGTGTTAAATATCTCCTCAGGAACAGTATTGGGATATGTCTTTAGTTCCTCTGCTGGAAGAAGGCGTGAAGGCTTTACAGAGGGCACCAGATCTGCAGAGTTGAAGGAACAATGGTCACTGATTGGTATGGATAGAATGGTAAATTTTCACAACCAAGAAACATAGCTTTCATGTTGTCAATAATAATATAAAATGAGAAACTAAATAGGAGAAAACAAACTACAACTACATTGCATCCGGTAAAGTGAAAAGTTAATATGATTCATTGTGGAAGCAGAAACAGTTGCATGACTAGGAAAGCGAACAACTACACAATATGAATGCATACTATATTGATGGGTATATTACAAAGAACAATTCACATAGAAATACATTGTTTACCAGTGCACAGAAATAAGCTTGGAGCGACAACATCAAAAGTCTGGTCAGACAGTACCTTGAAACGAAGACCCCTTGGAGAAGCAAGCCATCCTCTGATGTCTGTTTTGTCTTTTTGGTTTCATTCTGTCTGGAAAGACATGGCCATACATTCTGGAGCTATTGTTCAGCAGCAACCATCTGGGCAGAAAATTATGGTGAACCGATGGAGCAACACGCCCTGGACAGAGGATCGCCATTCTCTGTAGTAATGATAGCAAAGCAGACGTATTAGCTGTAGCAAACAGGGGTGAAGATAGCTCTGATATGCTCGTTACCAACGTATTAAATATCAATGCATACATTTCGTGACTGAACCTTCGGGAGCCGAAGTGCCAAGCTAATTAAGGACCACAAAGAAATCAAAGGCACCGAGATCAGCGGGGGCAGAGGATACATGTGAAGGTAGCAAATGGCCACCCGTGCACTAGTATTCGTTCATGGGATAGCAAGGAGCAGAATTATGCCTAACGAACAAATCAAAGATAATAACATAACTGAACTGAACTGCGATAACAGCATGTCAGCATGGACAGGATGGTCACTATTAGAATAGCACACCTCAAGTGAAGGCAAAATCACCAACCATAGATCATGTCCTATGCTTGCTGTTCCATAGTGCAGTGGTACACAAACAAATAAGCTAGGTTGCACCAAAGAACTAGACTTAAAAATTCATGGCCCGCCTTACCGGAGGCAGGAGGAATTGGTTGAGGCGCGGATGTGGGATCTCTACCCGGCGGCGCTCCAGTCCACAGGAGGAGACGAGGAGGACGAGGCCGTCGGATTCCGTGGAGCTGGTGGCGGGGAGGAAGAGGCGTGCCGCGTTGGAGTTCGGCGGCGGAGAGAGACACGTGGGATGGAGAGGCACGTCGCCGCGGTCTCGCCGCCGAGAGACCCGTGCGAGGGTGTTTTCGGGATTTCGCGGCTTGATATTTTCTGCCCCGAGGAAAACTGTGGTTGCGGCCCGCGGTCCAGTCAGGAGCTTTTTTCGCGTTCCTTTTTTCCCCTTCGGGTTTTATACGAGGCCCGGGGCTGTGAGACTGTGCTATGCGTGTATTGGTCTGGCTGACAGATGGGCCCGGGAGAGATGAGGTTTAGGACGCCAACAATGATGGATTATACCCATCTAATAAAAAGTCTCTGGATTAGGTTCTATTGTTCTACTATGCTAATGCATCATTGAGACCTCTCCCCTGCAGAATTCAATTATCCGTTGACACTTACAAGTATATTTGCCCGTGCTAACACTACGGGTTATATTAAGTCAAAAGTTAATTCTATCAAATTTGAATTACTCCCTTAAAGATTCAATCAAAACATATTTCTGTGGCTCCAAAAAATTGAAGTGATGCATGTTCAAAAAGCATAGATGTACTTTTGTCATAAAAGTTAGAACTCAATCTCGTTTTATAAAAAAACATATAAAATGACAAAAAATCATTGAATTTATTATTCTCGTATTTTTAAATAAATTTGAGGTAATCCCAACTATTGAAACAAAAGACACCTTTGGGATATGGATGCATCTCATATTTTTTTGAGCAATCGAAATACAGCTTTTTTGGGTTCTCATGGTTTGCACCACATATTCCCTCCCCCACCTGCTTGTACAAAAGACATTGTCCATGTACATAAGATTGCAAAAGATCAATATGTATGTAAAGCAACCCAATGTACAAACAACAACAATTTTAACCATGACACCGGACCACATGTATATGAAAGGTTCCGCTGGTAGACTCTTTAGTCATCCTTGAACACAAAATCTAGATGTCACCTCTCAATCTCAGTTGTAAAATCAATGAACCAGACGTGATCTCACAATGCCAACTACATCAGAGTACACTTATCATCATCATATTTTATTGGCCCATGTTTCCAAGAATTCGCTCCACTGCAGCATGAACATTTCTAGCGGTAGCGGCCAAGGCTCGGATGTTCTCTCATGTGTCAAGAAACCCATTTCTTGGAGCTTCGCTAATTGTGTTGCATACAATTCTTCTGTGGCAGCACTGCAAATTTTGACATTACTTTGTTGATGAGAAGACTTCAAAAAATTACCCAGAGAAAAGCTTCAAGAGATCATACAGCAATTTGTCTGCCCAATATCCTCTCCTAAATCAGTAAAATTGCATGGGCATAGTTAATAAAAGCCCAAGATGTTTTTAATGTCATTGGTAACAAAGGCAAATAGATCAACAAATATGCATCGCAGTGAAAAAAAGGAAACATTGAAATACAGAAGTGTATTGTAGAGGAAGAAAGCAGCCCCCACCTTTGTGAGGAAAGCATGGTATGTTAATGCACAATAGAAAAATAATATCTCCGTCAACTTTGTATGGCTCTGTATGCAGGATTGTAAAAGGTTATCTCATCAGTAAGCTTCGGTTGAATAAGGTTCTTCGCATAATGAATATATTTCTTCAGAAATTTGACAATTAGCCTATCTTGCTTGGCTTTCTTGCCTCTTCTATCCTGACCATGGAGCAATACTCAACAAAAAATGGCTGCATTAGCATAACCATCATCTTCTTCGGCATATCCCTCTTTATGCCTGTTCGCTTGTCTGAATTCTGGAGGAATCTGGATAGTTTGGAGGAATGCTGGAAGAATTTGTGAGAGAAAAACATTGTTCCGGATGAAAAAAATAAGCGGATCAAGCCGGGTTTATGGGCACGCGAACGGGGCCATAAAGATACCTCTTATCCTATAGTTTATGAGGTTGTCTTTTATTAAGCAAATGAAAAGAATGGAAGAATTAAAAACAAATATATTCGACTGTAAAACAGCTAAGCTACCTCCATCATCAGTGTAATATCTATGCATTCGCGCAGCGTGTTCTGAAATTTGCCGATCAATCTCAGGATCCATTTGATCAAGAATACTAATGGAACTATGCAAACTTATAGAATATGCCAGAGTAATAAACATCCATCTTAAGAAAATAGCATACACATTGCACAACATATTATCTGGAGCTGGATCGTTAGCAACATATGCAAGCAGGTTTGGACAAGGTTCTAGCTTCTAACTTGTTTACTACACATGAAAACCAGCTATGCAAATGACAGGATTCCGGGTCAGTAAAGAAAGAAAGAAAAGAAATTGATGATATGCCTCGTTTCCTTTGCAGAGATAGTGATCCTTTTCGGGTGAGATTCAAGAAATTCCTCCTAAAAGTAATCAGCTAGTAGCGAAATTGCTTGAGAATGGAGATCCCCTACCACCCTCTGCACCAAGTTTCAAATGCCCATATCAACCGTAGGAGAAACACTGAAGATGACGACAAGAAGCAAATAATTTAATCCAACAAGCAGGGCTGGGGAGAATCGAACCTTTGAGCAACAGCTCAAGGTCGTCGGACTGTTGACAGGCGGACAACAGCCTCTGTGCTCCGCCGCTAACCTGCGCGTTGACGTTGCGGTGGTTGTTGGCGTGTGCTCACTCCTGCGTTGCGCCTGCTGCCTCCGAGTCCTCATCGACAAACCAAGTACCGGATCCACTCCTCCCTTCGCCGCATCCGATCGTACTTCGCCGGATCCGGCTGCTCCTTCGCCTCCACCGAAGAGGGAGATCCCATCCTTGATGGCTGATGTGGGGCCGCCCATGGTGTGGAGGACAGGAGGTGGAGGTGGAGTAGGCCCCGAGTGGATGGATCGCCGCGCGCCCGCGCCCGCGTGGCCGTGGCGGAGGAAGACCCAAGATTGCAAATTTTAAATCTGGACACTGTAGCACGTTTTATTTGTATTTGACGAGCTTTGTTTGATCATTGATTAACTAGGCTCAAAAGATTTGTCTCGTGATTTATAACCAAACTGTGTAATTAATTTTTTTTTTACCTACATTTAATACTCTATGCATACGTCCAAAAATTAATGTGATGAAGAGAGAATGAAAAAACTTGAAATTTTGAGTTAATCTAAACAAGGCCGAAGCGGTGGATCGCGTCGCTCGTTTCGCAAGGGGAGGGATGCCAAAGAAAGATGATGCTTTTATATGTGTGCCGTTAAAAAAGTTTGTAATTACGCACAAGCTATTAAAAAAATTGAGCTCTCACGAGTGTTATCGTTCTAAACTTTTTTGCTCTCCAAGCCATTCCTTCTATGTTCTGTTTGTTTTTTACCGTTTGTTAGCCCTTACATATGGACCCGGTCAGTGTAAACGTCCAAAATACCCTTCTCTTGTCTTATCCTCTTGTTTCTTTCTCTCTCTGTCTAGTGGGGTCAAACTGTCAGCGACCCGACTCCACCTTCCTCCCCGCCGCGCGCCAGCCTCATGCCGTTCCGATGTCGGGGTGGAGCTCACTCGCCCGCGCCTGCGCTCGCGTGGTGGCCGGGCGGAGCTCCTTCCTCGGCTTCCGCTGGAAGGACACTGCCGAGAGGGGCACGAACTAGAGGTTCTTGAGCCGATCATGCCGCTACTGCAGCTCCCCTTTGCTCACCCTATCCATCCCCGCCTTCACCACCACCTCCGCGGTGGCCGCGCTCTCGCCACCGACCACCACATACCGCTTGGTCCCGCTTGCCATGCAGTCAAGCACGCACATGGCGTCGTCGTCGGACTTGTTGGGGCGCCTGCTGCTTGGGTGACAGGAACCTGGTGCAGGAGAGCTCGTCGCGTGGCCGCTAGATGGTATCGTCGTGTTCGGTTGGTGCTCCGGTGACGACGACGACGAGACGGCCTTCTCGACGTTGGCCTTGACTCGAGGCCGGAGAAGCCAGCCTTGTGCTTGACGCGGTGGTACGCCGGGGTCATCGAGGATGGAGATGATGAGATGCTCGATGTCGACCTTGGCGGCGAACACCGACCACGGGCGGTTGTCCCCATGCTGCCCTCCTTCCACGGTGCCACGGCGGCTGGTGTGTGTACTAAGGCTGCGCTTGAACGCGACGACGAAGCGCGTTGGACAAAGACGCAGCGCAGTGCTACTTCCGTGCCCGCCATGGTGGAGGGGGGTGGGGTGGAACATGATGATAGGGCGGGGCCAGCTGTGGGGAGGCGGTTGAGCGCGACGTTGAAGGAGAGCTCGAGCGCCTTGCCCTACAGCGGGTGGGAGTGGGAGAGGAGGCAGGCGGCGCGGAGGAGCCCCGCCGCCGAGAGCATGGCGCTGGCGACGTGGAGCAGGGTCACCAGGGCCACGGCTTGCCGCACCACGGCTGCCACCTCCGCGGCCAGCGCTTGCTGCACCGCGCAGCCGTCGGCTCGTATCCTGCGCTTGCTTGCTTGCCGCTCCTGCTAGCTTTGCCGAGATGTCCGTCCTCGTCAACTGATGCAATTTGGGAGCAACGTGCAGGCATAGGTGCCTGGCTGGACTGGATCCTCTTGCTTGCTACCTGTGGTGCCTGGCCGTCAAGTTCCCTAGCGTTCCCGCGGGGACCGCCCCTAAGAGCGTCGCCCTGGGGAGCCGCAGCACCGCCACACGGCCGTTCTCACAGGAGACCCCGTCCACGAGCACGCGCCCACGGCGTCCGAGGCGTTCCACGCTAGGCGCCGCCCCACGGCGTCACGGAACGCCAGGAGCGCGTCGCTCGCGAGGTCGTCGTCCCCCGCCCGCGCCGCCAGCGCCGTGATGATGAGCAGGAGCACGGGGAGCGTGGAATGGAGGCGCAAGAGAAAGAGAGAGAAAGAGAGTTTGGGTGGCTGACAAACGGATCCCACTGTAGGGTAAAATGGTTATTTCACCTGTCTATTTGACACCGTTAAATAGAAAAGCGGACGGAATGGCTTAGAGAACAAAGAAGTTTAGAACGATGGCACTCGTGGGAGCTCAACTTTTTAATGGCTTATGCGTAATTTTAAACTTTTTTAATGGCACACGATAAAAAGCCTCAAGAAAGATCGGTGTTGATTTTTTTTTCTGGAAAAATTGATTGGAGGGCGCAGGATCGCTTGCCTGGGCGCGGTGCGTTGTGCGGTGCGGGGTTGAGGCGTGGAGCAGCGTTGAAGCCTCCGGGATGATCCAAATAAGCCTGGCCGTTAGATGGAGTTGAAGCTTCCAGGGAGGATTACAGGCCATTGATTTTAATACAGTTGAAATACTAGGTACAAAAACTTTGATGCACAATGGTTGAACTATCTCAACGAGGGACACATTCTTAGATGTACCTAGGATAGTTTTGAGTGTTCCCTTATTGTAGAAGAAGATATGTGATTATTTTTTTTGCAAGTGAGCAAGGCGCCTCAACTAATTCCTCCTTGCTCGTGCAGATCCCTTCCTTAATTGCATTCTGAAGTGTTTATCCTTTTGCGACCTTGCTTTATAAAATTCCCATGGGGCAGATCCAACCTCTCTACTACCAAACTATGACAGGTTTTTCAACTAAAGCCCACAATCAACATTTCTTTTTTCAACTAATTAGCAAGTTTTTTTAATTGGCAAAACTAGTTTCGGGTCATAACATTACGTAAAATCATGGTCTCATAGATCATATATCCTCAGACTGTCTTACAACTTAAACTTTTTGCTGAATTTGAAAATGCCCCTGAGCTTTATAATACCAAAAAACATACACAGTTTAACTTTCAAAACACCTCCACCCCTATCATTTAAAGTGGTTTAAAAGGTGGTTTTACTAACGTGGCGGTGGAGCCACATGTCAGGGGTCTCTCTTATATAAAAGTTCATAATTTTTTCATATGAAGTTGGATGAAAGCAAATTTTATCTGAAAATTGGAAAGCTCGGTGCGGTCATCAACATTGTAGCTGATAATTTTTTATCTGAGATATTTTAGATGCCCAAATATTCTTTAAATTATCAAGTTTTGAAATCCAGATTTTAGAATTTTCAAATGACCTCACATGCTGACGTGCTCTATACTAGAGTTTTATCCCTTAACGCGGTCTATAGTTTTGCAGTGGACAACTTTTTTATTTGAGATTACTGGAGGCCAAATATTTGTTTTAAGTTGGCACCATAGGTGGTTTTGCTAATGTGGAGCCACATGTCAAGTGATCTCTCTTATATAAAATTTCATTATTTTTTATATGAAGTTAAATGAAAATAATCTTTACATGAAAATTGTTGAGCTCAACGTGGTTGTGAAATTGTACCTATGAATTTTTTATTTTTCCACTTTGGAATATAGAGCGGACTGGTTAAAAAAGAAAATCCTATTTAGTATAATAATTGGATAATAGAACCTCTACCCTATCAACGGATAGAGAGAACAAAATGTGGATAAATACCAATTCCTATTACTGGTAAAAAGATACAGCATTATAGTATAATGACGAGTGGTTGTATACGGTGCTATCGTCTAGTGGTTCAGGACATCTCTCTTTCAAGGAGGCAGCGGGGATTCAACTTCCCTGGGGTAGGGAGTATTATAAAAAGAGGTTAATCATAGATTATCAAAAAACCTAGAATAAATGGTTCTTGTCTTTTTTATTCTATCACTGGACCGAATGGGAAGACACGGTTAGTTATTGTTCTTCTACGAATATTCAAATTTTGACACCTAATACTCCATAGATAGTTCGAATTGGATAGCAGCAATAATCAATTTTAGCGCGCCTGGCGTAACAGCTCCTGGTGCAACAACAATGTGGCAGAACCGCCTAATCTAATACCCTTCCAAGAGTACTTGTCCTCCATTAGACACTAAGTACCCAAGAGAGTGCACTAAATCGTGCTGTTCCGTCAAGCACACCCTAAGGGAGAACTCAAAATCCACATTTTCTCATCAGAATCATAAATGAGCGAATAAAGCTTACAACATTCTTAACCATTTTTATATTACTTTATTACAACTTTAGAGTACTTAAACAAGTTGAATGCAATAGCGGAATTAAGACAATTTTACATGTAAAAGAGTTTATACATTTTAGGTTTACATTTTTATCTTGCAGCGGAGAACAACATATGATCAGAATTACAGTAAAAATAAAGATTAACGGTGAATCATAAAACTTTTCTTCTAAAAACTCTTAGTGAGGGTTATAAATAAATACTATGGTCATAGCGTAAAATGAATCCTCTCTGAGCCTACCAGGAGGTTTCCACACACAAAAGTCGTCTACCATCCATCGGTCACCTACAACAGGGGGAATACAACACTAAGTACTCGATTGTACTCAGCATGACTTATCCGACAGGAGAAAAATAAAAGACTCCAAGGATATGTAAGGCTTATTGGCTTGTGCGTTATTGTATCTACGGAAGCATTACTAAACGTGCGTTCTTATATTATATTTTATTAGCAATCATCATTAGTTCGTTAACTATCCATTCTATATAAGCACCTATGCTGCTTTCAAGCAGGTGGTAAGCAATCAGAACAATTTTATTACCTTTCAAGTTTCAGATCTTACTACGGTGTTAGACCATAGTCAAGTCGTACCATCTCACGGAAACGGCGATTCGTGAACCAATGTATCCCAACTAGGTACTCAAAACATACGCCTCATTTGTACCTCAGGCACAAACAAGACCAACCCATTTCACTCCTATCACGGGGTCCAGGTCCCCATCCAAACTTGAACTCCAAGCCCCCACACTTGAGACCCGGTCTCAGTATGGTGTTTAGACCTCCACCTTTTCCCGCCTCCAATCAGTCGGTCCGAAAAGAGCCATAATCCACGACAAGAGCGTAACGAGCATTCATGCTCCCATAAGCAAGTATGTGCTCAGGATAATAAGTCTGTGACCTGACTACCATCCACAGCAACGGACGGTCCTCAATCGACACAGACGGAAACAAATGCAACCCGAACCTCGCTCGAATGCCTAACAAAGTCTAGATCCAAAGTACCATTCCTCCTGGTCTCCAATTATTATTCTAATATATATATTCTATATGATAGTAATATGATAATAACAACAATAATATCTTTCCTATTTCTCGCGAGTAACAAGTAATCACTCGACTTCTACCGAAGTCCTGTAGCATAGCAATCTACACGATCCTGACATACTCGTAGGACACATAGAATAAGGATATATATGCAAGTGGGTTTCATTCAACTACTTAAAACTTAATGCTCAAACATAAAATAAGTGCAAAATAATAGGGGTTATGCACCGGGGCTTGTCTGGGCAAGATATAACCAAGGATTTACACTCCACCGTGGTGACACGATCACCAAGGCGCCATCTTCTTGCTACTCTGATCATCTCCACGATCCATCATTGTTCCTATTATGACATATGTGGATGCAACATAGAGACGCAATTAAGCAACGGTAACCGCAACTCTTAAAATACAATTACGACTCTCAAGCTAACGAGCAGCTCTAACGACTAACATACTAGGCTACGTACCACGTTGTCAAGTAAGGCATCGTTTTTCAGAAAATGTTCTAGTTTTAAAATCCTAGGATGTTTTGGCATTTTATCGATTAAACATATATATATTTGAACTGGAACTCATTTAGCTATCTTAGCAAACTGATTATTATGGAGCTACAAAAATTACAGTGAGCACCTAATAATATTGAAATTTACTGTGAAAGTTTCAGAGCCAACACCATCACCAATTTATCACAACAATTCCTACAAGTTTATATTTTAACAATATTAAGCACCTAAAATTAATTAGATCACTCTTAAAAATACTTATGAAGCTATGTGAACCAATTATACTAGTAGATAGATCATGATTTTAGAAACCTAACAAATTTAGTTTCATAATTTTTGGTTAACTACACAAATTTATATTGAATTTACAAGTTTACATTAAAAACTAAATTAGAAAATGCTTTAGAAAAAGAAAAGGGCCAGTGGCCATCGATTCGGCCCAGTCCGGCCCAAGGTCGGGGGCGCACGCGCGTGTTGGCTATTTTGCAGAAAAGTCCCCGAGTTTTTAGAGATTAATGTGAATGCTATGTGCACTATTTCTACCGATAGTGGTTTTGCGATCAAGCCCTCGAATGTTTTCATCCTCACCACGAACAGGTCCCTAGAATCCCCACGCTCGTCGCGCGCGGAGGCCGACGCCATAAGGCAGCTACGCCGGGTAACCTAGGCTCGCTACGATGGGAGTAAGGGGTCGACCACCATCCCCGGCTAAACGCGCAAGGTTGGGTGGCGGTTAGGGACTCAGGGACACACTGACGTGAGCTGTAGTGGCGAGCGGCTACCCACGGCTACGGCACTGCTATTCCGACGAGCTAGGACCCTAACGGAGGGGTAGAGATGGAGGGAAGCATTAGAAACTCACCGTGGACCGTGCTGCAGTGACGGTTGAACCCGAGGAGTGCTGAGGTGGTCTGGCCACGTGCGCCCGTGCTGTGCGGCGGTGCTCCGACCACGGCACCGACGCATCACCACAACCACAACAGAAACCCGGATCAACCTAATGCAAGCACCAGCTAGAGGGGATCAAGACGGGTCCAGAAACACAACCAATTGAGTCCTTTTCCCACGGGTTGGGACTTATCCCCAACCCACTGGCCGCGGCGGCGCTCGTGGCCGACGGCGAGCAAAACTCAAAATTGGCCGCGGATGGACCACTGCTGGATCCAATGAGAACGGAGCGCCTAGCTAACTTCCTCTGCTTATCACTGACGCGAGGAATTAGGCTGGGAAGCTTTGAGTTGGTGATTATGAAGGAGAAAGGAGAGCGGCGCACTGCCACTGCCATGTCGCAAGGAGCGGCCCCGACTGAGGTGACCCGACCAAGACTCGACAAGTCATGGCAGCACGAGGGCACAACCGCACGAGCGGGGGCAAGGGTCGCGTTGTTTAATGCTTAGGGGGGAGGATTTAGGGGGGTGCCTGTGCGGCCATGTGCACACGGCTGCACGACCTCGTGCCATGGCAAGTCACGCCATGGCGCCGAGAGCAGAGCTAGGTAGGTGGGTTGAGTGGCGGAGGGCGAGCGCTGCAGTGACCGAAACGACAAGAGGACAAGGTGCAGCCCTGCATGTGCGCTCAGACAGTGCCATGGTCGGTAGCATCCTACGCACGCCGGAGAGTGGCTGCGGCCACGCCTGGCCCGACGGGCAGCTGACAGCCACACGGCTGGCCAGCAGGACAGCGGTCATGGCCATAGGGTAAGCCAGCCAACGCACGGCGCAACACATGGTAGCAGCGAGCGGCAGCAGTGCAGGTAGCCCACGACGGCGCAACACCGGACGCGGTGACCGTGTCCCCGGGCCCGAATGGCCGAACCACATGCCTGCACGATTTTTGGAGCGTGCCAAACTCCAAACCCAACTCGGTGGAGGTTCAACCAAAGTTACCAACCTAGAGCTGATACTAACACCTAGCTGGCAAAGCAAACCGTGCTCCCAGAGAGTGACCAGAGAGGGAAATGGGAGGCTACAAACATGAGCTCGTCGCGCTGAACGCTCGTTCACAACCGAAGCCCAAAACAAAACCGACAGCGTGTTCTAACGAAATTAGGGCATTTTTTTGACGCCACGACAACTCCAACTCATCCGTGAACTACACCCTGCTAAAGCACTCACTTAGAGGCAACCAACAAAACGAAAACCGTGGAGCTAGTGCTTAAGTATTTTAGTTAAAACGTAAATGCCAAGATGACATTGTCTTCTTCCTTCTAGTCTTAAAAGGTCCAGAGCTCGGCTTGCACTAACATCCATTAACACCTTTGCCACAATTTTTAATTTGTCTAAACATTATTAACTTCAACCAACAAGTGTTTTATGCAATAGTTCATACTTTGTACTAACCCATAGGAGCAAAGTATTCAAGCACCATTAAACTATTTTGCTCAATATAATTCACCAAAAATGGTATTTTAAACATAAGTTTAATTTCTTGCCGATTCACGAAGAGTTCTAGTTTAAATTTTGGATTCAATTTTTGAGCTCTCAAAAACACTAGTTAACAACATTTGTTTTCAAAAATTAAAGTTGCATTTTCAACTACACCACTTGCTCATCATCTCTACTTAAGTACTACACACAAGTTATATTTTATTTTTGTTTATATAAATTGTTTTTCGTTGACCTTAACCTAGGTGCTAAGCAAGCTCGTAACACCAGAGGTGTTACAAACAAGTACCAGCTTAACGTGGGGAGGCGGCAAGTTAGTAGCTGTAGGTGGGAATTCGTAGTCACTTTTTTCCTGTCGCATAAAAAAAAGTCTTTACGCGAGAGCAATAGAGGTTGGGATACATCTATCTCTTGTGAGCAACCTCCTTTGGATTCTTAAGACCACCCTTGCAGTAGGATACCGTCTGCTTTAGGTTCTTTATTATCTCCTTCGAGGGGTTTTTAGGATCATTCAGGCTATATTTAGTCTATTTTGCCAGCAAATAAGGTTATTTTCTTTTTAGTATTTGCTATTAAAAAATCCATGAATTCGGTCCAAACAAGCAACGGATTGAGCAACTCTAGGCTGAGTAGCAGGAGCAACTTTGAATTTGTTATGAGCCCAAACGATAGATTCAATGAGTTCTTGCCAATAACCACGGCCGCTGAATAAAACATTAAACTAAAAGCCCAGACAAAATGAGCACCTGAAAGCCTTTTTCTTGTGTCGATTCTTCTTGTATCGAAGTAAGAATCATTTTTTTTCTTATTTGTTTTGTCAAAGATTACTATTTATTCTTTATTCGGGTATGTCTTTTCAACTGGTACAAAGAAGAGCCATCAAAAAGAAAGTCCAGGTGGGAGTGAAATCTTTTCAATTATCCAGTTTTGAAAACAAAATTTTTAAAGTTTTCAAATTACCTTAGTTGATGACATGCTTTATACCGAAGTTTGAGCCATTAATCTGATCTATTTTGAGGCCAAATACTCGTTTTAAGTTATTAGATTTGGAATTCAAAATTTTGAATTTTTTAAATAACCTCAAATGTAGACATTGTCTATACCAAACTTGTACTCCCACCGTCCTCAAAAGAATGCAATTCTGGAACAGTGTCACGTGTTAATATATCAACTTTAACAAAATATAGATAAAAAAATATAAATATTTATAATATCAAATAAATATTATTAGATTAATTATGAAATGTATTTTTATAATAAATTAATTTGGAGTCATAAATATTAATACTATTTCCTAGAAACTTGGTCAAACGTGAACCAATTTACGTGGCACGCAACCCATAGTTGCATTCTTTCTGGGATGAAGGTAATACATCTTCACACAATGTACAACTTCATATTTGATAACTTCTTTACTTGTGAGCATTTGGAGGCCCAAATATTCATTTTGACCTTAGATTTTGGATTTTTTTTTTAAATAACAGTTGATGGAGAAATGACCTACAACAAAAGTTGTGCTCCGAAAGATCTAAAAATTTTCAATTGATTTTTTTTTAGAATTATACAGTACAACGTAGATGCGCACAACACGCACGTATACTCACCCCTATGAACACAAGTACGCAAACCCTACCTCTATAAACATCTTCTTGAAGGATTGAGCCAGCAGATCATAAAATTCACGAAGTCACCATAGGCGCCTTATCTTTTTAGTCAGTTGATTTTTGCAGCGGACAACTTTTTGTCTGGCATGTTCAAAACCGTGGTCGCCCGACTGTCCAGATTGTGCAACGACTTTTGCGCACATTTCGATTTTAACTCTTTCTTTGCTGGTTTTCACGTCATTTCTTCAGTTGCATCCCTATTAGAACATGTCTAACACACCTTAACATACATTTTAGTCATGGTGCTTGTGTTTTCACCTGAATCACCAAAACCGAACATATCTGATCATGCATAGAATACATGATCTTTACAATAGGCGATGGTTGTGGATATGCTCTAACTTTTAAGACTACCGGAATTCTACTCTTTGCCGAGTGTTTTTATGTTTGCCGAGTGTATTTCCTCGGGCACTCGGCGAATAAGTGATTTGCTGAGTGCTGCGCTAAAAACATGTAACACCCTAAAATTTGAATTTTTTTAAAATAGTAAATTTGATTTAAATATGCAATTATATGTGCATTTCAAATATAGGAAATAATATTTCTTTTATGAAATTAAAAGAAAATACAAGAATAGAAACATGTTGATGCATTCATGCTATTGCATATTTATTTCTGTGACGGGTGGTTTTGTTCAAATGCTAAAAGATTTTAAAAATCTTTTGAAAATGAGTTTGAAAATTTTATTTATAAAAAGAAAAAGGAAAATTCCTTCCATTCCTCCCCTTCCTCTCATTCGGCCCATGGCCATTTCTTTCCCATGCCCAAAGACTACGCCCCAACCCACCCCCTTTCCCTTCTTTCCTGACTTGGCCCCGGCCAGGCCAAAGCAAAGCGCCCACACCTTTTAAAAACCAGCTTGACCTTGCAATCGCCCACCTCAAAAGCGCCACTTCTAACCTCTCCAATCTGGCGTCAAGGCGGAACTGCCCCTCGTGCCCCTCGGCCTGGAAAAACTCGTGCCCTCGGCCTAAAAAAGTCGCCCTCCCTCCTCAGCGCCTCAATCCTTTCCCACTTTCGCCTCCGCGTTCGCAACCGGAGAAAAGAATCGCTGCCCGAGGTCGCCGGATTTCGCCAAACCTCCGCTGGCAGCCGCCTCCGAGCCGCCTCGCCCTCCGATTTTTCGCCGTGGTGAGCTCGCCGTGGTCCCCTCTCTCCCCCATGCGTTTCATTTCGTGTTTCGTGGCTTATAGCGCCCAATCCGCGTCGCGCCGTGAGCTCCATGCCGCACGCCATGGCGCCCGCCTGGCTTTCCCCTCGCCTTTCTTCTCGACCCGCACAACCCCTTCTTCCCCGAACCTAGCCCCCTATCCGAGCTCGCCGTGTTTTTGCCGATGGCTAGCCTCGCCGGAGTCCTCTCGCCCGGCCAACAACCTCTCAGCCGATCTGAACTGGCCCATCGCGTGATCTACTACCGAAAAAGATACCCCCTTCGGGGTAAATTTGCTAAAGAGCCCTGGATTTTTCTAAGTCCTAACCCACCGCCCTTAGCGTATTTCCCGAATGCGCAATCCCGTTTAAACGTAAACTTCAATTATTTTAAGTCAAAAGTACGCTTTCGATTTTTACGAAATGCCATTCGAACTGCTTAAACTTATATAATTATCGTTTTAACTCCGAATTGATCCATTCAAATCGTGTTAGCTTCGTAATTTCATAAGCTACATGATGACGCTTCTGATAGTCAAGTTTGGAACTTTTAATTTCATGATTAGAATTAATTAAATATGGGGCTACAGGAAAACCCGCTTTAATCATAATAACTTCGTGATTTTAGCTCCGTTTTTCGTGAACTTCGCGTTGACGTGATCGAGAAAACGTAGATTAGTTTTACAAACATTTTATTTTGATTTCAATACTGTTGGTGTACTGTTCTAATGATAGGAATGTTTGCTTTGCATGAATGCTTTTGGAATGTTGTATGTTGCCATGTTGGTCGCGTTAGAACGGTGAGGAAAACATTGGAGACCAAGAACTCTTCGACGACCAGCGAGGAACAAAGACGAGTTTGTGAACCAAGGCAAGTATAACATGGGCCTACCTTGATGTCCTATTTCACTTTAATCAATTACTCATGTGCATGTGTCTAATTTTGATAACCCTAAGGATATTCTAGACAATTGATGACTTGTTCCCTTGACTCCTATTGGGTAATTGCATATGGGTAGATTGCTAGTGCTCTAACCCATGATCTACATGATGATGAATGAAACTATGGAACTAAAAGTATAACCTGATTTATAACAACTGCTCCATAGGGCGCTAAAGTGCAAATGACCTTTGTTCATGTTGCTCCCTGCCCCTCCATAAGGACTTATCTGCTTACAAAAAGCTGGGGATGACAAAGGCAACCGGGAGAGTCATATGGCTCGACTTTAGCTCAGTAATAGGACCTTTTCTAGCTAGTTAGAGGTTACCTTTTTGCGCAAATGGGGCTTGCCACGTTGGGTATAGGACCCTCCTCTGTTCCTATGTGTATAGCCGCGATGGATATGTGCCATAGGAAAGGGGTTCCTACATCTCGCCCGCCAAGGAAACCTAGCGGCCCTAACTTGTTAGGGAAACCTATGAAATGGCTTCATAGTGTACCCTGCCTACTCACATTGGAAGTGACATGGGAGTAATTAACACGGGCATATGGGGATCACGACTCACGGTGAATGTGCACCACCTCTGCAGAGGTAACAAATCATATAATAACCCCGTGCTCTGCGATTCTGAGCGGCCCGGAAAACTCACCTACTTATAATGTTGTTTATACGAGATGATTATGATGATGTCACATGACTCAATTGGATCGGATATATGATCACGTGGGTTTAAAAGGAGCTTAAGCATAACTTAATAATAGATGAGGATAAAATCTTGAATCTACTAAAAGTGCTAACTGCGAGAAACCAGGTCATCCTTTTTGAGCCTCATGAACCCCATGTTATCTTGTTGAGTACGGGACGTACTTACGCTTGTTTAATTTTCAATATTTGGATAAAAATCCGGATGGGTAACAGATGACAACGGATATAAGGAGTTTCCCGAGGATTATTAGGCTTGTGGTCAACCAGTTCGACCGTCCCGGTGATGGAGTTCCACGAGAGAGTTATCTTTTTATCTTCCGCTGTGTTATGTAAGTCAATGTGATGCTATTATTCGTTATGTAAGATACACCGTGATGATACTTTTTATAATTTGTCAACTTATGTGTGTGACTGATCCCTGGGCACACATGAGTTTAGTGCATTCAATTTTATCCTTAAAATTGGGTGTGACAAAACACTCGGCAAAAAAATACTCGGCAAAATAGGGGGTTTGCCAAGTGTAAAAAAAACACTCGGCAAAGAGCAGGTTTGCCGAGTGTAAAAAAAACACTCGGCAAAGAAATAAAATATTTTTTTTGGAAAAGAAGGAGAAGAAAAAAAATAAAAAAAAATCGTTGCCGAGTGCTAAATCTACGACACTCGGCAAAGAAATATAAAATATTTTTTCTAGAAAAGAAGGAGAAGAAAAAAAATAAAAAAATCTTTGCCGAGTGCTAGATCTGCAACACTCGGCAAAGAAATATAAAATCTTTTTTCTGAAAAAAAGGAGAAGAAGAAAAATAAAAAACCCTTTGCTGAGTGCTAGATCTACGACGCTCGGCAAAAAAAAATCCTGGAAATAAAAGCCGCACACCACCCCCTTGGTCACCCCGCACACCGCGCCCTCCGTCACCCCGCGCGCCCCTCCGTCCCAGCTCCCCTCTCCCTCCTCCTCCTCCGGCGCCCTCCCCTGCTCCCTCTCTGGCCCGGATCCGGCGTGGCCCCCTCCTCCTTGCTCTCCTGCCCGGATCGAGCGCGCTCACTTCCTCTCCCACACCAAGCGGCGTGTAGCCTCCACTCCCTCCCCACAGCGGCGGCGCTCGCCCTCTCTGCCCCCACAGCGGCAGTGGGCACCCTGGCAAGGAGGAGGCCCGGCCTCGGTGAGGAGGTGCCCCAGCGGAGAGTGCCCTGGTGAGGAGCCCCGACCCCGCGACGAGGAGCCCCGGCGGGTGCCCTGGCAAGGAGGATCCTCAGCGGCCTCCCCGGCGGCCCAGAGGAGCAGCGCCCTGGCGACCCAGAGCCCGGATCCGGCCTCAGCTCTCTCTCTCTCTCCCCTCCCTCCCCACAGCGCCACCCTCCAGCGGTGGATCCAGAGCTCCCTGTGGTGGATCCAGAGCGGTGCCTCCTTCCTCCGGCGGCGGATCCAGGGCGCCGGCGCCCCCACCCCCACCCCCCCCGGTGGCGGATCCAGGGCGCTGGTGGATCCAACGAGCGGCGGTGGCGGCCCAGCGCCGGAGCGGCTGGTGCTTTTTTTTTTTCAAAAAATGTTTGCCGAGTGTTTTTGGGGCACTCGGCAAAGTCTTCGCCGAGTGTCCGACGAAAAACACTCGGCAAAACTGCGTTTGCCGATAAACCAGTTGCCGAGTGTCGTTTGCCGAGTGTTAGCCGAGTGTAACACTCGGCAAACGGTTTGCCGAGTGTTTTTGAGGCTTCGCCGAGTGCCCCTGGCACTCGGCAAAGTTCCTGAATCCGGTAGTGTAAGCAAGTGATGTTTCAATTATAACTTATTAGAAGCACAGTTCTAGCAGTTTCAAAAGGCACTGCTAGGATTCAGATCTTGCTCAACGGCCTTCACAATCTGGAATTGCAAGAGTAAGTGCTTGTTGCACTGCATGCAATATCATCAGTGAAAATTGATGAAATCTGAGAAGAGCATATGGTTGATAGAAATGCTTCTTCACCCGACCCTGATGCTAGAGGTACTGATCCCGACAAGCGGCAAGGAAGCACAGTGACTGCAGTCTAGTGCATTTGCTCCAAGTTCTAACAGTAGGAAAATGCTAAATTTTGGTCTAAAGAGCTGTGACTGATTAATTATGATGTTGGCACATAGCTAGGCCGAGGTTGACCACCATACCGCGCATCACTAAAAGAAATTATTAGGGTGCACTATACCAAAAGCAAATCAGAAAATGGACTAAAAGATCAACAAATATGATTTTAAGCTGAGTGAAAGCATAAAATAGGGTACCGGTAGAGAAAATAAAAAACAATTTGATAATAATTTCACCTGACCAATTCTTGTTATGATATATATATTACTTTCAAACTTTTTGGGCAAACAGTTTGACAATATATATATTTCCCCAGCTAGCATCATTTTCTAGCTGTGCCCCTCACTTATTACCAAGCCAATTTAGTGAGATGGAAGAAAATATTTAGTAGTGGATTGTTTTCCCCTGAAAGTAAATTTGCTAACACATGGACACACTAGTGCTAATATATTCGATCTCTTCCATGTAAGCGCGCATATGATATGATCGATCGAGAACAACGAAGTAGTACACTTATTAAGGTGCCCTGGCCTAAAAGGTATCCCATTTTCAATTGTAATGTAATCCAGCATCTTTTAAATTTCTGAGGGTGTATATCAGTCTCTATCCCTGGCCTACAATTGCAAATTAAAAACAAAAGAAAATCAAGAAGAGAAAAAGAACTTTTGCGTGAGCAATACCTGCATCTAGCTACCAAATCACGCTTATTTAATTTATCTCTTAAACATCTAAAGACTTAATGTACAAATTAATAAAATCTATGGATCGATTTTGTTTCTTAGTTTGCACGGTGCATGGATGCTTGAAGTGATTTTGGACGGTTCATTCAGTGAAACATGTTGTGGCTACTACTGCTGAAGGTTGATCCCATGGCGGAGTAGATCTGCATATTGGTGAGAATGTGCTCGAAGTTGTCATTAGACTTCTCAATGGGGTGTGTATGGGTGCCCTCGTACGTGGTCACCACCACGCCCTCATCCCTTGACAGCCGCTGCACCTGCTTCTTCACGTTGCACCCTTGGTGAGTGCATCTGTAGTAGCTTCTGCATCCATAAATGCGTGCGAAAAGAATAAGAATTAGTTCACTCCGGGTGCATGAATCAAAAAGTAATAGCAAAACAAAGTGAAAATGTGCACGAAAGAGATATATGCCTGTATAGCCATGCATGTATGTACAAACGGATGCACACAAAAGCTGAACATGTTTGGCTTTGTATATGTGTATCAAGCTTCTGTATTGTTGCTTGACTAAGTATGTCAACCTATATATTCGGTGGAAGCATGCACTCATTTCTCTCTAAGAAGAATGTATAAGTTATCTGCAATTTCAAGTTGTGGTGAGGTCTAATGTCTTAATTTAGAAGATTGCACTGTTCATTAATTGCTGCTCCTTAATTGGCCTTGTTCTCATTATATTGTTGGACGTAGAAATAAGATAGAGGAATGTATTATTTGCATGCTTAATTCTGTGAATGCAATAAAAAGGGGTCCCTTTTTCTTATTACAATCAGCATTGATCTGTGTGATATTAAGTGTTTCTATGTATTTCTATTTCTATAGGAGTATGAGTTGAAAATGGATATGCCGAGGGTTCTAGAGTTGTGTAGATATATAATCCGCCGAAGCACGATGACTATTTTTTAGAAAATTTTATATATAATATGCCTCATCACTAATAGTTATTATTTTTGTTCTTTTATTTAAAGAACGACAAATTCAATGTGGGATTTACGAATTTGCAGTATATATATCCTTTCCCCAAATTCATATATACCACATATCAATGTTACTTTGGCATGATAAAGGCTTATTATGTCTTACAAATGCAAAATCTTAAATGTCTCCATAGTTGCATGGTCAGTTTTAATCTTATCTATGTTCATCATGAAAAAAAACTCCAATCGGCAGCCAATATAAGTGATGAATAACAATTTAAAAGCGTAATACTATATGTGCTTGCATGCATCAGATTTTGTTCATGACGTAATTACTGTTTGGTTCTCTCAGACTCTCAGTGTTTTGCTAGCCAGCATAGATGCTTGGCACAGACATGAACAAATGAAACGTAAGTATTACATCTGTGGTCCTTGATGCACATATGATGTGTAGGGATATGTGCAGTTCTTGCTTAACGTGTCTAGGTATAGAGTATATATGGCTATATATGATTGTCATGGCAAACTTTTTCGTAGAAGAAGAGGAGTCGATCAAGGATAGGAAAAAAAACCATAGACCCATGTTGATGAAGAAGCCTTAATTTTAGAAGAAGGAAGGCATTAAGTGCTTTTGGAGTGGCAAATTAAAGGTCCTTTTGATCTTGTAAATTTTAAAAAAGAAAACGCTAATGTCCTACAGAGTTGCATTTTTTTAGACACAGTGGTCAAATAAATTTACTTTTGGACATTTCTCTTTACTCCATATATGTAGTTATTTTTCTGCGTCAAATTTACTCGTCTAATAAATTATTTGAAGTCTTTGGAGTGTTGAAGCACCTCCAGCAACACTTGATGCTGAATCTGTGAACTTTATGGCCCAAAAATTGGAAAAAAGAAGGGTGGCCTTATCCTTTGGATGCCCAAAGAAACCACTTTTGTTCTCTGAAGCATATAAAAGACAGCGACGGAAGAATTAGCTTGAGCTAGTAGCTAACGAAGCATCGATAAATCCAAGAGCGAAATCAATAGAATATATGCTGCGGTTAACCGTGGGAGGACGAAATAACTTCCGGTCAAATTCGATCGCCATCGGGCTCCTATTTATTGAATGATCGATGCCCACCAGCAAAAACATGTGAATGAAACTAGGACTCGTTTTCATCTAGATGATGAGGATGCTGGATGAGAGATGAGACGTGTCCTTCCTATGTATGTATAAGCAACCACTAGCAGAGCTTGGAAGATTCACTGGGACTCCATCTCACCTCACCTACTTTCTGCGGCTCAGCCCTACTATTAACACTTTTAAAAACAAAGGAATCGCATCACACCAAATTAAACCAGTAATCGAAATAAATCCCCAAGCAGCAACAGAAAATCAAAATCGTAGGCCGATCGATCACAAAAATGGATCGGCATGCATACATAGTAGTCGTTGATGAGAAACACCAAACATTTTGATTGTACTATATATGAGGAAGAATTTGACTATTGACTGTACCATCTATGAATTGTGCACCAAATACGTACTAACCTTGGGAACTTGTTGTTCTTGACGGCCTTCTGGCCGTACTTCCTCCACCGGTAGCCGTCGTCGAGGATGTCGACCTGGCTGCGCGTCTGGAAGGCGTACCGTGGCCGGCGCTCCTTCTTGTCCCCCTTCCTCCTGGCCGCCGGCCTGTCCACCTCGCCGGCTGCAGCTGACGACTCCCCACGGCCACTATCGGCTGCTACTGGTGCACCACCATCCTTGGAGTCGTTGTTGTTGGACAGCTCCGCGAAGAAGGACGACGACGATCTGCCGCCATGCCCACTGTGCTGGCCTCGGTCGTGGTCGTGCAAGCCGCCACCGCTGGTTCCAGTTCCAGCAGTGGCCATGAAGTTGTAGGAGTTGGGAGTGGCGGAAGAGGGCTGCGCGTGCGTCGTCGCCCCAAAGAGCATGTGATAGTTCTCCATGGCTCAGCTCAGCTGGCTACTTTTGCGCCGCCGTGCCGGGCGCGGAAACTAGCTAGAGAGCTTGTGATGGAGGGAGGGAGGGAGAGGGGAGGCTGAAAGAGTTTTACAAGTTACAACCAGGGTTATATAGAGGGTGGTTAGTATAATGGTAATGCTAACCTGCCGGGGCGTTTGCTACTTTTTTTTCTGGCTCACATGCATCCTTCACTTTGACTGGCCTGTAGACTAGTAAAGGCAGCTTCCTGTGCTCTGCACATTCCACACAAATCAGACACATGCGTCATGAGATGGAGACTTGTGTGAGAGAGATGTTCTATAGGTCCTAGAAGACTAGGAGAGAGAGAGAGAGATGGGCAGTATCAGCTGTGAGTTTCCCCTGCGTGTTTGGTTGTCGTGAACGGCACGGAGCCTATAGCTAGCTAGCTGGGCAGCCAGCCAATGTAAAGGTTGCGGGCTAGATTTGGTGTTGTGGGTGCATGCGGACGCCGGGGCTGGGCGGGGTTTTTGGACGAGGAACAGTGGCGTAGGAGAGTGAGTGCCCGCAGGCGGCAGCAGCCTCTCGCCTCTCGGTGGTGGCTTGCTTGTCCGTGCATGCATGTTTGGTAACCAATCCGCACGAGCGCCTACCTTTGACCGTTCCACGGTTACTGCAGGTGCACTTTATCAATTGCTAATATAGGTTGGGTTCGTCAACCTCTCAGTACCAGATATATGTGTGCGTTGAAAATTGTAACATGTGTAAATATGTGATGTGCAACCATGCAGGAGGCAAGTTTGGCAGACATGCATGCATCGATCCCAATTGGATTGGGAATCTGATGAACCGGTATGGTAATTCTACTAAATCCATTATTCGACATCTTGAAAATTTCTCTCCACGTGCTGTACACTGACTGCAGGGAACAGAATCTAGCTAGCTGCAGGTACGGTGTATCCAATGATGGATTTGCCTATGTACAAGTAAAGACTACTAGATCGGGGCAAGATTTTTTGTTGAACGGTATGCAGGCATGCTCGTGGGGGCACAACGCAAAAGTAAAAGGTGTCACAGACGAAAAGGCCCAAAACAGAAGCCCTCAAATGCACGTTTTTTGATGAATTTTCTATGCATGAGTTTCGCAATGAAGAGTGAAGAAAGACGTCGCGAGGAAGCATCGTCGCAGTAAACTATACAAACTCAACCATTTGACACTCAACCATTTGACAGACAGAGGGCATGGTCTTAGCTTTTGGGAACATTATTTTCTTCCAAAACCTAATAGTCGTAAAAAATGTGACAAATGAAAAGGCCCTACCTATCATAAGCGCATGTTTGATGAATGAATTTTCAATGCATATGGTTTCATATTGGTGAACAAAGATGCTGCGAGGAAGCATTGTCTCCCTCAGTAAGCTACAAACTCAACCATATGACAACAAGCCCATTGTCATACCTTTAAGAAACATTATCTTCCAATCTAATGAACTTTGTTTAATACAAATTGAAACAGCCACACTCAGCAGCACAAGTATGCTATCGTGGAACAGTTTAGCTAGTAGCTTGGGTGTCAAGCTCAAAATCTCAAGCTAATTTGAACATTTGAAGTACACTATAGCTTGCGCTGGGTCAAAGCAAAACATTGATCGATAGATGTTGACCACAAGGCCAAGGTCCCTTGAATTTCTTGGAAACTTCTACGGAACTACTCCATCAGAGAATCTGAGCGTTCTCACATGTCATTTCAGTGGGTATGTATCCGGCAAATGAAATATTTTGTGATCACAGACTGTCACGGTTGTCTAGCTAGAAGTATTTGTATGATATGCAACTTATTCCCTCTGGTTCAATTTACATATCACTTATTATGATATAGTTACAGTCTACAGGGTAGGACTTTGACCATAATTTTTATAAAGAAAATGACATTCAGATAAAAGTGATTACATATATCTGAGTCCTTAGTCATGGTGATTGATCTAGTACTACTGTCTATCTTATATGTCGTTATAAACTATGTACTTCATCCGTGTAAGAAACAATACAATTCTAGTATAATACAAAATTAAAGTGTCTTGAGATTAGCTAACTATATACAAACAATATCAATATTTATGAGACCGAATAAGTATCATTAGATTAGCCATGAGATATTTTTTATAGTATATCTATTTGGTATCATAGACTTTAATATTTTTACCTATATATTTAGTTAAATTTTACATACTTTAACAAAGGACGCACCTAGAATTGTATTATTTTTGGGACTGAGGTAGTAATAATTTGTATCTTAATATCCAAAAGTTAATATAGTTTGACCTACTTATAGCTAGGAATCCTAAAAATTGAAGATACTCCATCCATTCTAAATTATAGTTTTACTTTAGTTTTGTCTTAAGTCAAGCTTCTTTAAACTTTGACCAAGTTTATAGAAGAATGTACCAACATATATCTAATATCAAATCGGTTCAATTAAATTATGTTAGAGTGCGTAACTCAACCTACAAGACTAGTATGATAGGTGAGGGTTGTCCTGCCTTATCTGTTATACTCCACACCATCAATTTTCGATGGGAGACTAAACCTAACAAACCAGAAATTAAGAGAGAGAGAGAGAGAGAGAGATATATATATATATATTTGATTGCAACTGCAACTGTTGCAAGTTTGGAATTGGCGATTTCCATGTAGTTGAACGCGCGTGCATGAATTTTCTAAATGAAATTATTTTAAAAATATTAAACACACATATTTAGTAGGATTGGATCGGAACAACAAAAGAGGTAATTAATGCCTGAGCAACAAATAAAGCAAAAGCGAAATCGATCGGTCAATGACGACCAGTTTGCGCGGAGCAAAATTCCTGCCCGGTATCGCAGGAAGCAGACACGGTTCTCAGTTCTCAGGAACACGGAAACAGGCGAGAACTTCTGGGTCTGCAGTCCAAGTCGTGCACGCGTGGCGTGGTACGTAACCGCTGCAGCCAGCTCAAGCAGCAGCGACATTCTCTCCCTAGGACCAGCTGCACCTGCACATATTCTCCTGTCAATTGTGTCGATCATGCATGCATCGATCAATTGTCGTGTGTTGAACTGATCTAGTCTTGCATGGGCGTGTCGACTGCACACGGTTTGTTGCCTAACAGCAACGTGTCGACTGTGCTAGCTAGCTAGCATGTTTTCCCAGTCATGCATGGACGTGCCTTTCTCGCTGCCGTGCCGGCCCATCGGCTAGCCCAATTCCTCACGCGGTTACCAGTCAGCCGTGGTCGATTCGCTGGCCGCGCATCGCAGACGTCGTCGGTCCGGGGCCGGGGGCCGGGACCCGGGATGGGGGGCGCTCCTTTCCAGGTCCTCCCAGCCGCAGCATGTTAACAACACATCAGTGGTTAGCTCAGCCGCCCCTTCACGAGTCTACAGTGCGACTTGGCAGCTGCGGGAGGCTGAGTCCCTCCTTCGGTCTCCACGAAGATAGAATTTCAAATATTTTGCAAAACATATGTGATGTTAAGTACTCGTATGGAGTAACTAGTATATAGTAAATACTACGTACTGTAGGCTCCATTCCACCGAGACCAAGGAAACTAGACAGGCTCCCAGCCCCTTTTTCCACGGAGCAAAGCAAAGCAAAGCATGCGGCATCGGCATCTGCTCCTATGCTATGGTCAAGGCATGCGAACCGGCAAAGCTGGTGCACATTGCCATACGACAGGGCAAAGCCGCAGAGTGGCACCGCATCGATCCAACGGATATATAGTATAGATTTTATATAGATGTTGATTTTATCTTCTATATACAGACTTATATTATTATTATTATTACTCAGACCTAGATTTTTTTTTTCAACAAGAAATCTAGAATTGGAAATTTTTAGACAGATACCGTACTATCTCTCTCCAAAAAAAAAAGAATGCAAAGTTCGATTCAAACCAATTTTATTGAGTTTATTGAAGAATTAGTACTTATTATTTAGATGTTATCTCTTTTTTTTTAAAAAATCGCAATTACCATGTTTTGGTCGTATAGTTAAGAGACGCCTGGTTCGTTCCTTGCGTGGAATAATCAAATAAATCTGCATGCGTGAGCTGTGCGCGCCCGAGAGATTTCGATGCAAGGAGGTAGAGGGACGCGAGTACTGAGTATGACAAAACAATTAATCGCACGGAGCACAAAGCATCACAAGGATTTACTCAGCATTAATTTCCTTCTTGATCTGTGCAACAAAGGCAAATATGACAAAACTCCGCTCGGCAGGGCCTTGGTTCGTGTGCGTCCGGACCTCGCCCGCTCCGCTCTGCAGGTTCGTCGACCTCCTCTTCAACAGACGCCTCCGCCTATCTCCCTCAATGGGTATCACGTTGTCCTCCTCCTCTGCTCCCCAGATTTGCTGCCGGCCTCACTCTACGACTCACCTCGGTGGGTGTCTGAGCCGAGGCGGCGTCAGCTGCAGGGACCAGCCCTTGCTGCTCATCGGCGAACGCGGCCACCTCTCACAAGCCTCTGCGCTTCTCTCTCCCCCCTCTTGCCTCGCTCGTGGTGGCTGCCGCTACCTGAGGTCCCAATCTTTTCCGCTCCCAGTCCTTCCTATCGCAGTCATGCCGGCCCACCACCTGCCTGCTGCCTCGGTGAATCTACACCAATGACGACGCAGGGCTCCGCCGATGGGGCGCCATCAGAGGTGCCGACCGCACCGCCGAAGATGCAAGCCGTCCGGGAGTCAGAGTCCGGCGATGGGCGGCCGGCTTGCAGCCGTTTAGAAGGTGGGCAAAGATAGTGTTAGTTGATCTCCACCCATAGGTCCAACGGTCTACTGGGTCCTTGGATCTGCGTCCTGATCGGGGGCGCCCAACCCTAATATGGTTGGTGGACCCCTGTCGCACAGCACTATATAAAGATAGGTGGGGATCATGGCTCTAAGAACGAGGTTGACTGGAGTTGCCGTAACCACCCACAGAGAAACAGTAATCCGATCAAAAGAAGAGTGCTGCCAGCAACGGGAAGCCCCACCGACTCCGCCGTCACCTCTACAGTGTCACCACCGGGACGCTGCACCTCGCGTCGCTGTAGGGACTGCGACTGCACTTCATCTCCGGTCGCTACGGGCGCACTAGCTACCAAGGTACACCAACAGATGTTTGGTTTACCCGCTAGATGTACACCTAGAGCTTAGAATGTCCTAACAATGGTATCAGAGCCAAGGTTGCTAGTGTATAGATCTAGTATGGGGTAGAGCATTGAAAATAGAAAAGAAAGAACAAGGGTTCGATCCGTTTCGGATTGAAACCCTAACCCTAACCGAGCAAAAGAAAATAGAAAAGAGAACGGGAGGGTGGTGGGTGTCACTGACTGCCGGTCACCACCGCCACCGTGCGGGGAAAGGTGCCGCACCGCCGTCTTCACCGGCGCACGATAAGAAAAGAACTGACCCCGTTCGGATCTAAGAAGAAAGAGGGTTTTCCTAACCCTAACCCTAACCCTAACTGGGTGAAAGAAAGAAGAGGAGGGCTCAGTTTCAAGTCTACTCAAAACCGAACCCTAAACCCGCAATCAATTCGGGAAGAAGAAGAAGAACAGTAATCCCTAACCCTAACCCTAACTGGATGAAGGAAAGAACAAAAGAAGAGGAATTCGGCCTAGAATAGAATCAAAGACGAACCCTAACCCACAAAGCATTCACTGGGGAAGAAGAATAGTGACTCCAGTGAGTCAAACCCTAACCCCAACCCTAAATCGGTTCAACTCCAAAAAGAAAAGAAAGAAGATTCAAAAGAGAAGAAGGGGAAGAGGGGAAGGGGCTTATCTCGCCGATCTCGAATCAAAACCAAGAGAAAAACCGAATCGGGTTCAACCGAACCCTAACCCTAACTCGCGATGAGGAAGGGGAAGAGAGCGATTCGGTACAAATAGAAAAGAAAAGAAATTAAATAAAAGAAATGAACCAAATCGAACGAACGAATTAAATAAAGAACACGATTGAGCCTGCAATTGTGGGCTCAATCCCAGAGTGTGACACGGTCACCGAGTACCTCGATAGAATAAAGAGTCAGTTCACTGACTCTTCAAAGACATATGCCACCCAGCTGATAAAGCAACTGGTGACAAAGAGTTACTCTAGAAACGGTGGTATAAGAGAGCTCACGATGCGTCGTCGAAATTATGGCACTGTCGTTTAGGCCATATTTCGAGGGGTAGAATAGAAAGACTAGTTAATAATAATAATCTTCCTACATTAGAGCTCTCAGATTTAGAACAATGCAGAGAATGCATAAAAGGAAAGTATGTAAAGAAAATTAAGAAAGATGCCAAATGAAGCATAGGAATTTTACAGATTATTCACATAGACATCTGTGGTCAATTTCCTATAAAGAGTGTGGATGGTTATGATTCATTCATAGATGATTACTCCTATTATGGCTATATTTATCCAATAAAAGAAAGAACAAAAGCATTGGATAAATTTAAGATATTTAAGGCAGAAGTTGAAAACCAACTTAATTTAAAGATTAAGATAGTCAGGTCCGACCGTGGGGGGAGTACTACGGTCGGCATACCCCATATGGCCAAGTTCGTGGACCTTTTTGCAAGGTTCTTACAGGAGAATGGCATAGTAGCCCAGTATTCTACACCGGGCAAACCTCAACAAATGGAGTAGCTGAAAGACGCAATCGTACCTTGGTGGATATGGTGCGCAGTATGATAAGTTACTCCACCTTACTGTTGAGCCTGTGGATGGAGGCGTTAAAAACCGTCATTTATATTCTCAATAGAGTACCAAGTAAGTCGGTGCCCAAACCACCGTATGAGTTGCCATTTACCATCACTAAACCACTTACGGTGTGGGGGAGTCTACCCTAAAGTATTAAACCCAAATATTGGGAAGCTAGATCCCAAAAGGTTTTTATTTCATTGGCTACCCGAAAAAGTCAAAAGGTTTTCATTTCTACTGTGCAGACAGACAAACAAAGTTTGTGAAAATGAGACACACTGTCTTCCTAAAGGATAAAATGATGAGGGGGAGCATGGTAGCTCAAGAAATTGACCTCAAAGAGAAGCGGGTGTATGCGCCCACTCCGATGATTTATGAGCTATTTTTCTCACTACTCACTTCATTGTCGTTGCAAGCGCAAAGCAAGATAAGATCTGTGGTGCCAAAGACTGTTGTTATTCTCACTGCTGTGGCAACAATGAATGACGATGAGGAACTTTTTCTTGAGATCCTATAGAACTCATTTACACACATGAGGGGGGAGCAACAACAGCCTCAAACAGAAGATGTGCCAAAATGTGGAGGCCCCTATAAGGTCTCAAAGAGTTAGAAAATCAGCTATTCCTATTGATTATGAAGTATACAATACTGAGGAATTTCAAATGGAGGATGATCCCACCTCATTTGAAGAGGCCATGAGAAGTGATCATTCATCAAAGTGGCTTAAGGCCATGGAAGATGAAATGAAATCTATGAATACCAATAAAGTTTGGGACTTAAAAATAATTCCTAAAGGAGCCAAAACAGTAGGCTGTAAATGGGTCTATAAAATAAAACTTGACTCTCAAGGGAATATAGAGAGATATAAAGCGCGACTTGTGGCAAAAGGCTTTACGTAAAGAGATGGGATTGATTACAATGAGATATTTTCTCGAGTCTCGTGTAAGGATTCCTTCATAATCATAATGGCATGAGTGGCACATTATGATTTAGAATTACATCAGATGGATGTAAAGATGGCATTTCTCAACAGGGACTTGGAGGAAAATGTTTACATGACACGACCGAAAGGTTTTGTCATGGAAGGAAAAAGAATGAATGGGATGCCGCCTAAAGAAATCTATTTATGGATTAAAACAAGCTTCAAGACAGTGACACTTGAAGTTTGAATTACATCGGATGAATTCCACCACAAAAGAGATATTGAGGACAATTGTGATTATGAAAAATCCTTACATGAATGGGAAGTTTATCTTCCTTGTCCTATATGTGGATGATATCTTTTGATTCTAGTAGTGTTTCTCTATGGGTGGTTACGGTGGCTCCGGTCAATCTCGAGACAAAGAAGTTTTGTCCCCAGAATTTGATATTTATATATCTTGGTGAAGGGCCCACCAACCATATTAGGGTTCTAGGGATCGAGATTCACCAAGATAGAAAGGTCCCAATAGGTCGTTAGGCCTATTGGTGGAGATCAACTAACATTCTACCCCTTGATCTCATCTTAAAGAATCTTTTTATACACATATATTTACTTTTGTTCATTCCATTATAGATCAAGCACATAGAGCATGTTTCATCGTTTCAATGCCCGATAAATTTAATGACTACAACACACCATCAAATTGAAAAATAGATTCCATAACTTTGGGCCTTAGTTTGTCCAGGAATTTTAGGCTTTTCAATAAACCCATGCTAGCTAGTATGTTCTCTAAACACGACTTGGTATTTGTTGTAAGCGGATCCGCGAGCATCTTTTCTAGAGCAATATGCTCAAGACTTATGACATGATCCCGGAAATTATCTTTCACAACATAATACTTTATTTGCAATGTGTTTGGCCTCACCACTGACTTATTGAAGTGAGATACTATCCATAGTCGGATTATTATCGTAGTATAACTTATGGTCTATAGATGAAAGAAAACCACCTTCAAACCTGGATATGAATTTCTTTAGCCGCAACCTATTTCATGGAAAACATAAAAAGCAAACCGTCACTACATTGTCCACAATGTATGTGACGGTTTGCTTTTATCTTTTCCATGAAATAGCTCAGGCAAGGTGAGAGTGAATAAATATCCATACGTGGTTTTTCTTTCATCTTCCGCATAATCGACATCTATAGACCACTATATGGAGTTATATCTTCTATACGTCGTCATGAGGCTTTTAGTATGCTCACAAATAATAAGTCAAGACTTTCTTTACTAATTTCAATATTGACATAAAGTATTTGTTGTGAAAGATAAAGTCAAGGATCAGTAACAAATACCAAGTCGAGAGCATATAAGTACTTGAGAATATGCAAGCTTCCCCAACTAAAGCTTACCATCCAACATTTTCAATTTGATCGATCTAGCATGGGTTTAAGGGCATTGAAAATTCCTATCAAAGAAGGCCCAAAGACTATATCTATTTGAGGGACTAGAGTGGTGTGTTGTAAATTTCTTTAAGATCTTATCTATGTATGCCTTTTGTGATGATCCTACATGTCTATTACTTTCTAATCTATAATGGAATCCCTAGAACAAAAAGCTAAACCAATATTTTCATAAAAAATGGTAGTGAGATCAAGGGGAGAATGTTTTGATCTCCACCAGTAGGCCCACAACACACTACTATTGGGACCTTGGATCCATATACTGACAAGGAAGATAAACTTCCCATATAGTTGGTTTGCATAGACATAACTGTATATCAATATTCTCTTTAATCACGGCCAAAATTCCTTATTGTCCGATCAAACTTCAAGTGCACCCATAGAGAAACACTAATTTAATCAAAAAATGGATTTCTTTAGGCGGAAGCCCATTCATTCTGCCGTCACCTCTGTAGTGTCACCACTGGGACGTTGCACCTCGCGTCGCCGTTGGGACTGCGACTGCACTTCATCTCCAGGCCGCTACGGGCGCAGTAGCTACCATGGTACACCAACAGATGTTTGCTTTACCCGCTAGATCTACACCTAGAGCTTAGAATGTCCTAACAGATACAGGTATGACCATTCTTTGCTTGTTTTAACTGATTCTAGCATGTGCAATAGAATAGCTTGGATCTGCTATAGATCGCTTCCTAATGGATTTGTAGTTGCGAATCTTTTGCTCTCATCTCCTAGGAAATTTTGAGCTACTTTCTTATTGGTTTCTTCTAAGTGTTTAGGCCTGGAGTATTCTAAGTCTCCCATATTTTACAAAATATTATTTGAGTCCTTTCATGTTTGAAGCATTAGGGTATAAGAGTTGAATTAGAAACACTTGATGCATAGAACCTAGATATATACCTTTAACCCTGTGTAGGTCCAGGATCGAATATATGCTTGGTTATGCTTAGACTGGTAGAAGTCGGGTGATTTCCTGTCACCCGCGAGATATAGGTGGGCACTGAACCACGGTCGGCTATATTTGCTATCGTGTAAAAGAACATTGGATGTTGTAAATCGAGGCCGGACGGAGTCTATGTTGTAGGTTGACTCATGTGATTCCCTCTGCACCGATTAAGGACCGTACCGTAGTTGGTCCTTGGTCATTTTGAACGCATGTCTCTCACTTAGCTGGTCGGATAACTCGTTCCGGACCACGAAGCCGAGTAACTCAACTCAGGCTGGGTCCTGTTCTGTAAGAGTGTGCGCTCTGGATGATAGTAAGGATGTGCGGGGAGCCAGATGTGAGCCCAAGGACAGGGTAGTCCTGAACGTCCTGGCAGCTGGTCGTCCCTGATTGTGCGGCGCTTGAAAGCATCTAGGCCCCTAGTTGGGTTTCGGCGATTAATGACAATACGTGATTACTATGACTAACGTATGTTTTGCAGAGGCAATTAAGTTAGGTCATGGTAACGAAGATCGATTGGGCAATAACGGTTGTCATGCCCCTACGATGGAAATCTTTTTGGTTTACAAAGGATGGACGACAACGTTAAGGATTGACAAGTTCTAAGAGTCGTTTGGAGTTGAAGAGACACTTAGAGTGGTTTAGGACTTTGTTTTTCCTTTGACCGTACTATTAAGGGGGGTATGGACAGGTAGCTTGACCTAGGTGAGTCTAGTGAGTTAGGTGTGGTGCACACTTGTTAAATCTAGCACTAGGTAGCTCCAAAATAGCCCTTAGATCCATTGGAGCAAACTTCATTCATATATGATTGAGAGTTAGAAATGAATGGAGGGTCAAATGCTGACCAGACACTGGTTTCGGAGTGACCGAATGCTGGCACAGAGTCCGGTCAGTTCATTTGATCAAGGTGAAATCGTCTGGCGCGACCGGACGCTAAGAGGTGAGCGACCAGACGCTGGGTGCCTGCGTCCGGTCGACTCCAGTAAGGTTCCAGAGAGGGAAAATCATGTCCGGACGTGTCCGGTCACAACTTAAACACTGGAGTTCGGGGTGAACTGACCAGAGCGTCCGATCAACTTGACCGGAGCGTCCGGTCACCCCACAGAGGCACATAACGGTTTGTTTTTCAGCCAGGTTTATAAATACTTTCTTCATTCATGTGTGGGGGTACTTTTGCTCATTCCAACAGCTGAGAAATACCTTTGAGAGTGCCAAGAAGAGCAAGGTCCTAGTGAGGTGATTGAATTTTGAGAATCCCAAAGAGAGCCCTCATTAGTGAAAGCAAGAGTAGCAAAGTGTGCATCCACCCTTCTCATTAGGCTTGTCGTGGTCAAGTGAGAGTTCGTGCTTGTTACTCTTGGTGATCGCCATCACCTAGATGGTTTGGTGGTGATTGGGAGTTTGGTGATCATCCGGCGAAGCTTGTGGATGATCCAACTCAAGTTGTGAGCGGTTGTGGGTGATTCACCACGACGGAGTGTCAAATAATCAAACCGTAGAGAGCACTTGATCCTTGTGCGGATCAAGGGGGAGCTACACCCTTATGCGGGTGCTCCAACGAGGACTAGTGGGAAGTGGCGACTCTCTGATACCTTGGCAAAACATCGCCGCGTTCCTCCTTCTCTCTTTACTTTGAGCATTTACTTTGAGCAATTCAATTCTTGTCATTTACATTCATAGAATTGCCATGCTAGAGTAGAATTGGAATATAGGTTGCTAAACTTTTATACGGTAGCTCAATAGAAACACTTTCTAGGCACAACGGGTTAATTGGGCTAACCGTAGGGTTTGATTATTGCAAAGAATTTTAAAATTAGCCCAATTCAACCCCCCTCTCTTGGGCATCTTGATCCTTTCAATTGGTATCAGAGCCTCGTGCTCACATATTTAGGCTTAACCACCTAGAGAAAGATGTCTCACGGGGATGGACCTCCTCCTATCTTTGAGGGGGATGATTTTCCTTATTGGAAAATCCACATGGAGGCGTATCTAGAAGCTCTAGATGTTGAAATACTTAGAGCCGCCTCACAAGGCTTTCCAAAACCTCGGGATGCTACACACCTACAAGGCGATGAGGTGAATTACGAAAAATGGAATGCAAATGCTCGAAACACCATCTTTAGAGGCCTTTGCAAGGATGTGTTTAACCGGGTGAGGAACCACAATGACGGCCGTGCACTATGGTCAGACGTTTGTGCGCTTCATGAGGGAACAAAGAGTGAGCATGAGGAACGCTATCATCTTGTCATGAAAAAGCTTAACTCTTTTGAGATGCTTCCTAAAGAATGTGCTAATGAGATGTACTCACGTTTGAATGTTCTTGTAGAGAAAGTCAATGGGCTTGGACTCACTCAAATGCAACCATCCGATGTTGTAAGAAAGATTTTGAGTGTCCTCCCCACTGACAAATATGGGCATATTATGACCGTGCTTCGTCAAGGTGATCTTTCCACCGCTACACCGACATAAATCTAAGGAAAGATCAATGCTCATGAGACGTACATGCACATCACACCACAAGATGGCTCATCCTCTACTAAGAATAAAGAGAAGGACTTAGCATTCAAAGCTAGCCAAGAGAAGGGCAAAGCAAGACTTGAGTATGAGAGCTCAAGTGATGATGAAGTTGATGATGCAAGCCTTGCTCTCATGGTGAAAAGAACCGCCAAGATGCAAAAGAAGCTCAATAAGAGTGGCATCAAGTTCGATGGCAAGAAGAAGAAGTTCTTCACAAGCTCTAGAAGGAAGCCAATCTCGGAGATGGATTGCTACAATTGTAGAGAACTTGGTCATCTAGCACATCAATGCACCAAGCCCAAGAAAGACAAGTTCAAGAACAAGTACAAGGGCAAGAAAGATGACTCAAGTAATGAAGAAGAAGATGAGAAGAAGAAAAACAAGCCATACAAGAAGAGAGATGGCAAGAAGAAGGACTTCCACAAGAAGAAGAAAAGTGGGAAGGCATACATTGTCGGTGATTGGCTCACGGACATTGATTCATCTAGTGGCTCATCCGATGATGATAGTGACAACGAGAAGGTGGCCGCCATTGTTATTGACTCTTCATCATCTTCACCGCCACCACCGCCATCATCCACTACACACCTATGCCTTATGGCCAAGGGTGAATGCAAGGTATCAAATAATGATGATAGTAGTGGTGATGAACATGCTAGCAATGATGATAGCGATAGTGATGATGATGAATATGAATCACCTTCTTATGATGATCTTGTTAAATTACTAAATTAATACACTAAGATCATTAGAAAGAGTAGAGCTAAGAATGAAAAGCTAGAAGCTAAGAATGATTTTCTTTTAGCTAAATGTGATATAGTCGAAAAGGCTAGTGTTGAGCTTAGAGAAGTAAATGATGCTATATCATCCAAACTCAAGGAGCTCAAATCTTCTAAGAAAGAGCTTAAAGATAAACATGATAAACTTGAGAGGATACATAATGAGCTTATCACTAGCCACAACAAGCTAAAAGAATAATATACTACTCTTAAGATTAATCATGATAATCTTGTCATTGCTCAAGAATTTTTATCCAATGAGCCACATGATGCTACTAACGATGTTGTTAAGATTGATATAGCTATATCATGTGATGATTTGATCATTGAGAGCATTGAGCAAAGTTCTAGTAGCAAGGGCAAGCAAGTGGTTGAGGCCGATAATTATGATGAGTTTGTCAAGCTCAAGAATGACAATAAAAAGCTCAAGAAAGATCTTGAAGAGATCAAAAGCCATAACACTATTGTGCTAGAAACTCTTGATCATGATGGTGATTTGATTCTTGAGAATGAGAAGCTAAAAGAAGAGAACAAGATGCTCAAGGAAGAGAAAAATAATGATGCTCTCAAAGAAGAGAACAAGAAGCTCAAGTTGGAGAAAGAGCATCTCAAGATTGGATTGAGCAAGTTTACAAGAGGCAAGCATCTTCAAAGTGAGCTACTAATGAACACCGTCATGAACAACATGGATAGAAGTGGCATTGGGTACTTGGCAAACTAAGAGAAGAAGGCTCAAGCTCAACAACAACACAAGTCAAAGCCAAAGCCAAAGAAATGTTTTGAGTGTGGACAAGAAGGCCACTTTGCCCATGAGTGCCAAACTCTACCACTACAACCCTTGCCCAAGCATGCTAGATCTTTTGCCTTCAATGCTCATTACATGCTTAGAAAGGATTCTAGTGGAAAGATGACAGTCATGTTCTTAGGACCTCTCAACAAGAATAGGCCTAAGAAAATTTAGGTAGCAAAGTTACTTGTTGAGAAGGTGAAGGGCCCTCAACAAGTTTGGGTTCCTAAAGCTTGATCTCTTTGTGTAGGTGAACTACAAGACCGGTGGAAGTCATTGGGTTATTGATAGTGGTTGCACACAACATATGACCGTTGATCCTCGTATGTTCACCTCACTAGATGAAGAAGTAGATGGACAAGATAGAATCACATTTAGAGATAATTCAAAGGGCAAGGTTAAAGGATTGGGTAAAGTGACAATATCAAATGATCATTCTATCTCAAATATGCTATATGTTGCTTCATTGAGCTTCAACTTGCTATCCGTTGGACAATTGTGTGATCTTGGCTTCCAATGCTTGTTTACCGAGAAGGAAGTTGTTGTATCTAAGAAGGATGATGATCAAGTGATATTCAAAGGATTTAGATACAACAACCTATATCTAGTGGATTTCACCTCCGAAGATACTAACTTGAAGACATGCGTATTCACCAAAATAACTCTTGGGTGGCTATGGCATAGAAGACTTGCTCATGTAGGGATGAGCTCACTCAAGAAGCTAATGAAGAATGATTTGGTGAGAGGGTTGAAGGATGTGAAGTTTAAGAAGGACAAGCTTTGTAGTGCATGTCAAGTCGGCAAGCAAGTTGCAAATACTCATCCAACAAAAGCTTTCATGTCAACCACAAGAATGTTAGAACTCCTTCACATGGACTTAGTTGGACCAACAACATACAAGAGTTTGGGAGGAAATCTTTATTGTCTGGTGATTGTTGATGACTATTCAAGATACACATGGGTATTCTTCCTTCATGACAAATCCAAAGTTGCATCTTGTTTCAAGAACTTTGCTAAGAGAGCACAAAATGAATTTGAAGTGAAACTCAAGAAGATTAGAAGTGACAATGGGAAGGAATTTGACAACACAAACATTGAAGCATATTGTGATGAAGTTGGGATCAAGCATGAGGTCTCCGCAACATATACTCCTCAACAAAATAGTGTAGTTGAGAGAAAGAACCGGACTTTGATCACTCTTGCAAGAACAATGCTAGATGAGTCCAACTCCCCCGAAGCTCTATGGGCGGAAGCTATCAACACCGCATGTTATGCATCCAACCACCTATTCCTTCAAAAGTTTCTTGGCAAGACACCTTATGAGTTGCTCAATGGGAAGTCGGATGTCTCTTTCTTTAGGGTGTTTGGTTGCAAATGCTACATCTACAAGAAGCGGCAACACCTAGGGAAGTTTCAAAGACGTTGTGATATTGGTTTTTCTTGTTGGTTACTCATTAAAGTTCAAAGCATATCGAGTATTTAATCATGCCACCTGCTTGGTTGAAGAAACATATGATATGGAATTTGATGAATCTAATGGCTCCCAAGGAGCACATGAGAATCTTGATGATGTAGGTGATGAACCATTGAGGGAGGCTATGAAAAACATTCCGGTTGGAGACATCAAGCCTAATGATGAAGATGATGTACAAGTGATCAATCCATCCTCTTCATTAAGTGTGCCACACGATGGTGAAAAAGATGGGAGAGTAGAAAATGAAGATACTCATATCTCCCATGAGCAAATGGTGGTACAAGCACAAGATGTTGATGCTCCACAACCTCCTCCTCAAGTGGTCAATAGAAGAAATATACCACTACTAAAAGATCATCCACAAGGTCTCATCATAGGGAGTCCATCAAAGGGTGTAATGACTAGATCTCAAAAGCTTGCTTCATTTATTGCACATCACTCTTTTGTCTCTTGTTTTAAGCCTACCAAGGTAGAAGAAGCTCTTCAAGATCTGGATTGGATAAATGCCATGCATGAAGAGTTGAACAACTTCACCCGCAATGAAGTTTGGACTCTTGAAGAGCGATCAAAAGGTGCAAGAGTTATTGGAACAAAGTGGGTGTTCCGCAACAAGGAAGATGATCAAGGCGTTGTTGTGAGGAACAAGGAAAGACTAGTTGCAAAGGGGTTCTCTCAAGTTGAAGGTTTGGATTTTGGAGAGACCTTTGCACCAGTTGCAAGACTAGAAGCCATCTGTATCCTCCTTGCATATGCATCACATCATGAAATTAAACTATATCAAATGGATGTGAAAAGTGCATTTTTGAATGGCTTTATTAATGAACTAGTCTATGTTGATAACCTCCTGGATTTGAAGACCCTAGATATCCTAATCATGTTTATAGGTTGTCCAAGATATTATATGGGCTTAAGCAAGCCCTAAGAACTTGGTATGAGCGCCTTCAGGACTTCCTCATTGAGAAGGGCTTCACCTTTGGGAAGGTCGACACCACACTATTCACCAAGAAGCTTGATGGACATATCTTCATTTGTCAAGTGTATGTTGATGATATCATCTTTGGATCATCAAATAAAGATTCTTACAAAGAATTTGGTGAATTAATGTCGAAGGAGTTCGAGATGTCAATGATTGGAGAGCTTACATTCTTTCTTGGTTTTCAAATCAAGAAAATGAGAGAAGGGATTTTCATCTCTCAAGAGAAATATACAAATGATCTTCTCGAGATATTCAAGATGGATGAATGTAAGCCAATCAAGACACCTATGCCAACAAATGGACATCTTGACCTAGATGAGGGAGGTAACACGGTTGATCAAACGCTCTACCGCTCTATGATTGGTAGCGTATTATATTTAACTGCATCTAGGCCCAACATCATGTTTAGTGTGTGTATGTGTGCTAGATTTCAAGCTAATCCTAAGGAAACTCATTTGATTGCTGTTAAAAGAATCCTTAGGTATCTTAAGCACACACCAAGCATTGGCCTTTTGTATCCCAAAGGAGCTATATTTGAATTAGTTGGCTATTCCGATTCGGATTATGCCGGTTGCAAAGTTGATAGAAAAAGCACATCCGGAGGGTGCCATTTGCTTGGTAGATCACTTGTGTCTTGGTCCTCCAAGAAACAAAATAGTGTGGCTTTGTCCACCGCCGAAGCAGAATACATTGCCGCGGGTGCTTGTTGTGCACAAATTATTTATATGAAATAAACTTTGCTAGACTATGGTGTAGTTCTAGAAAAAGTACCTCTTTTGTGCGACAATGAAAGTGCGGTAAAACTTACTAATAATCCGGTTCAACACTCTCGCACCAAGCACATAGATATCCGCCATCACTTTCTTAGAGATCATGTTGCAAAGAATGATATTTCATTAGAAGGTGTAAGGACCAAGGATCAATTGGCGGATATCTTCACTAAACCGCTAGATGAGGCGACTTTTTGTCGATTGCGGAATGAGCTCAATGTTCTTGATTTTAGCAACTTCTCTAGAAAATGAGCTTGTGTTGTCCCTTGCGTTACATTGTAATATACAACATGTTTACTTTATGGTAATGCACTTAGGGCTTGTCTAACATGGTTAAGATAACACAAGCTCATTCTGTCCAATGGTGATGTAGAATTAGTGTATAAGAACAGTTGTATGTTTTAATTTTGACCAATGTTGGAATCAAGGCATGCTATTGTTGTTATTTCTTTATGCTAAGAAAAAGATTGACCTGGCCTTCATCTTGGCTGAGGTGGACTGGGAAGTCACCTCACCATGTTCTACTGAGCCTGTGGCACCGGTGAGGGAGACAAACGAGGCTGATGTCACTTGGGCAACTAAAGAGAGGGATTTTGAATCCCAAAAGATGTCCTATGACCTTGAGCATAGGAAGTGGGTCACTACCAACAAGAAATGTTTGGCTGTGATAAAGAACATGATTGAGCCTACAATTGTGGGCTCAATCCCAGAGTGTGACACGGTCACCGAGTACATTGATATTATAAAGAGTCAGTTCACTGGCTCTTCAAAGACATATGCTACCCAGCTGATAAAGTAGCTGGTGACAGAGAGTTACTCTGGAAATGGTGGCATAAGAGAGCTCACGATGCGTCGTCGAAATTATGGCACTGTCGTTTAGGCCATATTTTGAGGGGGAGAATAGAAAGACTAGTTAAAAATAATATTCTTCCTCTATTAGAGCTCTCAGATTTAGAACAATGCAGAGAATACATAAAAGGAAAGTATGTAAAGAAAATTAAGAAAGATGCCAAATGAAGCGCAGGAATTTTATAGATTATTCACACAGATATCTGTGGTCAGTTTCCTGTAAAGAGTGTGGATGGTTATGATTTATTCATAGATGATTACTCCCATTATGGCTACATTTATCCAATAAAAGAAAGAACAGAAGCATTGGATAAATTTAAGATATTTAAGGTAGAATTTGAAAACCAACTTAATTAAAAGATTAAGATAGTCAGGTCCGACCGTGGGGAGTACTACGGTCGGCATACCCCATATGGCCAAGTTCATGGACCTTTTTGCAAGGTTCTTACAGGAGAATGGTATAGTAGCCTAGTATTCTACACCGAGCGAACCTCAGCAGAATAGAGTAGCTGAAAGACGCAATCGTACCCTGATAGATATGGTGCGCAGTATAATAAGTTACTCCACCTTACCGTTGAGGCTGTGGATGGAGGCATTAAAACCCGCCATTCATATTCTCAATAGAGTACCAAGTAAGTTGGTGCCCAAAACACCGTATGAGTTGTGGACACGAAGAGTACCCTCACTAAACCACTTACGTGTGTGGGGGAGTCCTGCTGAGGCTAAAGCATTTTAACCCAAACATTGGGAAGCTAGATCCCAAAATAGTAAGTTGTCATTTCATTGGCTACCCAGAAAAGTCAAAAGGTTTTTGTTTCTACTATCCAGACAGACATACAAAGTTTGTGGAAACGAGGCACGCTGTCTTCCTAAAGGATAAAATGATGAGGGGGAGCATGGTAGCTCGAGAAATTGACCTTAAAGAGAAGCGGGTGTATGCGCCCACTCCGATGATTCATGAGCCATTTTTCTCACTACCTGCTGTCGCTGCACCGACAGTGCAAGATACTATGGTGCCAGCACCTGTTGTCATTCTGCCTGTGGCAACAATGAATGACGATGAGAAACTTTTTCTTTAGGATCCTATAGAACCTATTGCCACACATGAGGAGGAGCAACAACAGCCTCAAACAGAAGATGTGCCAAAATATGGAGGCCCCTATAAGGTCTCAAAGAGTTAGAAAATCAGCTATTCCTGTTGATTATGAAGTATACAACACTGAGGAATTTCAAATAGAGAAAGATCCCACCTCATTTGAAGAAGCCATAAGAAGTGATCATTCATCAAAGTGGCTTGAGGCCATGGAAGATGAAATGAAATCTATGAATGCCAATAAAGTTTGGGACTTGGAAATAATTCCTAAAGGAGCCAAAACAGTAGGCTGTAAATGGGTCTATAAAACAAAACTTGACTCTCAAGGGAATATACAGAGATATAAAGCGCGACTTGTGGCAAAAGGCTTTACGCAAAGAGAAGGGATTGATTACAATGAGATCTTTTCTCCAGTCTCATGTAAGAATTCCTTCAGAATCATAATGGTATGAGTGGCACATTACGATTTAGAATTACATCGGATGGATGTAAAGACGACATTTCTCAACGGGGACTTGGAGGAAAATGTTTACATGACACAACCGAAAGGTTTTGTCATGAAAGAAAAGAGGAACAAATGGGATGTCGCCTAAAGAAATCCATTTATAGATTAAAACAAGCTTCAAGACAGTGGTACTTGAAGTTTGATCAGACAATAAGGAATTTTGGATTTAAAGAGAATGTTGAGGACAATTATGTCTATGCAAAGTTTAAGAATGGGAAGTTTATCTTTCTTGTCCTGTATGTGGATGATATCTTACTTGCTAGTAGTGATATCAGTCTAGTACTGGAGACAAAGAAGTTTTTGTCCTCAAAATTTGATATGAAAGATCTTGGTGAAGCTTCGTTCGTTCTAGGGATCGAGATTCACCAAGATGGAAGTAAAGGGGTATTAGGACTGTCACAAAAGGCATACATAGAAAAGATCTTAAAGAAATTCAGTATGCACAAATGTAGTCCCCCACCTGCTCCTATAGTCAAGGGCGACAGATATGGGGATTTTCAATGCCCCAGGAACCAGTATGAGATCGATCAAATTGAAAATGGTTCCATATGCTTCAGTTGTCGGAAGCTTGCAATATGCTCAAGTATGTACACGCCCTGACTTGGCATTTGTTACCGGGTTACTTGACAAATTTCAGAGCAATCCTAGAACAGAACATTAGAAATTAGTAAAGAAAGTCTTGCATTATTTGCAAGGAACGAAAAGCTTCATGATGACGTATAGAAGATCCGATTCACTCCATATAGTGGGATATTCAGATTCTGATTATGCGGGAGATGAAAGAAAATCCACGTCTAGATATGTATTCACTCTCGCAAGGGGAGCTATTTCATGAAAAAGCTCAAAGCAAACCGTCGCTACATCGTCCACAATGTATGCTGGGTTTGTAGCATGTTATGAGGCAATGGGGCAGGTGAACTGGCTAAAGAAGTTCATACCCGGTTTGAAGATGGTTGACGACATCTATAGACCACTTAAGTTATACTGCGATAATAATCCGGCAGTACAGTATGCTCACAACAATAAGTCAAGTGGTGCTGCTAAACACATTGACATAAAATATTATGTTGTGAAAGATAAAGTCCGGGATTATGTCATAAGTCTTGAGCATATAAGTACTGAAAAGATGCTCACGGATCCACTTACAAAAGGCTTACCACCCAACGTGTTCAGAGAACATGTAGCTAGCATGGGTTTAAGGAAAAGCCTAAAATTCCTGGACAAAAGAAGGCTCAAAGTTAAGTATCTATTTTAGAACAGATTGGTGTGTTGTAGCTGTTAAATCTATCGGCAATTGACCATGACGATGAAACATGCTCTATGCGCTAATCTGTAATGGAATAAACAAAAGTAAATGATATGAAATAAAAAGATGGTAGTGAGATCAAGGGGGAGAATGTTAGTTGATCTCCACTAATAGGCCCAACGGCCTATTGGGCCCTTGGATCTACACCCTGATCGGGGGCGCCCAACCCTAATATGGTTGGTGGGCCCCTGTCGCACAGCACTATATAAAGATAGGTGGGGATCACGGCTCTGAGAACGAGGTTGACCGGTGCCGCCGTAACCACCCACAGAGAAACACTAATCTGATCAAAAGAAGAGTGCTGCCAGCGATGCGAAGCCCCACCGACTCTGTCGTCACCTCTGCAGTGTCACCATTGGGACGCTGCACCTCGCGTCGCCGTAGGGACTGCGACTGCACTTCATCTCCGGTCGCTACAGGCGCACTAGCTAACAAGGTACACCAACAGATGTTTGCTTTACCCGCTAGATCTACACCTAGAACTTAGAATGTCCTAACAGATACAGGTATGACCATTCTTTGCTTTTTTTAATTGATTCTAGCATGTGCAATAGAACAGCTTGGATCTGCTACAGATCGCTTCCTAATGGATTTGTAGTTGCGAATCTTTCTGCTCTCATCTCCCAGGAAATTTTAGCTACTTTCTTATTGGTTTCTTCTAAGTGTTTAGGCCTGGAGTATTCTAAGTCTTCCATATTTTACAAAATATTATTTGAGTCCTTTCATGTTTGAAGCATTAGGGTATAAGAGTTTAATTAGAAACAATTGATGCATAGAACCCAGATATATACCTTTAACCCTGTGTAGGTACAGGATCGAATATATGCTTGGTTATGCTTAGACCGGTAGAAGTCGGGTGATTTCCTATCACCCGCGAGATATAGGTGGGCACTGAACCACGGTCAGCTATTTTTGCTATCGTGTAAAAGAACCATGGATATTGTAAATCGAGGCCGGACGGAGTCTATGTTGTAGGTTGACTCATGTGATTCTGTCTGCACCGATTAAGGACCGTACCGTAGTTGGTCCTTGGTCATTTTGAACGCATGTCTCTCACTTAGCTGGCCGGATAACTCGTTCCGACCGCGAAGCCGAGTAACTCAACTCAGGCTGGGTCCTGTTCTGTAAGAGTGTGCACTCTGGATGATAGTAAGGATGTGCGGGGAGCCAGATGTGAGCTCAAGGACAGGGTAGTCCTGAACGTCCAGGCAGCTGGTCGTCCCTGATTGTGCGGCGCTGATCGAACCCACGAAATATGGACCTAAGTTGTACCAAATGTGATCTAAGGTGACCGTTAATCTGGTTTACTTGGGTTTGTGTTAGGAATAAATTCTCAGCTGGTTGAAATCGATTCGAATCGCCGTCTCACCCGGACAGTGAGAAACTTCGCTAGCCCCAACATCGTAGTAACTGTATTATGAAATGATGGTTATGATGAACATGGAACTATTACACCGGCTATGGTTATTATTGTATGTTATTAAATGATATACCACATGTTTGGCACAGGTTAGTTGCTAATCTAGAGATGAATAGTTATAATTAACTTGCTGACTGTATTATAAATGTACAACTGAATTAGTCGCTTTTTATGCAAAATGTTGTCAAGCTAGCTCCACTTATAAAGCTTACATGATTCTTGGAGTTACTTTATTTTTGGTTTATGACGGATAAGTTTAGCTGAGTACCTTCTCGTACTCAGGGTTTATTTCCTATTGTTGCAGATGGTACAGTTTATCATGGCTACTGTAAGAACTGCTTCTGTTCTGCCGTGGATGAGGAGTAGGGCCCTGGGCAAGGCATTTCTTGTTAATCCCTCTCTTATGCTTTTGTGGAAATGTGATCATGAGCTGACACCGTATTTGAACAGTGATGACAGATGTTGGTTTCAACTTTATTTGCTTTCGCTACTATTTTACTTGAACTTGGTTTATAATAACCTTTAATCGTACTCTGATGTATGGAACTGTATTTGTGAACTTTATGTAACGTGTGATATGCATGTTGAATCATGTAAGATCTTGGTTGTATGTTGGTTGAATCGAGACCATTCGTGGTACTCGATGGACTACCAGGTTTATATGGGTTTAAATATGACAGTGCGATCGTTTACGGGTTGCTACTGTACTTGTGCTCCTATAAATTAGACGGTTCTGCTACAATATGTGTTGAAGAGGTGGCATCAGCTCATATCTAGGACTCACATATGCACTTGCTCCAGTTCCTGAACTGGAATAGGTAAAGCATTATAAATCAGTGCAAATTGGTTAATGCACCTCAAATGAAGAGGAAGGAGGGTGCATTCGATTAGAGATGAAAATATTAATGCAAAAAGGAGAAACTGGAGATGGCAAGTTGCTGGTCATCATGCAGGCGAGACAAGCGAGTGCTGAACTACTGGTAATATAGCTGCTCCTCCGAAGGATGATTATTGTGGTGAGACCTAGATGGGAATAAGACCAAGAGCCTCTAATTCTTGGATGTAAAAAAGCTCAGATCTAGCGCTAATGCCGTCTCTACTGTAGCTACAGCCTGCAATAACTAAGGATCTGTTTGACAGGGCTTCTCTCCAGCTCTGGCTCCCGCTCCGGCTCCAATAGAAGAGCCTTGCCAAACGTTTTGCTGAAGGAGCCGTTTTTCAGCGAAAAACAGAGGAGCTGGAGCCGTTTTGGAGGTGCAAACAGAGGAGCAACAAATTACGACTCCTCCAAAATGGCTCTTGCTCCTCCGGAGGAGTTCCCTCGTGAGGAACCCTGCCAATGCAAACACCACCTAAATAGGATCTGTATCCGGTGTCCCTAGTTGGCAAAGCACAGTAGTTTTCACCATATACGTACGCTACCCCGTTCCAGAATTTTGAGACCGTGCAGAATTTTCTTGGGGAAATGGTCCAACAAAAATGAAATTAAATCAATATTAGGTGACCATTCCTTGCATGCCACAGGGCACAGGCAAGGATATGGAACTAACCAGGCTGGCATCAAATAATAGGTGCCTGACTATTTCGTTGAAGTATTCAACCGTCGTTAATAATAATAATTGTTTTAGACAAGTATGCATGGCTTTTTTTAACTTTTATCCTATGAGCTAACGCATCTGTTGCATGCAGAGAGTTTCGATAACTCATAGTCAAGATCTTATCCTTATCTTTTACTAGAACCACATAGAATGCATGCATATATCCCAACATATGTGTCCACGTACGTATTTTGTGACGACTAAGATGGTTTCTTATATTATCCACATTTGTTAGTCAAGTTCTAGGGTTTTGGTAAACGCTTGCTAGGGAATTACTTCCAAAAACCAGCCAACTTTTTTTAAAACCATATCCAGTATTCCGCAGTTTGTGATCCTTGGATTGTAACAACTTCAACTTTCCCATCTCCTATGAGTTTAGCTGGTTAGTAGGGGATTCCATAAGACTGACATGATGACATTTTTGAGGTGCCGCGCGCAGTGGGCAACCCATTCATCAGCAAACGTGCTTCTCCATAGCTCTTGTGTTCTTTTTTTCTTTACAATAATAAAACGATTCATATCATATAGTCATATCATACACTCATATGTCGAGTTATTAGGAGTCGTAGGGTGGTGTGTTGTCCTGTCCAGTTTTTATAGAAGGCATAGAAAGTCGTTAGCTTGCGTAAATTGAAGTTAGCAAGTAATTGACCGTGCATGCCCACTTTGATGTTGTTGCTGATGATCCATATGAAGTATTACTGTTATATATAAGGGAAACGTCAATTTTTGGCCAGTCAACTATTTTTTGAGTTTGTTTTTAGCATACAACATTAAAATCAGAAATTTTTTACCACTACTCTACTATCAATTAATACCTGGCCAATTAGGCCATGAGCTGGTTTCAAAAGTGGTTTGCACTTTATGAGAACTGGTTTGTTTTTAAAAAATCATACTAATTCATTTGAATCACAAAAATATTAATCCAATACAAAAAAATTATATGGTTTTTATTTGGAGTTATTAATGGTATTTTATTCGTTCATATTCCTTGTTTTATAGCTTGTAATGATATCCATTACTTATTCAAATCATCATTTGGCACTATATCATACTCGAGATTAACCAAGAGAACCATACAATACTACGAGTAAAAATAAGATCTAGAAGACAACACCAATTAACCTCACAGGTGCCATGCTCCACCACATAAAGATTAGCCATTGTGACTAGTATAGCATCGGTAGCCCTCCAAAAATAATTTAGTTAACTCCAACATATTTGGTGGTCTACTTTTGAAAGCATTTGGCCTACTTCGAAAAAAGTTAGTGTAGTAGTGTAAAGTTTTTTGCGACCCAATTCACTTCAACCCCTCACCCTCTTGGGTCGGCTGCGCACTTTCCGTACTGACATGAATAAATTGTTCTGTAAAGATTAGGACTAGTAGAGAGGCTAGTTTAGTTTCAAGTGGCCTGGTTCACCCTTCCCGTCAGGCTCATCTGTGATCTGTCCCTTTTCATATTGTGCTCCTTATATACCGATAGTGACCACAATTGTGCCATGCCCACAATTGTACTACTAAACAGATAGAGATATATATGGTATTCCATCCATTTTCAATCATGTCATTTTTATTTTGTTCTAAGTCAAACTTCTATAATTTTGACTAAGTTTATATAAGATTAGAAATACATATTGACATCTACAATACAAAATAAGTGCACTCTGAAAACATATTGCATGATGGATTGAATGAAACTAATTAAGTGCTGTAAATAGTATTGATTTATTTTTCTATACATTTGGTCAGAACTAGAAAATGATTCAGAACAAAGCCACAATTTGAAAGCAGGGAGTAACATCTTACTAGATGGATGAGGATTGAGGAAACATATTATTGATCTATTCGTCATTTTTTTAAGCCGGAACATATATGGTCTTTGAAACCGTAACCGGATCCAAAACCACGCAAGTTCTTCGCTGTCGGAGAACCTGGTTTTCAGATAAAAAGCAGCAGTTTCCTACCTTGCTGATTTCTGCAAATAAAATTACCTACTTTGTATTTAAGAAATAGACTACCAGGTGAATGCAATGAATAGGCCACGTTTCTACTTTTTATCAGGATTCTGAAAGTAGGTCATATATGCTACTCGACTGAGTTCAGTCCTTACTCCTTGAGATTTGTTTCAAGTTTCTTCTAACACAGTTTTCACCATAAAGCCTTGCCAATTTACCAACTGAATAAAGTCAATACTAAGCTGTAATCTTAGAAGCATTTTCTTGGCGCAACATATTTGTTCATACAATTTTCTGGTGTTCAGATATACGTCTATACATGAGGTAATCGCATCTCTGAGAAACATCTATCCATTTTACTAATATTCAAGGTACCCAAAGAACATGGCATGACCTAATTTTTTTATTACTTTCTTAACCGTTAAGACAAGGTACATGTACCACATAAAGCGATGTTTTTACTTAAACAGAGCTCCTAAGTAGACCACATAAACCGGCAACAATATAACTGGATGGACACTGGGTTATCTCCATGTAACCACCGTTGGTAATTTCTTTCGAAAGTCACAAGGTTACCTGTACTGATCTGACAGCTGACGCCGACATGTCCAAAGCCTCAACAGACCAAAGGAAAGCAGCACAAGGAAAATGATAAAGTATTGACCAACAGGTAGCAAGGTCCTTTCATGTGGAAAAAAAACACAGCACCAATCTGTCCAGCAGGCAGAGTGACCCGATCAACCAACAAATCTTTCCAACTCGATCAGCTTCCTGGAGCCTTCCTGACAGAAGCTTCGAATGGACCAGCAGAGGTGTCCTGTTTGCAAAGATCCGTTGGCTTCTTTACAGGGATCTTGGATAGCATCACTTGCATAGCATTCAGAGTCCCCGGATCAATAAAAAATACAGTACTTAAACACGTGGGGTTTACAATGGTTGGAAAAAGATGAGCTACGAAGGCGACAGCTGGAGTCTAGAAGGCAAAGAAAAGTTTCTTGTTTTGAACACGCATGGACATTGCAGGCTCCGTTCGCTGGGCTGAATTTGGCTGAAAAGCACTGTTCTGGCTAAATTGTCGTGAGAAAAAACGCTGTTCCGGCTGAAAAAAGAAGCCGAATAAGCCGGCTTTTGTGACCAGCCGAACGGCACCATGTGGCACAAGTAACCCTCAGTAGGTTACTTTGTTTGTAAAAAGTGACTACCCATTTACAACACGACTTTTGAATATTGTATATATATAAAAACGGCTTGAAGCTGAAGCATAAGAAGAGCATACCGTGCTAAGCACAAAATGTATGCTTGGATTTACAATGGGAAGAGAATTTTGCTCACCATTTTGAACCAAGGCTCATATATGACTGAGATTGCTCCTCCCATGTTCAGAAGCCATAGAGAGAAGTGGTGGTAACAGCAGGTCAAAGATCTTTGGAGGAAAAATCTACATGTGCGTCATATATTCTTCCAGACAAATAAGTTTGTAAGAAACAACAAATTGTGAATGATGCTGACTATTGATAGTGCAAGTAAATGATGTTCTCTGAATCTCTTCAGTGTAAATGTCAACAAAGTATCATTTGCGAACCATCATCAGCATCATTTTGACCCCACCTTTCAAAGTGTACAGGCCTTCTGCAACCCTTGCTATGAATGTGTGCAACAAAGGAGCTATCCCTAGATCCTGAATCCAAATTTCAATAGCACTGTTCAACGATCACGGTACCTCGACAATGTCTACATCACAGACTGTTCTCCATTTCAGCAGTCAAAGTTCAGAACTAACATTCGTGATCCCTCTATTGAATTTTTCTAGCATTTTTCATCTGCTGATTCTCCATCTGCACAAGTCACCATGTATTGCCAAATAACTCATTCACAGCCACCTCTGACTCCATTGTATCTTCAAGAAATTTCTGAGCTGACAAAATATAAGTTCAAAAGTAGTTGATCTTACTAGATTCGGATGACCAATATGTACATGCCACCATGTCTGACAGCTATACCGACAAGCACATGTTTACACAGGCAAAGCTTCCTCCTTCAAACTTCCCCCCATTTCCATTCGCCATGAGTAATCCACTAGTGGATATAGTTCCCTGCAAATTATGTTGAATAAGGCAATTTGACAGTTATCTGTGTCATTAGAAGCTGTTTCCTTTCAGCAGAATGGATGCACAGAAAGACCAGCTTGGTTCATAAATCATTTACTTTGTTGTTCTCAACCATTTGCTTTGCTATTCTTCATGTGGCATACAAATAGAAAACGTTCTCTCCCATTTACTGTAGAAAAGGGCGTACCCAGTGCAGAGAGCTCCCGCTCTGTGCGGGGTCTGGAGAAGGGTGTCAGTGGCAAGCCTTACCCTCGCCTGTGCAATGCGAGGAGACCGCGACTCGAACCCGGGACCTTCCGGTCACAGGCGGTAAGACTCTACCGCTTGCACCAGGCCCGCCCTTCAAAATTACCTTAGATCGTGACTTACAACCAGTATGGTATGGTGTTTCTTCAGGTCCTTTAAGAGATTCGCAACATCAGCCCGAGCCTTCCAATCTGAGATTTAAAATATGAAGTTAGTAAACATGTCCACTACAAATATATGAATTTCAGCATATTGTTTGATTCTTAACGCGAATCCTAGAAAGAGGTAACGGAGATGATATTGCGCACATGCAGAGATGAATGAGTGAACAAGATTTGAACTTTTGAAGCGATGTTCAATGATTGATCTGATCAATATAGTAATTTAATCATGTACAATTGATCTGATTAATATATAATCACATACCTAGACCAGCAAGTGGCTCATCAAGCAGCAACAGATCAGGAGTTTGAACCTATAGAAAATTAAAAAAAGATAGAGGCTTAACAAACTCGATAGAAAAAAATAAGGTCGACAACCAAAACCACCAGGCCACTACCATGAAGCTACGGACACGGCCAAAAAACAATAAAGTGGAGAGATTGAACATCAACTCGTAGTAAACCAAAAAAGTATAATACCAGTTGAATTGCTAAAGCAAGTCGCCTCTTAAATCCACCACTTAGAGCTTGTGGATCTTCATCTAATGAGATGGTTGTCAGACCAACCTAGTATGTTTCACATGACATCAAGTTAAATTGCAAAAGAATTTGTGTTTCAAGAAATTTCGTAAATCTAAAAATGGTAAAGGTGTTCCATTAGGCACATAGAATTTTGTGAGGTAAGCATTACTGAGTTAAAGGCATTTTGAAGATTTAAAGCGAGCTGTTCTTTTAATAGGAGGTCCGCCTTTTGCCTAGGCCATCCAAAAGTAACTTCTTCAAGTACAGTATCTGCTAAGAAATACCTACAACAAGATGATGATAGTCCTTATGTTCAGTAAACTTTTGAACCACCACAGTTTATAGGTATGCATGTCCACTTTTGCATAACTTTCATGAAAGCAGTAGTTCAAACCTCTCAGGAAACTGAAATACAATTCCAACTCGTTGAGAAGTTAGCAGTTCAGGCAAGCCAATAGGATTCCCAGCATCATCATACTTCTGAATGCAAATAGACCCAGAGGTAGGTTCTGATAGACCAGCCAAAAGCTGTGAAACCAAGATTTTACTTTAAGATGGAACTATGGAAGACAGATCACAAGGAAATTTAGTAATGTTATGCAGCACTTCAATGCGCACCTGCAAAAGGGTGGTCTTTCCACTCCCACTCCGTCCAAATATCAAACCAAAACTGCACAAATACAGACTTAGGTATATAATAAATAAAAGCCACCAGAAATATAATTAAGCCAGGTCAAATATGCTTGCCTTTTCTCCCGAAGAGAGAGGTTAATTTCTTTCAACAAGTTCTGTTCAGTTCCAGGAGGTCGATAGGTGACTTTTCTCACCTGAAAGAAATTGTGGTTCAATTTATTTGATAATCAATTTAAAAGGACGAACTGTATATTTAGGATGGGATATTGTGCAGATGCTACTAGCTGGAAGACTCTTTTTCTAGATGTATGTAGTCATGCGAACTTCTAGCAGAAAAGACAAAAAGAGTAACATGATGCATTGTATGCAACATTGGAGGGATTTAGGAACACCAAACTGTGAAAGCAATGTGGTAAGCTATTAAGTCATGCATGACGATTCCCAACACTGGTTCTTTATTGGACCTGAGCAATCTGATTGCCACACCTATCCTTAAAATGCCAAAGGTTGTTGTAAAATTAAAACAAATCTGTGTTCCAGGCACACCTCCGGATATTTGGTGCAACTGAAGATCCAAAGCTCACCTACATTCCACAACTTGGTATTCTCTGGGAGTAAACACCAGCCCACTCACACCAAACACCATCTTAGCATACCTGAATTACTAGATCGAATTGGGAGCACCCCAACTCTAAAAAAAAATCAAAAGAATGCAGCGAAATAGGTCAATGCGCACCTCCAATTGGGAGTACCCAGCCTCGACTCTTGCCGCCCGACAGCTCCAGGAAATCCTACATTTCCTGTGACAGAATAATTACAAACGAATTTTCATCAAGGAACATCTCCCTGAGAAAAGGAAAAGGCTGGTTCAAGAACCACCCGCCGTACCTGGCATTATTTGCCAGAAAACAATAAGAAGCCGCGGGAGGGACGGCCACCGCCGTGGCGGCGGCGGCGAGCATGGCGTAGAACGGAGCTTCGAAGCAACCGTCACGGGCTCGCTTGGGCGCTCATCGACGATTCAAGGAAGTCTCTGGTAGTAGTGAGCCCGGAGATTGGGGTGGGCGAGCACGGCCGAAGGCGGGCGGGCGGCGGCAGCCGCAAGTCAAATCCGGATAGCCGCCGGTGAGGCCACCGCTAACCGATAGGATCGGGAGTCGTGTGGGCTTCTGGCTGGATTTGGGATATGTGAGAGAGAGAGGCCGGGTGGGTTACTTACTTGCTCATGGGCCAAAATAGAGGGAGGCCCAAGTCGTGGCCATAATAGAAGGAGGCAACAAGTCATTGATCTGCTAGCCCAAATCGCGTCTCTCTTTCGCAGAATACAGGAAGGCAAGTCACAGGTCACGGCTCTCTTTGTGTTAAAAAAGAAAGGGGTCACGCTCTCTTTCGTTTCCAACCTTGAGAACACGCTCAAGCTCCTCCTACTTGTGCTTCCATGGTAGGAACTTAGGTGGTGTTTGGTTCAATGATCATATCAGAGCTGCAAGCCGACCTGCAATGTTAATGTAATTAGAAAGCAACGCTATCTATTATAGTGTAAAGAAAAACATAGATTGTTCGGTTATGCCATGTCAAGGAAAATGGATCCTATGCCTATTTATTTTGGATTTTTATGTTTGATGACCAACACAATCAAATTGGAATAATGAATTTACAAGTGATTGTTGTGTAGTTCAATAGGGTGCAAGACGTGACTTGGACGAAGGCGACGTGATGATCCGACGATCAACACCGTAAGCAAGACCTTAGAAACACAAGAGAAGACCCAAGATATCAAGTAAAGTCCAAACATGAAGATATGAACCAAGCCGGACGCAAAATCGCGAAGAAACGAGCTCACAGGGGTGACCGAACGCTGGTAGCACAGTGACCGGACGCCCGATCAAGAGGCTCGGCAGCAGCAGCGACCGGACGCTGAATGAGCAAATCGACCGGACGCAGGACAACAGAGTCCGGTCGAGTACAGAGAGGTTCCAGAGCAGCGAAATTATAACCGAACGTGTCCGGTGGCATGTTTCGGACGCTGGCAGCGTTCGATCAGTTGATCGCGGCTCCAACGGTCGGGAAGACCGGACGCGTCCGGTCAGTAGCAGAAAAGCGGGATTTCGTTCCCAACGCCTACTTTCTCAGTGGAGCTTATAAATACAATCCCCAACCGACCAAATGAAGTGTGTGGAGCTAAGAAAACATATCAAGGGTGTTGATACACCATTTAATGATCTCCACTTGCATAGTGCTTAGTGATTCATTAGGTGATTAGCGTAGGTGCTTTGCGAAGTGCTTATGTTGATTAGATCACCGCTTATGCGCTTGCTCTAGGTTTAGGCCAAGTGTTTAGTGAGGTTTGCATACCTCTTACCACTCGGTGCTTGTGCGCACCATTGTTGTACACCGGAGGGGCTTGTAGTCTTGCGAGATCACACCAACTGCGGTTGTGGTGTGGCCGTCACCGTATACCGGAAGAAATAAGGCCCACGGTGTTTTGACCGGAAGCTTGATAGTGAAGACGGCGGGGAGCATCCGGGAGAGGCTTGCCGAAAGGTATGTCGGAGACCCACTTGCGCGTGGAAAAGGCCCGAGGCTATCCATGGAGTTACCCGATCGGGAGCTTGGCCCTTGCGAGGGATTCCTTGCGAGAGGCTCTAATGAGGACTAGGGGGAAACTTGCGTGCTTCTTGATACCTCGGTAAAAATACCAGAGTCATCGACGGGAGTTTGTATATCTCTACCTTGTTTTTTAGCTTCCGCATTTACATTGATTGTATTACTCCGTTTGCGGTAGAGATAGCAATATACTAGCAAAACCGTAGTTGCACATTTAAATAGTTTATCTTTTGCATAGGTTTTGCTAAGGTTAGAAAAAGATGCCATAGTTTAGAGTTAGAATTTTAAGTTGCCTAATTCACCCTCCTCTTAGGCGTCACGGTCCCCTACGAGTGGTATTAGAGCCGGTTGGCTCAATTTGGACCTTTGGCTTAACCGTCGTTGAGTCGACGCAATTTAGAGTGGTTGAGATGGATATCTCTAGGCCTTCACACTTTGACGGCACTAACTTCCCTTACTATAAAGTTAGAATGGCTTGTCAACTTAAGGCGGTTGATTTGGGTGTTTGGAGAGTCACTCGTGATGGGATGAAACCCATTAAGAATCCCGATAAACCCACAAAAAGTGAAGAAAAGGAAATGCATTTCAATGCTAGAACTAAGAATTGCTTGTTTGAATCATTTAGCATGGATGTGTTTAACCAAGTGTTTACTTTAAATACGGCACATGAAATTTGGTTAAAACTCCAAGAGCTCCACGACGGCACATCTAATGTTCGTGAGCAAAAATATTGTCTAGCTAAACAAAATTATGATTCCTTTACAATAAATGATGATGAGCTTGTTCATGATATGTATTCTCGTTTGAATCTAATTATCAATGAGCTCCATTAAATAGAATTAACAAAGCTAGATGATGCGGACATCGTGAGGAAGATCATCTCCGTGCTACCACAAAAGAAATATGCAAGTATCATCACCATTCTTCACAACATGGAGAACTTGAGCACCATGACCTCGGGCATAGTCATTGGTAAGATAGTGGCATTTGAAATATCACGTAAGATGGGTCAAGACGAAGCCTCTTCATCGAGCAAAGGCAAAGCTCTCACATGTAGCAAGAAAAAGAAGATGAAGGGCAAGCAAGTTGAGACAAGCTCAAGCTCAAGCTCCTCAAGTGAAGATGAAGAAGAAGATGAGGACGATGATGACGATGATGATGATTCATGTGAAGATGATTAATCTTCCTCCTCCACCTCCGACCTTAATAAAGAATCAATCAAACTAATCAACAAGGTAAAAAGATGATCCAAAGGCTCAATGTCAAGGGTGTGCCCATCCAAATCCAAGATATTATTTTTACCAATCAAAGAAATGAGTAAAGAAAGAGAGGATGCTATGGATGCGGCGAGTTGGGGCACTTTATGGAAGTTTGTCTAAACAAGCCCACACCCAAGACAAAGAAGAAGACATGTAAGAACCAGGCCCTCACATCAATAAGGTCATGGGATGATTCTTCAAGTGAAGAAGAACACCATCACAAGAGGCGAGGGCGCAAGCACTCATCATCAAGCTCTTCTCGTATGTGCCTTATGGCACGAGATAACGAAAGCTCATCCTCTAGTGAGAGTGATAGTGATGATGAAATGTCTTCTTATGATGAAATTATGCAACAAAATCTTAATTATGCTAAAGTTTGCACTAGTCAACAAAAGAAGCTCGAAAAATTAAAAGAAAAGATAGATAGTTCACAAGAATTATACAAAACCTTGCTTGAACAATATGAGAACTTTGCTAATCTCAATGTTGAACTATCCACTAAAATTGAGCAACTTAAGGCTAGTGCAACAACAAATGCATGCACAATCAATAATGAGCAACTTGTAAAGAAAAATAAAAAATTAAAAGAAAAGTTAGCTAGCTCACAAGATTCTTATAAAAGTTTGCTTGTTAAAATGGAAATCATGTGCAAACATTGTGATGAGCTAACTAATAAAGTTGCTAATCTTGAAGCCATGAGTACAACCCCCACCAAGGCATCTAAAAGAAAAGGTTCTATCTTTAACATGTCTAAAAAGGATGCCTCTACTTCTTGTAATGATTTATATTTAGACTCATCTTTGTGCAACCAAGTTTGTGTTGAGAAAGTTATTGTAGATGCATGCACACAAAAAGGTTGCAAAGGAGAATGAGCAACTCAAGCAAGAAGTAGCCCGCCTCACCAAGAACTTGACTCAAGTGAAAGGTAAGGCGAAGCAAGCCCAACTTCATCAAGATAACACCGTTAAGGGAGTGAAGAAGCTTGATAAAGGACAAACTGTGGTTTGCTACGTGTGCCACAAGGAAGGTCACAAGTCCTATGAGTGCAAGGTGAAGAATGGGGAAGGAGCAAAGAAGAAAGAGAAGAAGCAAACAAGCAAGCTCTCCAACACCTACACCAACAAGGTGGACAAGAAGGCCTCCACACCATACTTGTTAAAGAAGAAGAAAAATAATAAGGTGGTGGCCATCAAGGTGAAAAAGCAAGCCAACAATGGGGTCAAACGCTTTTGGGTGTCAAAGGAAATTATTTCCAATATGAAGAGCACCAAGAAGGTTTGGATCCTGAAAGGGAAGTGAGAAGTCTGATGGACTTTGGGGAATTTGAAAACTTGGCAAAGTATAGGTGCATTTCATGGGGTGCATCATGATGGACAAGATCATTGTCAAGTGGGTTAGTGAATACTATGGACCCAAATTCCCCTTCCCATGTTAGGTAACTAGATTCAATTTTCTTCAAATGGTACTAGATTTAATTTTCTACTAGTGGTATCTTTAAACATCTAGTTACTTTTCATGCCTAGGTTTGCATTTGCATGCTTATATCTTTTGTCATGCATACACTAGGTATATCTTATGGTAGGCTTACTCGGTTTTATTCTTAACCCTTGGAGCAAACCTATATGGTTTAAAATTGTTTAGGAGCATGGCACATAGCTTGTCTTTGAATTGTTCATCTAATATGTGCCAAAGTCCAAATTGTAGACAATCTCTCCCAAATATCGCTTTCGAAAATGACTCTCACATTCATGCGATGTCATCTTTCAAAGTGGTATTTTTTATTCTAAAATCAATGGGCATGTTTCCTACAAGTATTCCATACTTGTGTGCATAAATTTAGGAGGGGGTTACTCTACAAGTTGGATGCTTTGAGACTAACACCTTTTCAAGCTTATCATGTGTGTAGTAGTCTCATTGCAAGGAAAATAGAGTCCCCGGAGTTAAGCATCATACTTCAAATATCCACCACCTATTGCAAGTGGTAGAAATCAAATTGGTGTCCACATGTGGTATTTCTAAACCAATATCCTCATGTTAATTTCATTTTGATATTTATATGCTTTCTCCATGCATTATATAGATTAAATTCCCTTGTGCAAAAATTTTGTCAATTATGCATATGCTTTACCTTCTACAATATGTATGCATATATTTAGGTGGAGCTTAATCTATATAATGTGAGAGTCAAATTTTGTGATCTATTCCACTCTACACACAAAGGATCATAAAGTTTGACCCTCCCTTGTGCTACTAATGTCTTCCTTTTTGGTATTTGATTCCATAGGGGGAGAATTTAGAGGACCAAAAGCAAGCATTATTTTGTAGAACCAAAAGCTAGATCATAATAATTTGCAAGTGGAAATGGTCTACAAGTTGTAATGGTCCGAGAAAGGGAGGATAGTGGATTATGGATTAGCCTATGTAATGAGGAGAATTTGTAGGAAGCTAGGCTTAAATCCATAATGCAACATGGGCACATTTGCAAGGGCAAGTTAAGTTTTTATGTAGTGATCTTTTAGTCTTACAAGTAGTATCTTTTAGCATCATATAACCTTGCCCCTTGCATTGCATCCTAGCAAGTAGATAACTTTTAAATTGCAAATTTTTATTATTTGCTTGCTTTGATCGTGTTGTCATCAATCACCAAAAAGGGGGAGATTGTAAGGAAAATGGACCCTAGGCCCATTTATTTTGGATTTTGGTGTTTGATGACCAACACAACCAAATTGGACTAATGAATTTGTAAGTGATTGTTGTGTAGTTCAATAGGGTGCAAGACATGACTTGGACGAAGGCGACGTGATGATCCGATGATCAACACCGTAAGCAAGACCTTAGAAGCACAAGACAAGACCCAAGATATCAAGCAAAGTCCAAACACGAAGATAGGAACCAAGTCAGACGCAAGATCACGAAGAAACGAGCTCACAGAGGTGACCGGACGCTGGACCGGACGCTGGTAGCACAGTGACCGGACGCCCCAATCAAGAGGCTCGGCAGCAGCAGCGACCGGACGCTGAACAAGCAAATCGACCGGACGCAGGACAACAGAGTCTGGTCGAGTATAGAGAGGTTCCAGAGCGATGAAATTATGACCGGATGCGTCTGGTGGCATGTGACCAGACGCTGGCAGCGTCCGATCAGTTGATCACGACTCCAACGGTTGGGACGACCGGACGCATCCGGTCAGGACACGATCAGCGTCCGGTCAGTAGCAGAAAAGTGGGATTTCGTTCCCAACGGCTACTTTCTCAGCGGGGCTTATAAATACAACCCTCAACCGGCCAAATGAAGTGTGTGGAGCTAAGAGAACATATCAAGGGTGTTGATACACCATTTTAATGATCTCCACTTGCATAGTGCTTAGTGATTCATTAGGTGATTAACGTAGGTGCTTTGCGAAATATTTAAGTTGATTAGACCACCGCTTATGTGCTTGCTCTAGGTTTAGGCCTAGTGTTTAGTGAGGTTTGCATACCTCTTACCACTCGGTGCTTGCGCGCACCATTGTTGTACACCGGAGGGGCTTGTAGTCTTGCGAGATCACACCAACCGCGGTTGTGGTGTGGCCGCCACCGTATACCGGAGGGAACAAGGCCCACGGCGTTTTGGCCGGAAGCTTGATAGTGAAGACGGCGGGGAGCATCCGGGAGAGGCTTGTCGGAAGGCATGTCGGAGACCCACTTGCGCGTGGGGAAGGCCCGAGGCTATCCACGGAGTCACCCTACCGGGAGCTTGGCCCTTTCGAGGGATTCCTTGCGAGGGGCTCCAACAAGGACTAGGGGGAAGCTTGCGTGCTTCTCGATACCTCAGTAAAAATACCGGAGTCGTTGACGAGAGTTTGCATATCTCTACCTTGCTCTTTAGCTTCCGCATTTACATTGATTGTATTACTCTGTTTGCGGTCGAGATAGAAATACACTAGCAAAACCGTAGTTGCATATTTAGATAGTTTATCTATTGCATATGTTTTGCTAAGGTTAGAAAAAGAGGCCATAGTTTAGAGTTAGAATTTTAAGTTGCCTAATTCACCCTCCCCCCTCTTAGGCGTCATGGTCCCCTACACCATGTGAGAGGGGAGCTATGAAAAATGGGGGAGGGATATCAAATAGCGTCGAAGGAGCAGTGGAAGCAGAATGTACATAGCTTCCATGGCCGAATGTCGCAGATCTCGGCGATAAAGACGAAGGGAGTTTGTAGGTGCCAGCTTTAGGAGTTTGGTGGTGACGCGCCCTGCATCGTGAGGCGGTGATGGAGTGGGTGGCGGTATAGGGGAGGTCAGAGGCGGAGGATAGGGCAGCGGTGGAGATAAGGTCAGAAGAGCAAAAAAGAGAGGTGGGGGAGGGGAGGTCAGAGCCGAATGAGAGGGCAGAGAAGGAGAAAAGGATGACGACAAAAGGTTAGGCCATAGGCGGAGGCGTGGGCCATGGGGATAGAGGCACGTGGGTGAGGAAGGGGACGCAAGGGTGAGCAAAAAGCCCAAGATGCACCTCATGCGTGGTTTTTTGGCTTATGGATTTGATAGTGTAAAATTAGGAAGTGCTATTAAGAAAAGCTTTTAAGAAGCTTGGCGCTTAGGACTGTTAGCTTATTTCTGATGAAAAACTACCTAAGAAGCAGCATAGGCGCAAAAAGACAATTATTGTTTCTCATGTCAGTAGGTACTGTCCAGGTAAGTGACTTTCGCGCTAAATAAAGCCATGACACGAAGCTGGTTAGGTGTCCATATATAGTTGGTGATGTTGTGCAACCAACAAATGGCCTATTTAGATAAGACTGGTTATTAGCTATGGCTAAAAAATAGCCAGCTAAAAATTAATCAACTAGTTGTCTGTTTGGATTCTTAGCTAAAAATTAGCTCCAGACAAAAATCCCCTCCCTCCTACCTTTTCTCTCACCCGGCTATAGAGAGAATAGATGATAGAGACTTTTTGTTAGATGTATCACTTTTAGCCTTTGTTAGTTGGGTTTGAAAGACTAGTGAACTATTAAGAACTAGTTTGGGCTTTGACTAAACTTTATAGCCCACTCATTAGCCCTCCTATTTGGATTTTGAAGAGCTAAAATTTAGCAACTAGTTGTTAGCCCGTGGAATTCAAACAGGCTCTAATAACCTATGATCTCCAAGCAAAGCTTAGTGAGTCTAAAAAAAAAACCAAAGCTAAGTGGCACTCGCCGGTTCCATGGTGCCGCTGGCGGAAGCAGCACGAACACTTCCATGACCTAACATAACAATGGTGAATCAGTGGTTGTTAAAAATTAAAAAAAAATGCAGAAAAAATTGGTGATATGATCACTTCAATTTAATAATTTCTCCCTTCTAGAGTCTCTTTTAAACTGAGGCCCCGCAAAGGTTGCAGTTGTTTTTAAGCCGCCGCCCGCCGGTAAGCAGACCACACGTGACGTCACTTGCATTGCAGCAGCAATCCTGAAACGACGAAAACGTTGTGTCCACAGATGGCTGTTGACACTCAAATTTGGCTCAGATAGTTTTTAACACGAGAATATGATAGCCAAATTTGATGTATAGGATAGTCTAGTCCTTTGCATTAGTTAATTAATTCGGCTGCTATATACTATTGTTTATTGTTGTGCCGATTATTTATTTAACTAGTCAAGACAATTTTAAGATAGAGGAAGATACGCATGCATTGCTGGCAGACATCTTTCTGCATTGGCCAGACAAGTCAGTATTTTATCTAGGCAATACCAGAGGCGCTTTCTGATATTATGCAGACTTGTGTGCCTGGGCTAGCTGTGTCTAGCATAGCATGCGCTTGCTACCCGGCTATCAATTATCATGAACAAATTGTGTTTAGAGTACAAGACCAGGACTTCAACGACTACACGGAAGCAGTTACACGTACAGGGAAAGGATGGAGCTGTATGTAGGTGGATAAAGAAAGGACGATGCATGCCGATATCAAGATTAAAGGAGTATGCTCAGTTACGGCATCGAAGTTGGAGTTGGATTTAGAATATGGAAAGTAAAGATCGGAGATGCATGCACACGTGATTGTTCTGAAGTTCTCTCACGTGATTGGCTGAGTAGAAAGGGCCATATCTTGTTTACGAGAGAATAGCATGTATTCTGTTCGGACTTGGTTTATGGCCGAACGGGGTCTAGGAAAATACTTTCGTCAGTGTTGTTTATGACTCAACCTAGGAAAGACCAAGGTGACGGCCGATTGATAACATCCAATCGAACCAATCAATATACATCTACTTTTATCATGTCTTCCAACCTACTATTGCTTCTTGTTCTTCGTTGTCGACAATGATCGTTGCTTCAACGACGGCGAAGCCCTAGAGCGGTCAGGCCGGCTAGGGCAGCCCATAGCCGCCACACGCCCTGACGGGGTCCCTCCCGGGCGTGTGGCGTTTCGGGTCTCAAGAGACCTCGCCGACGTATCTTGCGTATCGCGCTCTCGGCGAGGCTCCTCCGGCCACTACTACAGAAATCTTAATGGAGATGGGCGAAATGAGTTAATGGAGGCGGGCATTACAACCACCTCTAATCAAAGGTCACGGTTAATGCCAGATTAACGGAGGCGGTTGTTTTGGCCGCCTCCAAAAATAAATTAAAAAAAACAAAAAAAGGAAAAAGCCTGAAGCCCGAACTGGGCCTGGGCCTAGATTTGGGCTGCGCGCCGCCGAATCCACCAGCGCCGGGCCAGATCCGACGCCAGATCTGCCCGCGCCGGGGCTAGATCCGCCTGCCCACGCCGGGGCCAGATCCGTCGTCGTGGAGCCTACCACTGCCAGATCCACTCTGGTGGAGCCCACTGCCGCCAAATCTGCCTGCGCCGGGGCCAGATCCACCGCGGTGGAGCCCGCCGCCACCAGATCCGCCTGCGCCGGGGCCGGATCCAGCCTCCCCGTGCGCCGGCCGAGCTTGAGGGAGAGGGATGCGCCAGCGGCCTCTCCGTGCGCCGGCCGAGCTCAAGAGACAGAGATGCGCCGCCAGAGAGGGAGAGGGATGCGCCGCTAGCCACCCCGTGCGCCGCCCGAGTACGGGTCCCGTGGGGGAGATGGAGAGGAGAGGGAGGTGCGCGCCCTGCGTTGGCCGAGCTCGAGCTCTGTGGGAGAGAGGAGGGAAGAGCCTCGAGTGGGGCTGCCATGGGAGAGAGGGAGAGGTGAGGGAGATGGAGCGGCGAGTGAGGGGCCGGGGTGCGGAGGCATCAGGCTAAGGGAAGGGGGCGACTGAGGGTCTGTGAGAGAGATAAATGAATGAAACCCTAGGTCTAGGTATATATACCATGAGCATGATATCAGGCCGAGATGGGCAGCCTGGGCTGAGAGCTGGGCCTGTATTTTAGGAGGCGGACATTATAGTGTGTCCTTCTCCAAAAATGGATTTATGGAGGCGGGCACCCTGAGACGACCGCCTCCAAAAATAGGTCATTTTTAGAGGCGGTTATCTTAAGGTGCCCGCCTCCATAAATCTATTTTTAGAGGTGGGCATTTTCTGACTGCCTCCGTAAATAAAAACGACCGCCTCCATTAATCGCTGAGTATTTCAGGAGGCAGTTGAATTTTGTGACTATCTCGGTTAATAAAAGTGCATTGTATCGTAAAATCATTTGTGTAGTAGTGGGCGACGTGTCCTGCTTATCGCGCTCATCGCCGGGGGCACACGGTGACGTGTTCGTGTGCGAACAATGGCATGTGTCATTTGCGCTCTGTTGCTGCTGTCGTGCCATGCCGGTCGGCCGGGGCCATCTGAGAAAGAAAGAGATGGATAGCCATGTTGCTCATCGATCCAGGGACACGAAGCTATAGCTAGCTAGACGTGATTGTGATATCCAATCCAAACGCGCCGTGCGATTGGGTATAGAGGTTCCTTTTTTATAGGTACAAATGTACAATGATAATATACCGCTTAATTATACTACACAAGAACAGTAACTTTATTTGAAGGCATACAACCACTAAGATGATGTTTTAAAGGTCTATAGGAACCAACATGACGTGTTGCAAACGGGTGGGCCAAAATCGCTGCTTGGAGAAGCACCGTCAATTAATTGTGATAGAGAAAGGAAGATGGACATTATTAGGAAAAAGAAAACATCTGAATTATTTTACATCTCCAGAGTGTTAAAGGCATATTTGAAACACATGAATTTTTGGAATCGTACAGAAATTTTATAGGAATCATACAGAAATTTCATAGAAAAAATACATGAGCGAAAAAATTTCCCATGTTCTAAACAAACCCTAATAAAAATTACAGACGCTTTATTCATATAATAAAGCCATTTTTCAAATAATTCACTATCCTAACACTTGTTATATATTTGTCAATCATGAGAGCCAAGCATCCTTTAAGCTTTTACAGCAGTCATATTTTTTTTCGATCCTCTACGCTGAGCGCAACCTAATTGAAAATAACGGGCTGAACGTATTTATTTAGGTTCATTCAAGTCATTCATTTGGTTTGGGTTACATGATCATTTAGGTTCAAGTCCTTTATTTGGTATGGGTTGACGTATTCTTATAGTTTATCTAATATTTAACTAATAGTGTTACTTTTTTTTATAGTAGTAGCCTAGTAGGAGGTATGCCCATCCATAACAAGATGTGTGGTGACTTTGTCAACAAAAAAAGATCAGTCTTTGAAAGGTGCTCATAGAACAGTGTGTGTATGTGCTCATAGTAGTCAGGATATGTACATGTGTATAAGCGTTTGTATATAAATTATATTTAAAATAAACTTGATAAATAATAGCCCACACAATACGAATTAAAGCATGTCACATTTGTGTTTCAAAAAGACACAAGCATTTCAAGTATCTTTCTGGAGTCAACGTGTTGCCACCAGCTGGACTCCTTGTTTGCTGGAGAAAAATCCATTCACCATCCAGATGCAATGTACTTAAGCACTGGGCAGGATTCTATTGATGATTTCTTCTCATGTAACCATCACCATGATGCATATCAGTCATAAACACTGTTCACTGAGAAGAACAATGCTGATCTCCGATCTCATTGCAAGCGGTGTTGCATATATATACTCACTGTCCCTAAATAACTGTCGTTTTCGTTTTCCAAGAAATAACTTTGACTCTCTCTCTCTCTCTCTCTCTCTCTATATATATATATATATATATATATATATATATATATATATATTAATATTTATGGTACAAAATTAATATCATTACATAGGTCGTTGAATCTATTTTTTATTATAAATTTATTTGTAAATATAAATGTTGCACACATTTTCTACAAATCCAGTCAAACTAACTGCATGGAAACTAAAAGCGACAGTTATTTAGGAACCGATAGAGTAGGTATGTACAAACAGTCCGGGACTTTTGAGTATACAAAGCTCCGAGCAAATTTATATCGAGTAGGAGATTGCGCTCAAATTTACCATTTTGTATCACATGTTGTTAAAAAATAAATTATATAATTCTTGCAAAAGCAGAAACATCAAGTCATCAATTCGATAAACTCCAACATCATTGATAATAATTATTGCCCACCTCTGCCATCATAAAAGTAACTTAAGTGATCCTAATATATGTATTGAATTACCTATATCTAGCATAAAATTAACCTAGTGTAATATATAGTATTTATCCAATTTTCAGTAGTTATGATCCTAAATTTATCCGTGATTTTTTTGCACTACTAACTCCAAGAAGAGGTTGTACTCTCTAAACCAATTTTTTTTGCAAAAATCATAAAAATGGCCCTCTAATAATAAGTTGGTAAAAAAACTCCCTACAAGTAAGAAATTGCTAAATCTTTATCTATTATCTGGTTTGTTCGTTGCACACTTGCACTCTTTATGATATTGTATTTTTCTAGTTTTCAGGCAAAATGATTCTCTTTAAAACATCGCTGCGCTTTCATGGAGAAGGAATCGATCATTGAAGGGAGTCAAATACTGTGAAGATCGAAACTACCACCCAACCACTAAGCATCTCACTGTCAAGATTTTATTTTGTAACATGCATGTGATTGCAAAATTGCTGCTGGATTATGATTTACTGTGCTGTGAATGCAAAGTTTATGGTCTCAGAGTTCAAGACGTGGATGGATGCATATGCACATATATATGGTCACGCCTGAAAGAATTTCTCCTGAAGTGTTGGAAGTTTTCAACGGATGGTTCACCTTAGTCTCTCAGTGGAATCTATATTTTCTCTTGTATTATGTGTATTCCCTTTTGGTATATTTTCGAAGCAATATTAGTGCAAATATTAAAATATACAATTGTTCTGGTTGACGCTGTGGCTAAGTGCAGTGAGCCAATCATGCATAATTACATCATGGAAATGTTTCAGTTGTCAGATATTCTTCCCTGCCAGCAGTGGAGATTCGATCTGCTATCATTTTAAAAGATCAAGCTCCACAATAGTTGCTTCGAAAAAAATGAAGCCCCACAATAGACGATATGCAGAATCAGATATCTGATCTCAGAATTCATTCATACAATTATTTGTTTGCATAAGGAGCACATTATGAACTATTTTTTTCGTTTTAGTCCCTCTTCAAAATTACAACCCACTTTAACCAAGCTTATAGAAAAATTCATCAACGGCTACAATCAAACTAGTCTCATTCAATTCTGTCTGAAATACTTCTTGATAGCGTATTCTGTTTGAACTTTGAAGTTGTACATGTTAATATACTGAAAAATTTTATGGTGCTTCTAAAAAAATAGCAGTAACAAATCTCAATAAAATATGTTTTTTAAAGAAGTGGCAGGAGTTCTGAGGCTTTCAATTAAGGTAGAAAAAGAGTTTATACACAGCAATGATGACTCTTTCCCCACTTGGGGACGCATAGGCACCACGCCCTAATGAAAAAACACAAATGGGGAGCTGCCCCGCAACGGTTAAAGCTTTCTTTCTCATATCAATCTCAATAAAATATGTTAAATAATATGGTTACCTACAATTACAGTAGTTTCCATAGTGAAAAGTCACACAAGGTTTTGATTTGAAGTTTATTATGACACGGTTTTCATCACACGGTTTTCACTGATCATGTTTACCTGAGCATAGTTTGTGCACAGGAAACACGCATGCGCACACACTGCAATTCAGTCCCATCCCAAACCCAACCCAACCAAACCACCGCTGTGTCAAAAACCATATACCATTTAGACTCTTGCACAAACATGTCAGTGAACAATGGATGTAATCTAATGTACCCCTGCCTGCTGGCCCAATTCATCATGCACACAAGCAAATGTCTTTCAAATGGTGAATATATAAAAGCTCCTAATTTAAATTAAATGGGCCATACGAATAATGAAAGCATATCAAAGCTGCATCCAGCCTATTGCGGGAAATGGCAATTGTTGTTAGCTAGGCCCATCCCTGTCACCGGATATTCCTCTGCAATCAGGCCACCAACAAGAGTTCAAGAAGCAGCATGATTAGGGGGGCCAGCCGAGCCAAGTGCCTAAGCCCCCACATGCACCCACAGAAGGCTATGATTAGCTAGGAGGAGGAGTATCCATAAGGCAGGAGAGGAGGCAGCAATCACATCTTGATGCAAAACCATACATTAAGTTCATACATTCACACACAGTCCTTTTCCCCTTTATATCAGATAGACGGACACATACAACTCATCCATCTGGTAGTGACATGAACAAACATATATGTATATATAAAGGTTTTTTTTGGTGAAGAGCAAGCAAGAAAGCACACAAACATGAGTACGCAACATGCTCAATATGTTAGTGTTGATCTCTCCAGCCCCTCGGCCCAACGGCCGAGTTGGGCCTTGACCTCGCGCCTTGATCGGAGGCGCCCAACTCTATATGGTTGGTGGGCCCCCGTCGCACTGCGTTATAAAGAGAGGTGGAGGCCGCCGGCTCTCAATACGAGGTTCACCGTGAGCTGCCACACCCACAAACCCAATCCGATCTAGTGAGGGGCGCAACCAGCGATGGGAAGCTCCACTGCCGTCTTCACCACCACCGCACTGCGACTGATCTCAACACCGTCACCGCGACACCGCCGACCCGGACCGCATCACTTTCGCCATGCTACGTCGAGCTCTTCTTCCAAGCCCGCGGATGGTCGGTGACATCTCACCTCCCTTCCTCTCTCTCTCTATAGATCATGTTATAGGAAGTTTTATCCCGTATGTAAGGTTGTACCCGCTAGATCTATGTCTAGGTGATCCACTGTGTCTATCATTGGTATTAGTTAGCCTAATCTAGCGTGTTGATCTAGATCGGGGCAGCATTTAGAAGGAGATGAACAAATCGAATTCGGGTTTAAACCCTAACCCAATGAAGGGGAAATGACGGAGAGGGGGAGGAACCTACCTGGGTCTTCTCGCCACCGTCGACACCGCCGTCGTGCAGGAAGAAGGACCCGCCGCCGCGTCACCGGCACGCGGGAAGAGTTTCGGGCCACAGCCCGTCACCGCACGTGCGAGCTCAACCTTGGGCGAACGTGCGCGCCGGCGAGGGAGCCTGCGGCGACGTGGGCCCTCCTTCCTCCGGCCACCTTGGGTGGCCGCCGCTGCCTCGGCTACGCGCTGAGAGAGGAGAGGGGAGGAGAAGAATGGAGTTAGGGTTCGGGGGAGACGATGGCTGTGCGGGTTTTGTTCCGCTGATCTCGACGGACTGTCGTCGGATCTGATCAGACGGTCAGCTTTCGCTAGACCAATGGTCGGCCCAGGCGGGGAAGGTGCTTTCCCGGCCCAGGGTCAGGTTGTGGCCTGGGCGCGGGGAGCACGGTGAGCGCGGCGTGCGCGATGGGCCGCAGGCCGCATAGCACTAGCCGGGCCAAATGAACAGTTGCAGATGGTTTTAAGTTTTATAAATTTCAGAAGCAATTTTGATGAATTTTATTAAGTTTAGATGTTTCAATCTTTGCTCAAATTTAAACCAACGGGAAAATTTGTTCAGAGAGTAGATAAGTACTAATGAAATGCTTCTGATAATATCATTTTAAAATTATTTTTTCATGTTTCTGCTACAAAGTTGATGTTTATTATCTTCTAATTAAATTCAAACCAACGGGAGGATTTAATTTTGAAGAGTAGTTATAGTATTCAATAAATTATGATATTGTTATTTTTTTACCAACGTTGATAATAGCAATATTATAATTTTTTTATTCATGAGTTTTTCTATGCATTAGTTCTATTTCTGCCCAACGGTGATGTAGAATTAATGTAGAAGCATATTGTATGTTTTAATTTTGACCAACGTTAAATTATGGCATGCAATTATTATGTCATGTTTTCTCACTTTCTCTCATGATGTTTTTAGGACTCAACCCTATGGCATTCATCTCGCACATTCCGCCTCTTGAAGGGGCAACTATCGTGTATGACAAGAAAAGTATGAGTTGGCACTTGCCCTGTCCGAGAATGACCTAACACTTACCTCTCCGTGTCCTACTGAGCCAGTGGACCCGGTGAGGGCAGAGAATGAAACTAATGCTGATTTCACTGCTCGACAGTGAGATCATGCAGAAGTGAGAATGAAATACGATCTTGATCGTAAGAAGTGGGACATTTCGAACCGCAAGTGCTTGATGGTGGCTAAGTCCACAATTTCAGATGCTATAAGAGGGTCTATCCTAGATTGTGATACCACCACAGAGTATCTTAAGAAAGTGGAGAGTCAGTTCACTAGCTCTTCAAAGGCTTATGCCAGTACTTTGATCAAGAAATTGTTCAATGAGAAATACACTGGTGGCGGTATCAGAGAGCACATACTGAAGATGAGCAACACGGCTTCGAAGCTGAAGCCAATGGATTTGGGGCTCAAGGATGAGTTCCTCATTCATTTGATTTTTGCTTCCTTGCCTAAGGAATATGAAACTTTTGTTGTGAATTACAACATGCAGCCCGATAAGTGGGATATATAGAAGCTCATCGCAATGTGTGTTCAAGAAGATGAGAGGCTGAAAAGCTCACAGGGTGACTCTACTAACCTTGTGAAGGACAACAAAAAGAAGAATTTTAATAAGAATGCCAAACCTCAAGGGAAAGCCCCTCAGAATAACCACTATTAGAAGAACAACAATGCTCAAGTTGAAAAGGATCAGTGTAAATGGTGCAAGAAGCATGAATATTACCAGAGAGATTGTTCAGACTTCCTGAAGAACCTTCTGAAGAGAGATGAGGATTTCATTACATTCATAGATAAATCCTTGTTTTTAAGTTATGCAAAATCTACTTGGTGGAGTGACTCAGGTGCAACTTTTCTTGTTTCAAATTCATTACAGGGATTCCATACGAGGAGGACCTTGCAAAGAGGAGAAAGAAGGATTAAAGTGGCAAATGGAGTTGAAGCTGAAGTTGAAGCCATTGGACATCTCTCTCTAGAATTAGATGATGGTTTTGTACTTCAGCTTTCGGATGTCCTTTATGTACCCTCTTTGCGTAGAAATTTGATAAGTGTTTCACGTCTAGACGGTGATGGATATGATTGCCATTTTGGTAATGGCAAATGTCATATTGTGTTTATTAATAAGTGTGTTGGTCTTGCCATCTGACAAGACAAACTTTATTTCTTATCACTTTCTGAGAATGTGAATGTTGTGAGCACTAAGAATGAGAATGCCTCCTCATCTATGAATGCAAGAAATAAACGAAAGAGAGTTTATGATGTATCATCGAAATTGTGGCACTGTCGTTTAGCCCATATTTCGAGGGGGAGAATATAGTGATTGATTAATAAATCAATTCTTCCACCATTAGAATTTTTAGATTTATAACAATGCATTGATTGCATAAAAAGAAAGTATGTTAAGAAAATAAAGAAAGATGTCAAACGAAGCGCAGGAATTTTAGAAATAATTCACACAGACATCTGTGGTCCTTTTCCTATGAAGAGTGTGGATGGTTATGATTCATTTATAACATTCACAGATGATTATTCTCGTTATGGCTATATTTATCCAATTAAGAAAAGATCAGAAGCATTCGATAAAATTAAGATATTTAAGGCTGAAGTAGAAAATCAGCATAATTTAAAGATTAAGATAGTAAGATCCGACCGTGGTTGGAGTACTACGGTCGACACATCCTATATGGCTAAGTTCCTAGACCTTTTGCAAGGTTCTTACAGGAAAATGGCATAGTTGCCCAGTATTCTACACCGGGCGAGCCTCAGTAGAATGGAGTAGCTGAAAGACACAACCATACCTTAATGGATATGGTGAGAAGTATGATAAATTACTCTACTCTACCGATAAGTTTATGGATGGAGGCGTTAAAAACGCTATTCATATTCTTAATCGAGTGCCAAGCAAGTCGGTGCCTACAACACCATATGAGTTGTGGACAGGAAAGGAACCCTCACTTAACTATATACGTGTGTGGGGTTGTCCAGCTGAGGCTAAAGTATTTAACCCAAACATAGGGAAGCTAGACTCCAAGATAGTCAGTTGCTATTTCATTGGCTATCCAGAAAAGTCAAAATGTTATCACTTCTATTATCCTAATAGGCATATGACATTTGTAGAAGCGAGACACGCTGTGTTCTTGGAGGATGATATGGTCAGGGGAAGCATGGTAATGCGAGAAATTAACCTAGAGGAAAAGCGGGTACATGTGCCTACTCCGATGGTTCAGGAGCCATTCTTCACGCACCTGTTGTTGCTACACCAACAGTGCAAGACACTATAGTAACACCACCTATTGTTAGTTCTTCCGTGGCGACAATGAATGAACATGAAGACCTGTCCTTCAGGATCCTGTAGAACCCGTTGTCACACATGAGGAAGAGCAACAACAGCCTCATAAAGAGGCCCCTAGAAGGTCTCAAAAAGTCAAGAAACCAACCATTCCTGATGACTACGAAGTCTATGAATATGAAGAATCTCAAATGGAGGGTGATCCCACCTCATTTGAAGAAGCCATGAGAAGCGCTCACTCATCAAAGTGGCTTGAAGTCATGCAAGATGAAATGAGATCAATGAATACCAACGGTGTTTGGGACTTAGAAACAATTCCTAAAGGAGCCAAGACAGTAGGCTGTAAATGGGTCTATAAAACTAAATATGACTCCAAAGGGAATGTAGAAAGATTTAAAGCGTGAGTTGTGGCGAAAGGCTTCACACAAAGAGAAGGCATATATTATAATGAGACATTTTCTTCAGTCTCATGTAAGGATTCTTTTAGAATTATAATGGCGCTTGAAGCATATTACGATTTAGAATTACATCAGATGGATATAAAGACGGCGTTCCTAAACTGGGATTTGGAGGAAAATGTTTACATGGCATAACCAAAAGGTTTTGTTGTGGAAGGAAAAGAACATATGGGATGCCGCCTGAAGAAATCCATTTACAGATTAAAACAAGCATCGAGACAGTGGTATTTAAAGTTTGATAGTACAATAAGGAAGTTTGGGTTTTAAGAAAATATAGAGGACAATTGCGTTTATGCAAAGTTTAAGAATGGAAAATATATTTTCCTAATCTTGTATGTGGATGACATTTTACTCGCTAGTAGTGATGTTAATCTACTACTAGAAACGAAGAAGTTTTTGTCCTCGAATTTTGTTATGAAGGATCTCGGTGAAGCTTCGTTCGTTCTGGGAATAGAGATTCACCGAGATAAAAGAAAGGGGGTTTTAGGATTATCACAAAAGGCATACTTAGAAAAGGTTCTAAAGAAATACAGTATGCAAAATTGTAAGGCTTCACATGCTCCCATAGTCAAGGGCGATAGATTTGGGGAATTCTAATATCCCAGGAACCAATATGAGATCGATCAAATAAAAGTGGTTCCATATGCTTCAGCCGTCGAAAGTTTACAGTATGCTCAAGTGTGTATACGCCCTGACTTAGTGTTGGTTACCGGGTTACTTGTCAGATATTAGAGTAATCGAGGAATAGAACACTAGAGACTAGTAAAGAAAGTTTTGCGTTACTTGCAAGGCACAAAAGGCCTCATGCTAACGTACAGAAGATCTGATTCCCTACACATAGAGGGGTATTTAGATTCAGATTATGCAGGAGATGATAGAAAGTCCACGTTAGGATATATATTTACTCTCACAGGAGGAGCTATATCATGGAAAAGCTCTAAGCAAACCGTCACTACCTCGTCTACGATGTATGCTGAGTTTGTAGCGTGTTATGAGACCATAGGGTAGGTGAATTGGCTCAAAAAGTTCCTGTCCAGGTTGAAAGTGGTAGATGACATACATAAGCCACTCAAGTTATACTACGATAATAATCCAGCAGTATGTTATGCTCACAATAATGAGTCAAGTGGTGTTACCAACATGAAGTATTATATTGTGAAAGACAAAGTCCGGGATCATATAATTAGTCTTGAGTATATAAGTACAGAAAAGATGCTCGCGGATCCGCTTACAAAAGGCTTACCACCCAACGTGTTTAGAGAACACTTAGCCGGCATGAGTTCAAGGGAAAACCTATGATTCCTAGACAATAAGGGCCTAGTTAAGAATCTATTTTAAAACAGAGGGGTGCATTATAGTTGTTAATCTAATGGCACTGACCGTGACGATGAGGCACGCTCTATGTCCTGATATGTGATGGAATGGAAAAAAGATAAAATAAGTTAAGTTTAAGTAATAAGATGAGATCAAGGGGGAGATTGTTAGCGTTGATCTCTCCAGCTCAGCCCAACGGTCGAGTTGGGCCTTGACCTCGCGCCCTGATCGGGGGCGCCCAACCCTACATGGTTGGTGGGCCCCCGTTGCACTGTGCTATAAAGAGAAGTGGAGGCCGACGGCTCTCAGTACGAGGTTCACCGTGAGCCGCCACACCCACCGACAAACCCAATCCGATCAAGTGAGGGGCGCAGCTAGCGACGGAAAGCTCCACTGCCGTCTTCACCGCCGCCTCTGCGCCACCACTACGCTGCGACTTACCTCAACACCGTCACCGCAACACCGCCAACCCGGACCGTATCACTTTTGCCATGGCTACGTCGAGCTCTTCCTCCAAGCCCGCGGATGGTCGGTGACATCTCACCTCCTGTCCTCTCTCTCTCTAGATCATGTTCTAGGAAGTTTTATTTCGAATGTAAGGTTGTATCCGCTAGATCTATATCTAGATGATCCGCTATGTCTATCACAATATACTCACTATATATGCTTGATATTGACCGGCCAACAGATTCTGACTTTCTCTTGTCGTTTCTGTTTCTATAACTCCAGCACCAAGTCTGCATCCAGTCAGAGACAAAGAGATGTTCAGTCAGTGCTCAGCACACAGTGTAAGGCAGGCTACATGCATCATGGCACAGTCAAACTAAATTGATAGCTGTTGAAGATTCTATTCTTTGTCGATAACAGGCCTGGTTTAAATTGCAAGTTTTTTTACTCTCTCTCCATCACATTAAATCTTTGGACACATGTATGGAGTATTAAATGTAGATAAAAAAATAACTAATTACACAGTTTGATTGTAAATTACGAGACAAATCTTTTGAGCCTAGTTAGGCCATGATTGGACAATAATTGTCAAATACAAATGAAAGTGCTACAGTGTGAAATACTAATTCCTAACCCCAATCTAAACAAGGCCACAATATGTAAAGTGTCTCTGTCAAGACTGCTTTTTGCGACTGCAAATTAATTATTGGTGGATTAGGATGAGAAAGATGTGTGCTGTGCTGTGATTACAAGGTGTATGCATGGATGGGATGAGGATGCGCTCACATTCAGCGTCGGTCTTGATCCAGTGGCCGCTCTTGCTGTCGTTGAGCTCGTCGTGGTGGTGGTGGTGGTGGTGGATGGGAGAAGGGGCGCCACCAAAGGAGGCGCGGTTGGCGCAGCAGCCGAACCCCGGCGCGCGCTGCTCCTAGCAGCACCGGAGCTTGGACGACGCCGGCTCAGCGGGCTCGTCGGCGCCACCGCTGCCGCGCTTGCGGCTCTTGTTGGTCAGGTTCCGCGCCAGGGCCGCGCTCTCAGGGTACACTTTCCTGTGGAAGATTTGGAGGATCTGCAAATGAGCAAAATTAACGCTTCCCTGTTTCAGAACTGGCTCATCATTTTTCTGAATTCGACAAAATGGAAAAGAAATCACCATCAAATCAATTTGTAAATTCAAGAATATAATGGCACCAGTTATATGGAATTTTGAAAAGAGTAGAAGGTCCTTCAAATGATTACTAAACAAAACAAAAACATAGATTTCTCCATAGATTATCTTATTATAGGGACTTGCATAATACATACTATGCACAGAATCGTTATATATATAAGAGAGAAGAAAGAGACAGAGGGAGGTTCAATGATAAAAAAAAGTCCTGTCAGATCAAGTCCAATTGTTTATAGGCTATGGATAACATGACAAATGCAATGAGCCATAAAAATAACACTTGACAGGAGATCGCAAACAAAAGGGCGTGTCAACTTGATACCCCCACTTCTAACAACAACTTGACTCCTAGTTCTAGTTGGTGTGCCAGATCTATAACATAAGTGGACGTTTCATCAAAAAGATTGTCGGATATGATTGCTTAAGCTCTAGATAAATCTCTCTCCCCTTCCTGTTTTGGACATTCCCATGGTTTCGATATACTCTTGCTTTAAAATAGTGCTCCCTCCGTTTCAATTTATAGTTTGTTTTAATTTTTCTAGATACTTTTTATCGGTGTGAAAAGTGACTAACAAGTAAATATTTATAGTTTTACCGTACGTTATGATCGGATGTGGCCTAGCACTCAATGACACAGGGTTTATACTGGTTCAGGCAACGTGCCCGACGTCCAGTTCCAGTCGGTCGGAGACTTTATTCTTGAGCCCAGGTGCTCGAAGTTTGCTGTGGGGTTACAAACGAATAGGAATAAGAAGAGGGACGTCGAAGGTCCGGTCAGACTCTGAACCGAAGGGCCAAGAGTGACGGGAGCTCCAACGTGCGCTAAGTATTGGAACGTATGCTCTGTGTAGCTTTAGAGTTCTAGAGCTGTGGAGCTGTTCAAGTGCTCAGAATGTCTAAAACTTAGTGGAGAGAGAGTCGGAATGACCGTCGTTCTTTTAGGAGAGAGCGCATCCCCTTCTATAGGTGAAGGGACGGCCTTACAAGTTAAGAGAGAGAGAAAGAGAGTGTGTGTGTCCTAATCTTGTTGCCCACGCCGTCGGGTACAAGAAAGTTTGTCGGCGCCCACAATACTGTTGACACCCATATGCATGTGTTAGACTCCATCGTGTTCTTCTGGTATGGCAAATGTCAGCGCCTACCATACTATAGGACAAATGTCGGCGCCCACAACACTGTTCATGTTCTGACATGTTTAAAAGGTTGCAAAGCACCCTTCTAGCATGGCCTGGCGGTACTGTCCTATAGGTGTGCAGGGTACGGTCCTCAGTTTTGCGGTTGACTTGAGCACCTTGCCTTATCTGCTCTGCCAGATTCTTGGGTCCTTACCGAGCGGGCGACCCTGGTCGGCTGTTCCCAGTCGGCTCCGACCACGCCGGTTGGAGAAGAACCGTAAGCAGAGGTTTGGTGTATTTCCGGTCGGAAAAGCGGGTCGGAGTCGTAAGCAAGGTCGTCCCCTCCGTGGTCAGGCCTTCCGGTCGAAGACTGGATCGCTCTTCCAGCCTGTCGTTAGGTATCTGGGCCGGCCCAGGAGTCACGCATCGTTGTGATGTCGTCTGCTGGGCCAAGTTTTTGCTGGGAAGCGGGCCCATCGGGGACCCTAGGTTTATGAACCCGACAAGAGCCCCCGAGCCCTTTTGGGACTTCTGTGAAGTCATGAAGGGGCTGTTCATACTCGTTGTATGAGAGCCACGGATGGGTGTAAGATCATGAGTCGCCGTTGGGCACGACGGAGCGCGGACCCATGCATCGGGCGCAGCTGAGGGGTCGGCCGCGACGGAGCGTGGACCTAGGCGTCGGACCAACGAATCAACATGCTGATCAGTGGTCGTACTAGGTATAGGCAGCATAGTGACCATGTGTCCGTCACTGTGGGTTGATGTGAGTCCCCTAGAACGTCATGTCACAGAGATGGGTCATGCTAAGACGTGACCGCTCCCTATACGATGTCATAAGTTTGACCTGGGGTTATACTTTCTGGCCTGTAATGGTTGGCGGCGGCGTGAGCTTCCGTTAGGGACCATGTCCGAGGGATCGGGTGAAGCGGGGCCAGCCCTCAGACATCGGGCGAGGCAGAGCTAGCCCCCAAACATCGGCCGAGGCAGAGCCTACTCTCGGGGGTCAGCCGAAGTAGAGCCAGCCCTCGGGGGTCGGACGAGGCGGAGCCCAGTAAGGGGTGTGGCCTTGGTGGTTCTAGAAATCGCCTTGGGGATTTTTTGACTTGCCAGCGGGTGCGCGCGAGCGCACCCAGTGGGTGTAGCCCCCGAGCCCCCGAATGATTCGGGTAGAATCGCCTAGGGGATTTTTTTACTTGCCAACGGGTGCGCGCGAGCGCACACGGTGGGTGTAGCCCCCGAGCCCCCGGGCGATTCGGGTAGAATCGCTTGGGGATTTTTTTGACTTGCCAACATTCTGAGCCATCGTTCCTGGGGGCGTGGACCCAGGCGTCGGGCGCCAACCCAAACATCAGGCGCGGTCGAGGGGTCGGGCACGACAGAGCATGGACCCAAGTGCCGTGCGTGGCCGAGGGGTTGGTCTAGTTTCGTGCGTTACCCTATCCGTGGTTTTTCACAACCGGAGGGGCTGAGCTAACATCGCTTGCCTTGATGGGTCGAGTGACGCGCTCGGTGAGCTCTTTAACGAGTATGTCCGAGTGGAATCCAGATCCATCATTCATAATGGGGTTGGCATAGCCCTCATGTGGCATTCCACTGCTCCTTAACCCACATCCCGGCAGATGTCTGAGCCGTTCTGGAGACCGACTCAGGTGCCCCGCTGGCCTCCCGTCAATGGAGATTCTGTGGGCATGGCTCGAGGTTAGGATCGAACCAGAAGGTCGAGATGACCCTGTCTGCTTCTGAGCAGATCAGACGAGGGCCGCTAGGGCTCATCTGTGTTTTCTCCCCTAGCTCTGTTTGACGCGAGGTAGCCTTGGGCCCTTCGTGGGCTGGCCTTCGAACCCCGGTCGGTCGTCGCTCATGTCGAATGAGGCTACTACCGCTTCGTGACGCAGCACGAAGCGTTGTGATGCATTAATTGCATATGCAATGCTTTGGATGTATGGGATGAATGAATGATTGCATGGATGAATGTGTGAATGCGTGTATGAGGAAGGACGAATGAATGATTATGCATTAGAAAATGAAACAAAGTATGAATGTTTGGTAAAGATACCTTGATGACTCGAGTGGTGGGTTTGAGGAGCTCTTATCGGATATGTCCGATTGGGATCCATGTCCGTCATTTGTGACGGAGTCGGCGTAGCCTGCATGGGGCATCCCACTGCTCCTTACCTATCTCTCCACAGTCGCCTGAGCCGTTCGATCGGCTCAGGTAGCCCATTGGTCTTTCCTCGACGGAGATCCTATTGGTGGGCCCTTCCAAACCCTGCCTAGGAAGGCGGAGGGTCTTTTGCATGCGGTTGTACTTTGTTTCCTGCGCCTAGGTTGTGGTAGTGGTGGGCCCAACCTAGGCCACGTCTTGTTTTAACCAGGCGATGTTTCGTTGGGCAGGGCGCGTCCCATCAATTAGGACGTGTCCCACCACATGCCTATCCGCATTAAATAGGGGAAGGGAGAGGGTTTTTGTCCCATTCCTTCGCCTTTCTCCACCTGCCACGTCTCCTCCTTCTTCCTTCTCGCCAAGCCTGTTCGTGTGCTGTGGCGGTTTCTAGGAGAGAGAAGGTAAAGCGAGGGAGAGGAGAACTCATAGATTCGTTCATGAATCCAGAGCGTGATGTCGAACTAGAGGCCATACAATGTAGACGAGGCGGTGCTGGCCGCCTTCGCTGAGAAGGGGCTGCTTTCGCCAAAGGATGTGGCGCATTGGAGGGCTCCTACGCCAGGGGAAGCTGTTCTGCGACCATGGGCTAACAAGGTTGTCTCCTTCCTCACCTTCCATGAGCGTGGGCTTGGATATCCTACGCACTAGTTCTTGTGCGGGCTCCTCAATGAGTGAGGCCTGGAGCTGCAGCACCTCAATTCGACTGGGGCGCTGCATGTTGTAGGTTTCATCATCGTCTACGAGGCCTTCCTCAGGATGAGGCCGCACGTGGACCTCTTCTGGCGGATCTTCACTAGGTGAGCCTTGTCAGAGGGGAAGACACCTAGAACCACGCCGGTTGAGGGCTTTGCCTTGTAGAAGAAGCTGAGGCCATCGGGCTCCTACCCCGCGTACTCCCCCTGTGACTCCAATTGGGAGTGGCATGACGAGTGGTTCTACATCAGGAACCCAACAGAGGCGTCATTCTCGCCGTTCATCGGAAGAAGGCCGGAGAGGCGGGAGAGCTAGTCGTAGGGCCCCTCCAGTCGGTAGAACAAGCTAGAGGTCATCGGGGCGAAGCTTCAGAAGCTGGTGCAGCATGGCCTCGATGGGCTATGGGTCTTCCACACCTTCTTCCGCGGTCGAGTCGCCCCACTGGCAGAGAGGAAGCAGCCGATGTGAGCGTACTCTGGCCCAGCAGATCCCGACCGCGCGTCACCGGAGGAGTTGCCGAAGGATGAAGTTTGGAGCCGACTCGACCGGGTGCTACAACTGAGGGATAACAAGTCCCTTGAAGGAAAGCCCAGACCTCTTCACACCACGAAACTGTCCAATCTAGTATGCTCCCCTCTTCTTATTCCGTGTCCTTTTCTCTCTTGCTCTCCTGTATTTTGATTTTGAGTTGTCAATTTCGTAGGGACTTGCGGGTTATAGATCCCGGCCACATCTTCCGAGGGGGTAGAGGGTGTAGCTCGGTAAGCTGCTTTGAAGGAGGCAACGCTTGCTAAAAAGAAGAGAGCTAAGAAGGCCCAGAGGAGGTTCGACAAGGAGAAGGAGATCGGCCAGCGGGTTCGGGCGGGCAAAATTAGGAGCGACATGGAGGCGGAGCTCGAGTCAGAGGAGCCCACAGAGATGGGTGGCGATGCGAGTACCTCCATGGATGAAGGAGACAGGGGCGTCATTGTGACCTCGGTGGAGCATTGTGAGCCTACGGCCGCGTCCATCGGTGGTGGGCGAGAAACGGAGAAGCGCGGCGACATTCCCAAGTCAAGGAAGCGCGCCGCGAGCAAAGACGCCGCCGTCGAGCGAGAGGCAAAGCAGGCATGGTCGTCGTACCCTTGGAGGCAGCGTTGGCTTCGTACCCCCCTGCTTTGAGCATGGTGGGACATGTCGGTCGGTCGGAGGAGCGTGCTCGTACCCCTGCATCTTCGGGGTCAGCGTGTGTGCACGACCCACAACGGGGAGATGCCCCATTAGTTGCCCCAGTGGGTGCACCACGAGACGGCGGTCGCGGCCATTCGTGGGCCGATCGGGAACTGGCCGGGTCGGCTCCTCCCTCGGTCGATAGGAGGGGCGCGGGTCGCGACCCATGAGTGGTCCTTGTCTGGCGGGCTCGTCGCCAGCGGGTCGGGGCTTTAGGGCCCTGCCGCTTTGAGCACGACTAACCTATACTTATTTGACAGCGGCCAGGGACTGATGGGACTAGGCATCGCCCCGCCTCCCTACTGGAGGAGTGGAGACCCAGCCTACAGCAAGTCGCAACGAGCGGCTATGAAAGTCGACTGGCAGCGGTGCGACCTTCCCTTCTGGGGGTTGCGCCCTCCCGGCCAGTCACAAGTACTGCGGCAGCGGCGGCGGCGGTGATGGCGGTGATCCCCATGGTGATGGTAGAGGTTGGGTCGGAAGTGACCCTTGTGATCCCTCCCCCAACAGCCACGACGGAAGAGAGGAGGGATACCGGGCTCCCTGCCTCGCCTGACGGAGGAGCGCATGGTTCACCCTCCTGGTCGGAGCTAGAGGGGTCAGGAGGAGACGTGGCCAGGCCAGAGGCAGAACATCCATTGGTGGGCCATGGAGTTCAGATAGTGGAGATCCCCTACTCTAGCGAGGCAGGCACTAGGGTGGAGCTGCCAACCATCCTACCGTCGCAGGAGTTGGCGATGGTCCGGTCGTCGCACAATATTGCGACGGCTGGATCTTCCAGCCGGTTGGGGGCGACCCACGAGCTAGTGTGGCCCTACCCCGACAACCCGAGGAAGGCTCGATTTGTCCTCTGGGGTGAGGAGGAGGTGGGGCTCTAGCACTTGCTTGAGGAGAGAGGACTGTTGATGGAGTCCGATCTCGCCCAAACCAAGGCGAGGCTCAAGGAGGCCTTGGAGCGGGTCGAGCTCATCCATCAGGCAGTCTTAGTCGACCTGCCATGCATCGTAGAGGTAAGCTTTCTACGTTTTTAGCGTTTGTCCTTGATTCCTTGGTCTTTCACTAGTTGTTTCGGCATGTTTGCTCCGCAAGTCCCGTTTCCTTCGGGAGGAACACGGTCGGATGGGGCAGGAAGCCGCGATGTCACAGCGGGTTGACGAGCTTCTGCGCCAGCTAGAATCCACCCACCACGAGTCCCAAGACTAGGCGGCCGAGGCAGCGGGAGCGCGGGTGGTGGAACTACTTGCGGCAGAACGGTCGACTGCTGTAGAGCGGGGACTCGATGCAGCGAAGGTCCACCTAGTGGAGACCGAGGCGATGCTCTAGAAGTCCTTGGAGGCTCTAGAGATGGAGCCAAGGGCCCCGTCGGAGGCTGATCAAGAAGTGCTCACGCTCTGGGGGTAGGTGCTTGGGGTGGAGGAGTCAAACACTCGATTGCTCGAGAAGGTGACCCAGCAAGAGGAGGGACTCTCCATCCTTGAAAGCACCTGCCTTGGTATGTATCTATTCTACCTTTGGTTGATGCCTTGGTTTTTCCTTTCCTTCGCTTCTAAACTTGTCGTCCTTTTTTCCAAAACTGGGTGGAAAAATTGATTCTCTGGAGCGAGAGCTGGAGATAGCCAAGACAGCGATCGGTCAGAGCGCGGAGGTGCTAGCCAAGTCCCTTGAAGAGCGACGTGCTCTCGAGGGGAGCTCGACCAGATCTAAAACATTGCCTAGGTGGTCGTTTCTGAGGTGTTCGGGTCGGCGTTGAGCACCAATACGCTCGCCGTCTAGCTGGCGGAGGTCCCGAACGAAGTTCGGGCGCTCATCTCTGAGGGCATGTTCTATGGGACATCGGGGGTGCTAACCTTAGTGGCAACGCACCACCCATACCTGGACTTCGCCGCCATCTGCAGAGGGTACGCCGATGGCTGGAGCGCGGATGCGATCCATGCGCTTGGGGAGTGCTTGGTGCCATATGCACATATGGTGGTCGAGCAAGTCTTTGCATAGTGGGTGATGGAGGCTCGTCGTTCGAGCATGGCTGAAGGCATGCGCCAGGAAGATGTCATCCAACCTGTAGATGGAGCGGAGACTAGGTCGGAAGCGAGCGTTGTCCCTCCTCTGACTGAGCCGAACATCGTCCTGTCCGAAAGCGAGCAGCCCTTATCCTCGTCGACTGTGCCGTCAGCCGATGCCGTCGGGTGGCCACAATAGAATTTAGAGTAGTAGTAGTCAGTATATGTAAAAGATAAGTTTGTGGGGGAGCCCCCATGTGAATAGTTTTTTGTATTCATGAATACTTCAATTTCATTTTGTGATGGAATCACTTCATAAGGGGAAGCTTGTCCCATCTATTTCTTATTTTTACCCTAACATAGCTTTGGTTTTTATCCTTTCTTTTTCGTACCAGCCTGTTTGACCCATAGGTTGCAACCTTAAGAACCCGGGTGTGGCCCGCGAGCCTCAGCAGCTCGTAACCGTAGGTCATGGCGGGGTATGATCGGTCGGGAGTTTAAAACATAAGTTACGTAGGGTAATTAAAGGAATGGACTACCCTTTCATTTGGGTGAAAAGTATTTACTATATGATAGTAAAAAAGAGAGATGGTATCGCACCCTCGTGGAGCCCCCGAGCGACCCAGGCCAAGAGTGCTCGGGCTGGGGTGCTTGTAGGAGCGAACGTTAAATGAAAGAAAATGGTAAGACCAAGCATTAGGGGAAGAAATGACGTAACTATTCAATGTTCCATGTGTTGATGAGAACGTTGTCATTGTCGTTCTTCAGTCGGTAGGTGCCCGGTCGGATCACCTCGGTCACCGTATAGGGTCCTTCCCATGGCGGAGAGAGTTTATGTTTCTCCATGGTTGATTGGGTTCTTTGAAGCACGAGATCACCGACCTCGAGGATCCTCCCTCTGATTTTTCTTTCATGGAACCTACAGAGAGTTTATTGGTAGCGAGCGGAGCGGATGATGGTCGTCTTGCGAGCCTCCTCGAGTAGGTCGACCGTGTCCTACTGAGCTTCTGTGGCTCGGTCTCGGTCAAAGGGCTTCACTCTTGGGGCACCGTGGTTGAGGTCGGAGGGCAGCACTACTTTAGCTCCGTAGGCGAGGAAGAAAGGTGTGAATCATGTGGATCGGTTTCGGGTCGTTCTTGGGCTCTAGAGGATGGCTGGGACGTCTGCAACCCATCGCCTGGCATACTTATTGAGTCGGTCGAAGATTCATGGCTTAAGTCCTTAGAGGACCATGCCATTGGCTTGTTCGACCTGACCATTAGTACATGGATGTCTGACCGAGGCCCAGTCAATCCTGATGCCGTATCCATCACAGAAGTCCAGGAACTTCTTCTTGGTGAAGTTAGTTCCATGGTCAGTGATGATACAGTTAGGAACACCAAAACGATAGATGATGTCAAGGAGGAACTTGACCAACTCTTCCGAGCGAATGTTGGTGATGGGCTTGGCCTCTATCCACTTGGTGAATTTGTCCACCGCTACGAGTAGGTGAGTGAAGCCACCCGGGCCCTTTTTGAGGGATCCGACCATGTCGAGGCCCCAGACCACAAATGGCCAGGTGATGGAAATGGTTTGAAGCTCCTACGCTGGTAAATGAGTTTACCGAGCGGAGAACTAGCATCCCTCACACCTGCGGATGACCTCCTCTGCATCTCACAGTGTAGTGGGCCAGTAAAAACTTTGGTGAAAGGCTTTTCCGACCAACGACCTTGGGGCCGCGTGATGTCCACAGATTCCGACATGGACCTCGAGGAGGAGCTGTTTCCCTTGGTCGGTAGGGAAGCACTTCATGAGTACTCCCGACGGACTTCGCTTATAAAGTTCATTACAGAATGCGATGAACATCTTAGTGCGTCGAGCGATTCATCACGCATCATTCCTTTCTAGTGGGAGAATCTCCTTGAGGAGGTAGGCGAGTAGTGGTGCTCTCCAGTCAGTTTGATCGAGTGCTACTACGGTGACATCGGCGGGCGATGTCGTCATGGAGGCATCGAGGTCAGAGCCCCCAAGTGCCAATTTGGTGTCGGAGTGTATCTGGATCGGACCTTCTAGGATGCGGGCAGACGGCTCATGAAGGTCGTTGATGAAGACCCCATCTGGAGACGGAACCTGCCTGGCAACCAATTTTGCAAGAAAATCGGCGGCATCGTTGTCCTTTTGGGGGACATGATGTAGTTCGATCCCCTAGAATTTGACCTCGAGCTTGCGCACCTCCTGGCAGTATGCTACCATGAGGGGGCTTTTGCAAGAGGACTCCTTCATGACCTGGTCGACGACCAACTCCGAGTAGCCACAGATGTATAGCTGCGTAGAACCATGCTCGATGGCGATGCGCAGTCCGTTGATGAGGGCCTCGTATTCCGCAGCGTTGTTTGAGGCTGAAAAGTGGAGACAGATCGCGTAGTGGAGCCTGCTCCTATCCGGGGAGATCAAAACCACTCCAGCCCCCGAGCCGAGCGCCATCACCGACCCATCGAAGTACATCGTCCAGTACTCATGGGTGACGTCTGGGGTCGGGAGCTGGACCTCCGTCCATTCGGCGATAAAGTCCATGAGAGCCTGAGACTTAGTAGCGGTGCGGGGGATATACCTGATGTCGTGGCCCATTAGCTCAAGTGCCCACTTGGAGATCCATCCCATGGCATCACGATTGCGGACGATGTCTCCTAGTGGGAATGAAATGACGACCATGACTTCGTGGTCGGTGAAGTAGCGCAGGAGCTTCCGAGTCGCCATCAGCACAGCAAATAGAAGTTTCTGCACCTGGGGGTACCAAACCTTAGCATTGGTGAGAACCTCCCAAATGAAGTATACGGGTCATTGGACCTTCAGGTGGTGTCCTGGCTCCTCCCTTTCGATGACTAGGGCGGCGCTCACGACGTGGTTGCTTGTCGCTATATAGAGGAGGAAGGGTTCTCCCCGTTTGGGAGCGACGAGGATTGGGGCCGACATCAGTGACGTTTTGAGGCTTTCCAGAGCCTATTGTGCCTCCTTAGTCCGGACGAACGCGTTTGTCTTTTTGAGAAGTTTGTAGAGAGGCATCCCCCACTCGCCTAGCCGGGAGATGAACTGGCTCAGGGTGGCCAAACAGCCGGTGAGCCTTTGTATGCCCTTGACATTGCGTATAGGGCCTATGTTAGAGATGGCTGTGATTTTTTTGGGGTTGGCCTCAATACCGCGTTTGGACACAATGTATCCTAGTAACTTTCCCTTCGAAAACCCGAAAACACATTTTTCGGGATTCAATTTGATGCTGAACCTTCGTAGGTTCGCGAATGTTGCGACCAAGTTCACGATCAGGTCATAAGATTGAGCCGTATTGACCACTATGTCATCTACATAGACGGTGATCATTGGTTTTGGCCGCTCGACTTGGTTAGGCTGGCCGAGTGGGTCGATTTGGTCAGTGAAGCATTGCTGCATGCACCATTGATAGGTGGCCCCAGCATTCTTTAGACCAAAAGGCATGGTTACATAGCAGTACAAACCATATGGGATGATGAATGAAGTTGCGAGCTGGTCGAACTCTTTCATCGCGATCTGGTGGTAGCCTGAGTAGGCATCCAGAAAGGAGAGGATTTTGCATCCTGAGGTGGAGTCGACTATCTGGTCTATGCGTGGCAAAGGAAAATAGTCCTTCAGACACGCCTTGTTGAGGCCAGTTTAATCAATGCACATTCTCCATTTCTTGGTCTTCTTTTTAACAAGAACAGGATTGGCAAGCCAGTCGGAGTGGTATACCTTCTTGATGAATCCAGCCGCCAGGAGTTTGGCAATATCCTCGCCTATGGCCCTACACCTCTCATCGTCAAAGTGACACAGTCATTGCTTGGCAGGATTTGAGCCCGGGATGAGGCATAATTCGTGCTCGGTGACCTCCCACAGTATGCCTGGCATGTCAGAAGGTTTCCATGCGAAGACATCGCGATTGGCGCATAGAAAGTCGGCGAGCTCGCATTCCTATTTGGCTAGGAGATTGGCCCCGATCCACACAGTCTTGGTTGGGTCGGTGGGGTCGATCCCCACTGCCTTAGTTTCCTCGATTGGGCGGAAGGCAGTCGAGGAGGTTGGCTTGTTGCAGTCTGGGACCGCCGAAGTCGATGAATTTTAGAGCTGAGGGAGCTCGGTTGAGTTGATGACGGTAGTGGCAAGCTTGTAATGCTCACGGTCGCACGTGTAGGCGTGCGAAAAGGTGCTACCCACAGTGATGACACCATTCGGTCTCGGCATCTTCCACTTGAGGTAGGTGTAGTTGGGGATCGCCATGAACTTGGTGTAGCATGGCCGCCCCAAGATGGCGTGGTAGGACCCTAGGAAGTCCACCACCTCGAAGGTGAGGACCTCCGAACAGAAGTTGTCTCGGTCGCCAAATGTGATGGGCAGGTCGATCTGACCGAGCGGGTATGCCTGCGTCCCCAGGATCACACCGTGGAAGGGAGAGCTCACTGGGCGGAGGTCCGACCGGAGGATGCGCATTTCATCGAGGGTGTCGACGTAGAGAATGTTGAGGCCGTTGCAGACAATGGGGTCGACGATGAGCGGGTAGCAACCCGATCTGGTGACGTGGGAAGGATGGTCCTTCTGATCAAAAGTGATCAAAGATTCTGACCAGCTAAGGAAAGAGGGGACGGCCATTTTGGCGACGCATGCCTCTCTGTAGCGCACTTTGTGCTGGCGCTTAGAGTAAATGGCATCGGATCCCCCGAAGATCATGAGGCATTCCTCGGGATCGGGAAAGCTATCCCTATCCTTGCCCGCCACATCTCCCATCTTGTCCACTGTCTCCTTGTCCTTTCCTTCTTTTGGTCCATCGGCCTATCGCAGAAAGCGTTTGAGGAGTTCACAGTCCTTTATAGAGGTGCTTGACGAGGTAGGCATGGTTGGTGCATGGGCTCTCCATGAGCTTGTCGAAGTGGTCGAGCTGGCCCTGCTTGCTAGCACGATCGGCCACGGCGATCAAAGCAGAGTTGGTCGGTCAGCGCCGATCCTTCTTGCTCTTTTTGCCCCTTTGCGTGGAGGGGCCCTCGTCTTGGTCCTCACGCTTGGCCTTGCTCTTGTCCCGGCCTCCACTAAAGACTGCTCTGACCGCCTCCTCACCGGAGGCGTGGTTCGTAGCGATGTCGAGCAGGTCATGGGTGGTACGGGGCTTTAGACAGCCGAGCTTGTGGATCAAGGACTCATAGGTTGTCCCGGAGAGGAATGCGCTGATGACGTCCGTGTCAACGACATCAGGAAGGGAGTTGCATCTTTTTGAGAACCTACAGATGTAATCCCACAAGGACTCATTGGGCTCTTGCTGGTAGCTCTTGAGGTCCTAGGAATTCCTAGGATAGACATATGTCGCCTGGAAATTCTCGATGAAGATCCTCTTAAGATCCGCCCAGTCATGGATGCTGTCAGGCGGGAGGAATTCGAGCCATGCTCGAACATGCTCCCCCACACATATGGGGAGGTATTGAATGATGAAGTGGTCATCATCCACTTCTCCGGCTCGACAGGTGAGCCAGAAGTCTTCGAGCCATATACCGGAATTTGTTTCCCTGGTGTATTTGGCAAAGTTGGTAGGTGGTCGAAAGCGCGGTGGGAACGGCGCTTTCTGGATACGACGGCCAAAGGCCCGTGGTCCCGGACCGTCCGGGCTGGGACTACGGTCATTTGGTCGGTGACCATGCCTGGGAAGCGTTTCCCCGCTCCCTTCATTGGTCTGGCCAGGGCCCGTTGAAGGGTCGAGATGGCGGACTAGAGGGGGGGTGAATAGTCTTTTCTAAAATTAATCGCGTCGGCTAACCGATATAAATGCGGAATTAAAACAATCGGTCTAGCCAAGACTACACCCCTCTATATATGTTCACTAGCACCTTGCAAAGATACTAATAAAGCAACTAAGGTGCCGGGCTAGCTAGAGCTCTCCTAAACAATTCTAGGAGCAAGGTCACACAAACCTATGCCACTAGTACTTTAAGTAACAAGGGAGCTCCTACACATGCTAGTAAGCAAAAGCACAAAGCTAACTAAGCTCACTAGCAATGCTCAATAACAAGGCAACCAACGCCTAATTAGAGAGCACAAATACTTAGCTACACAAACTAAGCAATGTGACTAACAAGGTTACTAAAACCAAATTAGCCACGCAAGGAAGCTACTTCTATGCTACACAAGCAAGAAGGTAATTAGCTAGCTACACAAGCTATCTAATTACAAGAGCAACTACACAAGCTTACGATATATATATAAGTAATTGCAAGCTTGTGTAATGGGGATGCAAACCAACGGGAAGAACAAGGTTGACACGATGATTTTTCTCCCGAGGTTCACGTGTTTGCCAACACGCTAGTCCCCGCTTGTGTCGACCGCTCACTTGGTGGTTCGGCTGCTAATTAGCATCACCGCTAAGCCCGCACGTTGGGCACCGCAAGAACCTACCCCTTGAGTGAGGGTAGCTCAATGACACGCTTTACTAAGGTTGCTCTTAGCGACTCCATGGGCGCAGCACAATGCCCTCACAAGCACTTCTCCGAGCGCCGCACAAGCTTCTTGCGCGCTTCGACGGAGACCACCACCAAGCCGCCTAGGAGGTGGCAACCACCAAGAGTAACAAGCACCACCGGCTCGCAACTCGATCACCTAGTGCCACTCGATGCAACCTCACGATGCAATCGCACTAGAATCGCTCACTCACACAATCGAATGATCACTATCAAGTATATGTGTGATGGAGGGCTCCCAAGCACTCACAAGCATGGACACTAAGTCCCTTGAGGTGCTCCGCACCAGCCATGGCCGAGGGCCACTTCTATTTATAGCCCCAAGGGCTAAACTAGCCGTTACCCCTTCACTGGGCAACGGTCGGGCCGACCGGACGCTCCGGTCCGATCGACCGGACGCTGGACCTCAAGCGTCCGGCCGTAAGTGCGATGCACGCCACGTGTCCCTCCTTCAAACGCTGTTCACACGGATCTCAACGGTCATCTGTCGATCGGACGCTCCAAAGATGAACTGGACCGGACGCAGAAGAACCCCAGCGTCCGGTCGTTTCCCGATAAAGTATTGACCTCGACCGGACGCGTCCGTCACACTTGATCGGACGCAGCCGGCGTCCGGTCACACTCCAGCTTCTGCGTCAGATGTCGTACCGACCGGACGCAGCTGCCAGTCCGGCGGTCGGTGCATTCAGATCCAGCGTCCGGTCGGTTGACCGACGCCAAAGATCTTCGCGACTAACTCTGTTTTCACTTCTAACTTTATCACCCTTGCTCCAATGTGCTAACCACAAGAACTTGCAACTGGCGCAATAGAAAATAGGCATTCTATTTTCCCGAAAGCGCTGAATCCCGCCGAGCTTGCGAACACCACCCAAACCCATCTCACCCCTGCAAACACCACCTCCTTTGTAAATGTGCCAACACCACCAAGTGTACACCACCATGTGTATGTGTGTTAGCATTTTCACAATCATTTCCCAAAGGATGTTACCCACTCAACTTGCCACGCCACTCGATCCTAGCGACAATGCAAAGTTAGATCACTCGAGTGGCACTAGATGACCGATATGCAAACAAGTTTGCCCCTCTTGATAGTACGGCCATCTATCCTAAACCCGGTCATAAACTTCTCTACACACCTATGACCGGTGAAATGAAATGCCCTAGGTTATACCTTTGCCTTGCGCATTCCATTCCATCTCCTTCAATGTCGATGCAACACATGCACCAACACGATCAACAATGATATGATCCACTTCATATCATCACATGATCATATTGGTTCATCGATCTTGACTCTACTTGCTCTTCACCATTGCTATCGTCCATCGGTGCCAAGTCTTGCTCAAGCTTCACCGCCACGCGGTCCATCACTCCAAAGCCTTTTACTTGCCCTTCACGCTTGCAACCGGTCCATCAAGCCAAGTCTTGTCTTGATCTACTCCACCTTGATCACATGACTCAATGTCATGTCTCATGTGCGTTAAGCTCCTTCATCATCACATGTGTGAGCTTTGCAACATCTCCAAGCCATTTTCACCTCCATGGCATATGTTGCTCATACACATGTACCTGTGGACTAATCACCTGTGTATCTCACATAAACACAATTAGTCCACCTAGGTTGTCACTCAATTACCAAAACCAACAAGGACCTTTCAATCTCCCCCTTTTTGGTAATTGATGACAACTCTACAAAGATATGAAAATTAAGCTCTTTTGGATTCATGTTGCTTGCCCAAGCAATTTTACCATGTGAAAATGATTTTTGGACAAGTACCACAAACCCGAAATGGTAGTATTAGCTCCCCCTACATATGTGCTAGTGTATTTAATTTGAAGCTTGCACATATGCATAGATTGAAATTGTGGGAGAGTAAATACTACAAAATGATGCTAAGGTGTATAGAATAAACCTTTGAAGCGTGTACCAATCGTAGTTGCACCTTTAAGTTCATCCTTAGCACCATGGTTAGCTAGATATCACTTGGAAATAAAAGCACTAGATACCTCATGAGATCAACATTAAAATCAAGGTACTAGCATTACTTAAAGAATATACCAAGTGTCTAGCTATCATCCTATGCATGCTAGTTATCAAATCATCATTCAAGTTCTATAACTAGCATACACCACACAAGCATGCATATTGAATTTGAAAACTTATGCAATGCAAGCAAGCACATGATTATGCACATATCAAATGCAATCAATCAAAGTTTATGAGCTTGCTCCCCCTACTTGTGTGCTTCTCTTGTCCAAGAATTTTGATCCATCTCTTTTCTTCAATGTTGCTCCCTCTTTGTCCATGTCCAACCTCTATTTCTTTTATATCTCATCTCTCCATGTCCAATTTCTCCCCCATTCAATCAAGCTTTCATATCTTTGTACAATCTCTCCCCCTTTGTCATCAATTTCCATAAAAGGTATGCTTCTTATTGATGCAAAGGTGTGCTCTTTGGGGTAGATGGTTGAGACTTGCATTTTTGATGGACATTACTTGAATATCGGAATGACATCACAAGTACATACCATTTAGAACTTGTAACTTGTATTACATGTATCTTATCATTCTATGCATGGGTCATCCATTTGATACACTTGAACTCTTGTAGTTGAGGGATGCATTCTTCATTTGATGATCACTTAAAGTTGAGGATCACTTGTGGAACCATCATCTTGCATGATTGATACTATGTATAGATGCCACTTGTACGAAGTGAATACCATTTGAAAGAATCTTCTAGTATGGAACCACTTATTTGATTTATCAATAAAAACCATTTCTTGAACATTTGCTATCTTCATGAGTACCACTTATAGGATATCACTTGTGAGTTGATCTAGACATTATTTGTGAAATCATGATGAACTACTTGAGTCTAGATACCACTTGAAATATATAAACTAGATATCCATTTGCATTGTTGTCTTGTGCTTGTACTCTTATCCTTATCATGAGCTTTTAAGTTGACTTGAACTAAATTGATTTGCCTAAGCATCCAAGTCCGGTTTGAACCAATGACAAGCTTCTTCACACCTCTTTTAAGGGTTATCTTGTCAATGTTGTACTTGTCACTTATTAGCAATCCAAATTAAGTCAAGTACTTGGGTTCACTAGCTCATGAACAAATTCATGTACTAACCACTAGATCAAGTAATCATTCAAACAATAGTGGTAGGCTATGAATTTAAACATTTCATTTGTTATGCATGATCCTATGAAGCATGTACTATATGCACTAACCGCATACTAGTAAGGGATGAAATGATCATGCGCATTACAATGATACCTTTGCTATGTTGGAGTAGAGGATAGTCACATAGATTCCAATTCATTACTCCAATAGCAATACGAAGTCCAATTATAAGCTTGGTGAAGACCAATAGATACCATGTTGAATTTCATTCTTCACCCATATGAAATGAATACCACTTATGATCAAGTACACTTTCTTGTTGTGGTTGACTTGCTTTATCTTTTGATCTTTGCTTACATGAGAGTATCAATTTTTGAATACCACTTGAAATATCATGACTAGCTCTCTTTTGGGTGTTGCTTGCTTTTCTTGATCAACCCTTTTGATTGCTTCAACTAAGCATCTTAAATGTCCCTCGGATCACCACTTCCATGTTAGCCTTCCAAGTACCACACTTGGTTTACCTACTCATAGGCGGCAAGCCCCTACACTAGGGAGAAGTGACCTCTCTCCAAGAACCATTGTTGACACTCACTTGAAATAACTTGATTGATTGATCCAAGTGATGGACTTAACTTGATGAGTAATCTTAATTCCTTCTTTAAGTCCTTTTCTTTCTACTTGTTTAAGTCCTTTTCTTTCTACCAAATGATTTCCAATCATATCTAGAACTTAAACTTCATCTTCATCTTGAGTTTGATCTTGATCTTCTAATTTGAGTACCAAAAGTGTGCAAAGTACACTCCACAATCAAATAGCCTTGTACTCTTTACTTGTCATGCTTCTAGATTATATCAAAACCAAACTTAGGTACCTCAAACACTTGTAAACATGTTTCCAACTTGAGGACCTTTCAATCAAAGTGACTCTTGATTAATCCAACATTTGTCACTTTTCTGACAGATTTTGTACCCTTCAAAGAAATAAGCATATCTCCCAAAGTACAAATCCAAATACCATGAAATTTGGTGGAGATGTGCATTACTAAATTTTCTATCAGGTGTAAAAATTTGAGCTTCATTTGACTTATATATTGCTGCCAAATTGCAATTCTTCCACCACTGCTACATGCTGAAAACTGCTGCACTATAGCTGACAAGAACCACTCCAAAACCAAAGCATTTCTTATCCAATTTCCATGAAATTTCTACAGCATCTCATACTATATGTCTAGAGCATGTATACCAATTTTCAAGCCAATCCAATAAGATTTGATCACTCAAACATGGCTATGATCACAGCTAGCTCAGATTTTGAATATAGGACAGATTTCAAGCAATTGAGCTATACTTCATCAAATATGAACCAAACTTGAAACTAACTTGTTTGAATACTTTCATAAGACATATATCCATTCAAAACACTTACTAAATGTCATCTTATGAACTTATCCAATCACAAATCAATCCAAACTTGATTACTAAGCAATTATCCATTCAAACATCTCATAGCAAGCAACATTGCATATTTATCCAATTCAATCAACTCATATGCACCCAAATGAAATGATCAACAAGAGATATACCTTATTAGCTCATGATCATCCAACTAGCAAGCTTCAACTCAATTATTTGCAAGTCATCAAATATTCCAATAAATCACCACAACTTGAATATGACACTTGTAAGTTGTAGCACATTTGGACTTCATTCAATTTGTCATGGCATTGGGATAATGATCATCACTTAGCAATACTTGGTTCAACTACATGATCAACAAGATGAATATCATTTGAACCAAGCCTCCAATGTCGATGGTACCTACAATCAATCATCCACTTTTTGATGGTACCCAAACAAGTTTGGGTCCTCTCAAGTTAGGAGCAACATACTTAGGCGACGCCTTAGTATGAGTAGCGGGATGTTTTGCAATTGCAACCAATGAGGTACCATTGCCATCCTTTCTAAGCATATCATGATCATCAATTGAAATAGGCTTAGAAATTTTACCTAGGGGACATGAATGTGCCATGTATCCCCTTTCCCGGCATGAGTAGCACTTTCTCTTTGCTTGAGCCTTCTCTTCTTTGCTCATGTGGTGCTTCTCATTGCCTTGCCTCTCATGGATTGCTTGAGCCTTCTTCTCAAGCTTGTTAGGACACTTAGAGGCAAAGTGTCCCGTACTTCCGCACTTGAAGCACTTGATGTGAGCATAGACTTTCTTCTCATCTTCATTCTTGCTCATCATCTTGGCATTGGATGCCTTCCTTTTCCACCCCTTCTTGTTTTCTTCTTATTTATCATCAAATCACCACCATCTTCATGGTTGATCTTGACTTGCTCTTGGGGTGTCTTCTTTTGCTCAACTTGTGGCTTTGGTTGAGGCTTCACTTGTTGCTTCACCAATTCCTTGGTTGGGCACATCGAGGTAAGATGACCCCAAGTGCCGCACTTGAAGCACTTGACATGCTTTAGCCTCTCTTCTTCTTTCTTCAACTTGAGCTTCTCGATGTTAGGGCAACCATTTGCAAAGTGTCCCGCTTCATGACACCGGAAGCACATGGTATGAGAGAGTTTTCTTTGTTGTAGCTTCTTCATCTTTCTTTCTCTCTTCATTTTGCCCTTTGTCATCTTCTTTTCGAAGCCAAGGCCACACTTGTCACCATAGTTTCTTTGAGTTTTCAACATATGCTCGAAGGTGACTTGAGAGTTGTAGCACCTCTCTAACTTGTTGCTCAATTTCTTCACTTCATTTTTGAGCTCATTGTTCTCCTTCAAAATGTTAGTCATACAAGACATAGAAGTAGAACAAGCATCTATATGTGAAGAGCATGGCATATCTAATAAATCATCACAAGAGGTGGATACATGCTTCTTTTCTACATCACAAGGTTTAGCAATATTTTTCAATTGATCTTTTGACCCATGTGATGAGTTCTCATTATTTTTAAGTTTCTTTGTAAACACTTTAATGAGAGAAGCTTGTTTTTCTAATAATTCATCATGAGATGTAAGTAGTGTCTCATGATTCAATTTAAGCTCATCAAGTGAAGATTTATAAGCATTAAGCAATTTCTTATGTTCTTCACAAGAGTTCTTTAGAAATGAGTTTTCATTTTCTAATTTCAATGTTTTAGATTTCTCATTTTCTAAAGACATGGTCATGCTAGCAAGTCTACTAACAAGCTCATCATATGACTCAACATGATCAACCACATTATCATTTGATACCTTAGTGTCACCTTGTGACATGAAGCAATGTGGTGATGTAGATGGAGAGCTTGTAGTAGCATTATCATCACGGCTCGAGCATGAATCATCATCACCATCAAGTGTGCATGGGGTAGCAACATCACTTGCAACACTTGTGGCATCATCATCAACCTTGTCAAGTGAACTTGTAGTGGATTGATCATCATCATCCTCACTTGACAATGAGGTGGAGCAATCTTCCACAATCACTAAATTGTGGTTATGCTCAACACACTCATGCACCTTCTTCTTAGGCTCATCCTCCTTCTTGAATTTGCCATCATCCCATGTGGAGGAATCACCGTAGAAGGCTTGGAGTGCTAGCCACATATCATGTGCATTCTCCAAGTCCCACACACGTCTAAAAACATCATCATGTAAAGCACATATTAGATAATAAAGAGCACGATGATCAAGTTGTAAGCAATCCTCTTGTGCTTGGGTTAGGTTGTCCTTATCCAAAGCATCACGAGAAAAACCAACAACAATGATCCACCATGCCTTGGGACCCAATTCACGGAAATGATCAAGCATATGACGTTTCCACACGTGCATAGTTTGTGCCATCAAAATGTGTGTGTCACAAACAACCTCTAGCCCAAAGTTTGCCATCCTCTCGGGTCGGTGAAGACCACAAATGAGAGACCGGGCTCGATACCACTTGAAGGGTCGAGATGGCGGACTAGAGGGGGTGAATAGTCTTTCTAAAATTAATCGCGTCGGCTAACCGATATAAATGCGAATTAAAACAATCGGTCTAGCCAAGACTACACCCCTCTATATATGTTCACTAGCACCTTGCAAAGATACTAATAAAGCAACTAAGGTGCCGGGCTAGCTAGAGCTCTCCTAAACAATTCTAGGAGCAAGGTCACACAAACCTATGCCACTAGTACTTTAAGTAACAAGGAGCTCCTACACATGCTAGTAAGCAAAAGCACAAAGCTAACTAAGCTCACTAGCAATGCTCAATAACAAGGCAACCAACGCCTAATTAGAGAGCGCAAATACTTAGCTACACAAACTAAGCAATGTGACTAACAAGGTTACTAAAACCAAATTAGCCACGCAAGGAAGCTACTTCTATGCTACACAAGCAAGAAGGTAATTAGCTAGCTACACAAGCTATCTAATTACAAGAGCAACTACACAAGCTTAAGATATATATATAAGTAATTGCAAGCTTGTGTAATGGGGATGCAAACCAACGGGAGAACAAGGTTGACACGATGATTTTTCTCCCGAGGTTCACGTGTTTGCCAACACGCTTAGTCCCCGTTGTGTCGACCAACTCACTTGGTGGTTCGGCGGCTAATTAGCATCACCCGCTAAGCCCGCACGTTGGGCACCGCAAGAACCTACCCCTTGAGTGAGGGTAGCTCAATGACACGCTTTACTAAGGTTGCTCTTCATGACTCCTGGGCGAGCACAATGCCCCTCACAAGCACTTCTCCGGAGCGCCGCACAAGCTTCTTCTTGGCGCTTCGACGGAGACCACCACTGTCGCCGTCTAGGAGGTGGCAACCTCCAAGAGTAACAAGCACCACCGGCTCGCAACTCGATCACCTAGTGCCACTCGATGCAACCTCACGATGCAATCGCACTAGAATCGCTCACTCACACAATCGAATGATCACTATCAAGTATATGTGTGATGGAGGGCTCCCAAGCACTCACAAGCATGGACACTAAGTCCCTTGAGGTGCTCCGCACCAGCCATGGCCGAGGGCCACTTCTATTTATAGCCCCAAGGGCTAAACTAGCCGTTACCCCTTCACTGGGCAACGGTCGGGCCGACCGGACGCTCCGGTCCGATCGACCGGGCGCTGGACCTCAGCGTCCGGTCGTGCGATGCACGCCACGTGTCCCCTCCTTCAAACGCTGTTCACTGGATCTCAACGGTCATCTGTCGATCGAACGCTCCAGCATGAACTGACCGGACGCAGCAACCCCAGCGTCCGGTCGTTTCCAGTAAGGTACCGACCTCGACCGGACGCGTCCGGTCACACTCCAGCTTCTGCGTCACTGTACGTCAGCCTGACCGGACGCAGCCTGCCAGCGTCCGGTCAGTTGACCGACGCCAGCATCTTCGCGACTAACTCGTTTTCACTTCTAACTTCATCACCCTTGCTCCAATGTGCTAACCACAAGAACTTGCAACTGGCGCAATAGAAAATAGGCATTCTATTTTCCCGAAAGCGCCGAATCCCGCCGAGCTTGCGAACACCACCCAAACCCATCTCACCCCTGCAAACACCACCTCCTTTGTAAATGTGCCAACACCACCAAGTGTACACCACCATGTGTATGTGTGTTAGCATTTTCACAATCATTTCCCAAAGGATGTTAGCCACTCAACTTGCCACGCCACTTGTTCCTAGCGACAATGCAAAGTTAGATCACTCGAGTGGCACTAGATGACCGATATGCAAACAAGTTTGCCCCTCTTGATAGTACGGCCATCTATCCTAAACCCGGTCATAAACTTCTCTACACACCTATGACCGGTGAAATGAAATGCCCTAGGTTATACCTTTGCCTTGCGCATTCCATTCCATCTCCTTCAATGTCGATGCAACACATGCACCAACACGATCAACAATGATATGATCCACTTCATATCATCACATGATCATATTGGTTCATCGATCTTGACTCTACTTGCTCTTCACCATTGCTATCATCCATCGGCGCCAAGTCTTGCTCAAGCTTCATCGCCACGCGGTCCATCACTCCAAAGCCTTTTACTTGCCCTTCACGCTTGCAACCGGTCCATCAAGCCAAGTCTTGTCTTGATCTTCTCCACCTTGATCACATGACTCAATGTCATGTCTCATGTGCGTTAAGCTCCTTCATCATCACATGTGTGAGCTTTGCAACATCTCCAAGCCATTTTCACCTCCATGGCATATGTTGCTCATACACATGTACCTGTGGACTAATCACCTGTGTATCTCACATAAACACAATTAGTCCACCTAGGTTGTCACTCAATTACCAAAACCAACAAGGACCTTTCACCCGTGCCACTTGCCCTCACCGCCCCTTGATGGACATCATCATCACACCGGGCTTGACGCTGATTGTTGATGACGCTGTGAGCGTCTTGGTTTGGCCCAAGCTGTTCATGCATAGGTGGTCGGTGTGCAGCGGGTGTCGGGTCAGGCCATGGTGTAGTTGCGGCCTCCTGTTCCATGTCTGGAACTGTAGTGGTGAGTGGATCGAACGATTCGACTGGTGCGCCCCCATTCCCTCGGTAGGGAAAGAGGCTATGAGCCGGTGTCGTGACGCGGAGCTATCCGCCTGTTGAACGGCGGTGGTTTCCACCAGCGCCCGGAGGTTCTGGTGGATCACCTACTCCTGGGAGTCGACAGGCTCGGGAAGGCCATGTAGAAGCATCGCCGCAGCGGCGATGTTCTAGTCAGCCCGAGCGAACTGTGGGGGATCATTTCCTCCATCCACATGATGTTGCACTGGACCTGACAGGCGTGACCTCGAGCACCGCTCGCTGGGTTACGCGCATGTGGCACAGCGTGCTGCACCGAGCGCACCAGTGCAAGTGGCAGTTGGCCCTGCCGCCTTTGTTGTAACTCTTCGCCGTGCTCCTGCGCGTGAGCGAGGGCCGCCACACAAGGATCCAGAGAGGTGTGGGTCTATAGAGACTCTGCTATCACCGGCGGCTATCCTGAAGTGTCCACCATAGCGCACTTCTGGGACAGAGGGTGGCTAGGTGCCACGATGTCGCCGATGCGGAAGCTGTCGCTTTCAACCTCGTCTTCCACGAGGTTGTGGAAAGAGGCGGGTGCGTAGCCCACCATCCCCACAATTTCGGATGTGAGAGGTGGCGGCGTTAGCATCTTTTGGAGCCCCCACGCGTATCCGTCCACAGGGGACGCGAGGCCGTAGTGGAACCAGTCGCACGGCAGTTGCGGTGGGGACAACAGGGTCCCTCCAGAGAGTCAGCAAAAGATATTAAATAGCGAGTAAAGAACAATATGTACGTTACCCACAGTGGGGTTTGAGCCCAGCGTGGGCTTAGAACGAAGCGTAGGTGTCTCGTCGTTGAGGTTGCCGGGTGGCCTAGAGCCGACGGAGGGTGCTCCTCCTCCGAAGGGTGCCGGGACAAGTGCCTCCTGAAGAGGAAGGTCTAGAATGGCTCAAAGACGGGGGGAGCCCACATCCCAATAGGTAGGAGCGTGGGAAACTCCAGCGAGCCAAAGCGAATCGTATCGCTCGAGCCCGTCATGCCAAAGATGGTGGAAAGGTGGGCCATTCGATGACCAAAAGCGTGAATGTACGGCGTTCTCCCCACGGACGGCGCCAACTATCGGTGCGAAAAGTGACCAACAAGTAAATATTTGTAGTTTTGTCGTATGTTGGGATCGGATATGGCCTAGCACTCAATGACATAGGGTTTATACTGGTTCAAGCAATGTGCCCTACGTCCAGTTCTAGTCGGTCAAAGACTTTATTCCTGAGCCTAGGTGCTCAAAGTTTGCTGTGGGGTTACAAATGAATAGGAATAAGAATGGGGTGTCGAAGATCCGGTCGGACTCTGAACCAAAGGGCCAAGAGTGATGGGAGCTCCAACATGCGCTAAGTATTGGAACGTATGCTCCATGTAGCTTTAGAGTTCTAGAACTGTGGAGCTGTTCGAGTGCTCATAATGTCTATAGCTTAGCAGAAAGGGAGTCAGAATGACCATCGTTCTTTTAGGAGAGAGCGCATCCCCTTTTATAGGTGAAGGGAACGGCCTTACAAGTTAACTGAGAGAGAGAGAGAGAGAAAGGGAGTGTGTGTGTCCTAGTCTTGTTGCCCATGCCGTTAGGTACAAGATAGTTTGTCGGCGCCCACAATACTGTTGACGCCCAGATTCATGTGACAGGCTCCATCGTGTTCTTCTGGTATGGCAAATGTTGGCGCCTACCATACTGTAGGACAAATGTCGGCGCCCACAACACTATTCATGTTCTGACATGTCTAAAAGGTTGCAAAGCACCCTTTTGGCATGACCTGACGGTACTGTCCTGTAGGTGTGCAGGGTACGGTCCTCGGTTTTACGGTTAACCTGAGCGCCTTGCCTCATCTGCTCTGCCTGATTATTGAGTCCTTACCGAGCGGGCATCCCTGGTCGGTCGTTTCTAGTCAGCTCCTAAAAGGTCCTTGTGTAGTTTTGATGATTGAGTGACAACCTAGGTGGACTAATTGTGTTTAGGTGAGATACACAGGTGATTAGTTCACAGGTACATGTGTGTGAGCAACATATGCCATGAAGCTGAAAATGGCGCGGAGATGTTACAAAGCTCACACATGTGATGATGGAGTTTATTGCACATGAGACATGACATTGAGTCATGTGATCAAGGTGGAGAAGATCAAAACAAGACTTGACTTGATGGACCGGATGCAAGCGTGAAGGGCAAGTCGGAGGCTTTAGTGCGATGGACCGCGTGGCGGTGAAGCTTGAGCAAGACTTGGCGTCGATGGACGAAGGCAATGGTGAAAAGCAAGTGAAGTTAAGATCGATGAACCAATATGATTACGTGATAATATGAAGTGGATCATATCATTATTGATTATGTTGGTGCATGTGTTGCATCGACATTGGAGGAGATTGAATGGAATGCGCAAGGCAAAGGTATAACCTAGGACATTTTATTTCACCGGTCATAGGTGTGTAGAGAAGTTGATGACCGGGTTTAGGATAGATGGCCATACTATCAAGAGGGGCAAACTTGTTTGCATATCGGTCATCTAGTGCCACTTAAGTGATCTAACTTTGCATCGTCGGTAGGATCGAGTGGCGTGGCAAGTTGAGTGGCTAATCCTTTGGAAAATGTTTGTGAAAAGCTAACACACATACACATGATGGTGTACACTTGGTGGTGTTGGCACATTTGCAAAGGAGAAGAAGTTGGCGAAGAAAAAGAGTTAGTTGCGCTGGTCACAGAGTGACCGGACGTGTCCGGTATTCTATCTAGACTTCGGGTTGTCAGACGGAAGTGACCGAACGCGTCTGATATTTGGACTCAAGGTGAGCGACTAAGTGATAGTGACCGGACTCTGGCTCAGTGTAGCGACCGGATGCTGATGTGTTACTATTCAGTGTCAGGTCAAAGAGACATAGCCCGAGGTAGGATCATAGACAGCGACCGGACACAGCGATCGGACACATCCGGTCACCATACCAGACGCGCCTGGTATGACTCAGCAACTCTCGAGTTTCGGTGCTATAATTGAGCAGACGCTGGGAGCATCTGGTCCAGTGTGACTGGACACATCCGGTTAGCCCAGAGCGGCTCTGGGAGCTCTCTGGACTCGAACGGACGCTGCGTCTCCACGTCTGGTCATTTTCTAACAGCGCGTCCGATCAGACATATTAGAGAGCCATTGGTGGCAACAGCTAATTTGAATGGGACACGTGGTGATCAGGCAGCGACCGGACGCAGGTGACCCCGAAGAGCAACTCTAGTAAAGCGTGTCATTGAGCTACCCTCACTTTCGGGGTAGGTTCTTGTGGTGCCTGACGTGTGGGCTTGGCGGTTGATGCCAATTAGCCACCGAACCACCAAGTGAGCGGTCGACACAATGGGGACTAGCGTGTTGGCAAGCACGTGAACCTTGGGAGAAAAATCACCATGTCAACTTTGTTCTTCCCGTTGTTTTGCATCCTCGTTACACAAGCTTGTAATTACTTTCATATACATTGTGCTTGTGTAGTTGCTCTTGTAATATGTTTTCTTGTATAATTCACTAGTTACCTTCTTGCTTGTGTAGCATAGAAGTAGCTTCCTTGCGTGGCTAATTTGGTTTGTGTAACCTTGTTAGTTACATTGCTTAGTTTGTGTAGCTAAGTATTTGTGCTCTCTAATTTGGCATTGGTTGCCTTGTTATTGAGCATTGCTAGTGAGCCTAGGTGGCTTTGTGCTTTTGCTTACTAGCATGTGTAGGAGCTCCCACGTTGTTTAAAGTACTAGTGGCATAGGTTTGTGTGACCTTGCTTCTATAATTAATTAGGTGAGCTCTAACTAGCCCGGCACCTTTGTTGCATGATTAGGATCTTTATAAGGTGTTTGTGAACTTCGATAGAAGGGTGTAGTTTTGGCTAGACCGATTGTTTTAATTCCGCACTTGTTTCGGTTAGCCAACATGATTAAATTTAGAAATAACTATTCACCCCCCCTCTAGTCTCTATCTCGACCTTACAAGTGGTATCAGAGCTAGGTCTCTCATTTGTGGTCTTTACTGAGCCGAGAGGATGGTGAACTTTTGGCTAGAAGTTGTTTGTGACTCACACATTTTTTATGGCACACACTATGCACGATGAAAACGTCATATGCTTGATCATTTCCGTGAATTGGGTCCCAAGGCATGGTGGATCATTGTTGTTGGTTTTTCTCATGATGCTTTGGATAAGGACAACCTAACCCAAGCACAAGAGGATTGCTTACAACTTGATCATCGTGCTCTTTATTATCTAACGTGTGCTTTACATGACGACAAATGTTGTTCTCAAAATGAGAGACCTAGCTAGAAAAATAATTTTAACCTCTCATTAGTACTAGAAAAATATTTTGGAAATATACTAATATTATTGGAAAATTTTGGTCAATTTCAGTCCCTGTCAACTATATTACAGAATTCTTGTTTTTAACCTCTCAATGACAAATCATGAATTGGAACCTATTTACTATCAATGTTGTTCTCAAAATCGTAATTTTATTGTAGTACCATTTATAACTTTTAAGCTCCTTGATTAAGCCATGATTCGATGATTCTAATTATAATTTGTTTTCTTATTACTTTTAGTTATGTACTCCAGTCCAATATTAGGACAATATTATGATTCCAATCTTACTTAAAGGTTTCTGATATGATTAGCTACGAACACATGGTTTGGTTGAGTTTGGAGAGTATTAGCATAAGTGTGGTGTTGTGCAACATGTCTCTTGTCTTGTGGTGTGCAGCTGTGGAGCACTGAGACGGTCGACAACTATGGAGAAGGTCAAGTGGGTTCATGCCGACGGACTAGGAGCAGTGAAGGATGGATGTGAGGCTTGGACCAAGGGGTAGAGGGCCGAAAGACTAGTCGCGTGGGTGGCTGACACATGGGGACATCGACATGCAAGTGTGCATTGGAGGAGTAAACCATGTTGGCCAAGCCAAGACAGCGGTTGACCAAATCAAGTGGAGGTGTGAAGGACTTGGTGATCGGACGATCAAGGACAAGTGGTGACACACATCGAGATCATGGAGGATGGTAGCAGATATGCTTCTCCAGCTAGGTTTGGTGGTTTGGGCATCAAAACCACACGCGGATGGTTTGCCAGGTTTGGGCCTCAAAACTCGGGATTGAGTTCGAGGCAGCATGTGGCGTCATGTTATGAAGGGCTCATGGCTGTCAGATGCATGGGTATCTACTTGGACCATTTTGCCCCTAGGATTAAGTGGTTAAACCAAAATATCTAGGGGCATGTTTGGAATGTGTAAAAAACTCTATAAATAAGAGGGAGGCTGCCCAAACCAGCCATCTCTTCCAATTACTTTCATTTCATTCTTTAGGTGCTTAGCTAGAAAAGTGTTTCCTAGAGTCTATACTATGAGAGAGATCCATAGATGAGAGACTGAGTCCTCTATCTATATTCCTTTGTAAGACCAGGTCTTGTTCAAGTTGATCTTGTAGAAATAAAGAAGTTGTCTTCTAAAATCAAAGTCCCAAGATCTCTTGCTTTGAATCGATTTGGTTTTTCCTCTTTCTGAACCCTTCTCTCTTTGCTTTTTTGGTGGTTTATTTGAATATGAGCTTTTGAGTTGGTTTTGGCTAGATGAATATGTGCTAGGATCCTTGAGGAACATGTCTACCGACTAGATTTGGTAGTTTCCTCACGAGCACGGAGTTTGGGGATTTTGACGAAAGTTGAGAAAATCCCGAACCGGGAGATGGATTTCTATATTCTTGGAGTTTCCTTGATCTTTGGGGACAATTTCTAAACATATTTACAAACATCTCAGCAAAATTTGAGCTCAATCAGACTTCATTTGATTGAATTTTGCCTTGTTCCCGTTTTGTTTCAGGATGTTGAAATTACCGAAGCAGGCTAGGCCAATATCCTGGCTAGGCCTTGTTTCCATCTTGACTCGGCCAGGTTTCCAAGTTGTGCAGTGCACAACCCGGCTAGGTTGGCTTCTCATCCTGGCTAGGCCGGCTTGTGCCTATGTAGTTTGCATTTTCGATGTGTTTTTTGAGTTCCAGGTCTCCTTTCTTCGATCGATTTCTTCCGTGAGCTTTCTGAGATGTCAAGAAAGGTTCGGAAATCATCAAGTCATTAGTTGTCTTGGGTGATTCCAATTTAGGCTCTTGCTTCGGTTAAGTTGAAGTTGAGAGCCTCTTGGTTGTGAACTTTTGCGTGTTTTGCTTCTTTGCTTGGTGCTCCGCTTTAGTGAGTGTTCTGTTTTGTTCTCGGGAGTTTCCTGAGGGCATCAAATCACCAGTTGACTCGTGTGCGCTTCACCGTAGAGTTTTGGTGTTTTGAGCGCTTTGGGGCTTGATTTGGGACAATGGCTGAAATCGAAAGAAAATTGGAGTAGACTTCCATTCACCCCCCTGGTCGTCTCCCTCTCGTCACCTTTCTTGGTCCTTCATTTGCAAGGATCAATGGTACAATCTATGTTCGTACAAACAAAGGGTTCGCATATACTACCTTCATCTATCCCAAAACAAATCTCAATTCCTAAAGTCACATAAAGTCAAACTATCTTAATGAATTGGGAAAATTGCGTTCTTGCCCTTGTCCAGTACTCCAATTGTGATTTTGCCCCTCTTTTTTAACTTTGTGATTTTACCCTCGCATTTTTCAAACGAAGCTCCCGTCTACCCCTGCTTTGTAACACCGTCTAAAATGCTTGGATTAAATGGTAAAAAAAAGAAAAAGAAAAGACACCTACATGAAAAGATAATGATACCCGCAGTCCCTTTCTCCTTTCTCACCCGTTCGCTCGACCCGTTCCCGACGAGAAGTCGCGGCTCGTAGAAGGTTTCATGGGCCTGGCAATGCAGCTCCTCCTCCTCCTTCCCGCCTCCCCACCGGCGTGGCTCATCCTCCTCCTTCCCGCTCCCCCGGCGTCTCCTCCTCCCTCCGCCACACTCCGGCGACGCTGCTCGCGTGTTAGGGTTTGGGAGTACCGCGGCAGTGCGACTATTGGCGGCGGCGTAGCTCATCCTCACTCCGCCCGCTCCTCCCCAGCTCGCGCCCGCAGATGGTGGGCAACAGATGGCTCGCGGCGGGCTCCGCCCGACCCTCCCACTGCTCGCGCCCACTGCAGGCGACGCTGGCCGGGGCCTCGGCCGCCGCCTCGTCCCCCACCCCACAGGGTCGCGGCCGCACCATCTGCTGCTCCAGTCGGCCACCTCTAGGATAGCGGCATCAGGCGGGCGGCTCCCGACGGCGCCTGGCAGCGGGTCTCTGTGCCACCTCCTCCCCTCCTTCCTCCGCTCCTCCTCCCCACGCAGGCTCCCGTGCCCGCATCGGAGAGGGAGGGAGCGGGCGGCGCGGTTCCAGGCGGCGGAGCGTGCGGCGTGGGTGCGGCGGCTCAAAGCAGCGTCGGCATCAGGGCGGGCGGAGCAGGTGCGGCATCGGGGCGACGTGGGCGCGGAGCATTGGGGCCTCGTGGGTGCGCCGCCCACCTTCCTCGTCTTCTTCCTCCTGCCGCCATCGCCGCTTCGGGCGACGGACACCATCCTCCCGGCACGGGCATCTCCGGAACCGGACACTCGTGTCCAAGAACGGCGACTTGAGCTGGGATTCTTTGCCCGGGCGCCGACATCCACCGCTTCACAGGCGTCCGCTTCAAGAGGATGCCGAGCACCAGCCCCACGCTCTGGGTCGGGGACAGGGTCGGCATCTCCGACCTCTCTGCCAAGCGGCGCTGAGGTCTTCACCGCAGCCTGTGCATCACGGAGGCCGGGTCTACCTGCTGGTGTTCGCCCGTGGCGGGGCCGGGCCGCCGCCTCCGCCATGCTGCGCGGTGCTTTCTTGGCGACGGCAACATGGTGGTGAGGGACCAGGCCAACGCCTCGCGGGTGTTGTGGCAGAGCTTCGATTCCCCCGGCGACTCGCTGCTCCCCGGCACCAGGCTCGGGCTCGCCGGTGACACGGGAGCCAACGTCTCCTTGACGTACAAGAGTTACTCGCACAATGGCAGCGTCGGCGTCGACCGGAGCAGGAGGAACGGGTTCGTGCTCACCACCGATGGGCATCCCAGCCTTGGGACCTTCCCGGATTGGATGGTGACATCACAAGACAACGGCAGCTCATTGGTGCTGAATCCTCCGGACAGCCCTAATCTGACCGAGTTCTTGCAGTTCCTCCTAGGGCAAGTCAGCTTGATGCGGTGGTCAGAGGATTCTGCAGCGGCCAATAGCAGTGGTTGGGTACCTCGTTGGACCTTCCCTTCAGATTGCAAAAACAGTGGCTTCTTCTGTGGCAATTTCGGTGCTTGCACAAGCAATGGCAAATGCGATTGCGTCGATGGATTTGAGCCTTCCTATCCAGCTGAGTGGAACCTCGGATCCTTTGGTACTGGTTGCTCGAGACCGAGATCTCTTCCATTGTGCTGCGAGACGAATGGCCAGACTGAACATGACGACTCTTTTATCCTGCTGGACAAGCTGTAGGGGCTCCCTTATGATTCTCAGAATGATTTAGCAAGAAGTGATGAGGATTGTAAGCAAGCCTGTCTCAGCAAATGCTACTGTGTCGCATATGTGTATGACTCCGGATGCAAGCTGTGGTACTACATAAGGGAGCATTTGCCAAAATTTTGAATATTTACCAAACTCAGGGCCAAAAATATAGTAAAGGTGCTGCCAAAATTTTGAATATTTACCAATATTAAATCTAAGTTCAAATAATTGCAAGTTGTGTCAAATATGTTTGACCAAATTTAATTAATTGTCAGCATACAATAAAAAAAGTCTAATTCCAAATCAGAATAAAATCACAATTAGGCATAACAAACAGGGGCAAAATCGCATGGGCATTCATGTCCTTTTGTATAAAGTTTAACACCGTTAGTGGTGGGTGACGGAGTAGGGGCAAACTGGTGCTTCGTTTTAAAATCATAGGGGTAAATTCACAAAGTAAAAAAAAACAGGGGGCAAAATCACAATTTTGATACAAAACAAGGGTACAAACGCAAGAGCCCCTAATAAATTTGATCAACTTTACAAGAGTAATATCCTCTATGATACCAAATAAGAAATTTATAAAAAAGAATATATTTTAAGATATATGTAGTGATACTATTTTGATGTCATAAATATTCTATTCTTTCTCGTATCGGTTTTTGTGCCTATATAGACAAATGTATTTCTATCACTAGTAGAGAACAGACCTTTCATCCGAGGTCAAAATAGGCTCTAGTCCCAGCATTTTTTGCTCCCGGGACTAGAGAGACCTTTAGTCCCGGTTGGTGTCTCTAACCGGGACTAAAGGTCCCTGCCCAATGGCTACTGCGCTCGACACAGTGGCAGGGGACCTTTAGTCCCGGTTGGAGACACCAACCGGGACTAAAGGTGGACCTTTACTCCCGGTTGGAGCCACCAACCGGGACTAAAAGTCCTCCGACCTTTACTCCCGGTTGGTAACACCAACCGGGACTAAAGGGTGACCTTTTAGTCCGGGTTGATGTTACCAACCGGGACTAAAGGTCCCCCGATGGGTTAGTTCAAAAGGAAAGCATCACATCCATTGTTAGATGTGTTGTGTAGGTGGGGTGGTAAGCTACACGCGAGGCAGTGCATGAGGTCTTGAGTTCGAATCTCACGGGGCGCAGCGGTGGGAGGCATTATTTTTTTTAAAGCTGGGAGGATCTTTAGTCCCGGTTATAGCAAATCGGGACTAAAGAACAACATCTTTAGTCCCGGATTGCTAGTCCCGGTTGGGAAACCGGGAGTAGAGCTGGTTTCCAACCGGGACTAGATCTCATTTCTCCACTAGTGCATTCCGCTACAACATACATGCAGGAGTATATGCAGACCGCAAAGTATGGCCTGCAGGCCCCAGCATGCATGACATGCGGTTTACTCCCTTTGTCCCAGAATAGATGACGTTATGGATACGTGCAGGTTAAACTTTTTTAACTTTGATTAAATTTGTTAAAAATACGTGCAACATTTATGTTTTCAAATAAATTTATTATGATAGTTTATTCAACGACCTATCTAATGATAATAATTATATATTATAAATATTAATATTCTTTTATATATAATTTTATCAAAGTTAAAAAAAGCTGACTTATCGGGAAGCGAGAATGACTTCTATTTTGGGACAGAGGGATTATCTGTCAAATTAACCAAAGTTCACATATTGATGTCAACAGCACCATAAACATGCATTATATTCTTCACTGGTTTGAAATTAATTTACAGCTCGATTGACTGCATATGTTTCTTACAGAGAGAGCAGTGACATTGAAACTGGACCCCTATGATTTTATAGAACTAGCGCTGTAATTACCGTGCTTGATCGAAACAAATCCATAATATTATATAGGAAAAAATCCATATTACTCCCTTCAAATTTGGCCAATGTTCAAATAACCCCCCAAACTAATATTTGGTTCAATTTACTTCCTTCAACTATTTAAGTTGGTCCAACTAACACCTTAAAGAGAATTTTCTTTTTTGTTTCTCTATGTACAAATTATATTTTAGTTTAAAATTTTGTGATGCGATAGAGGATATTGTATTTTGTGTTAGAAAAATGCACTATGAATTTTTCATCATATGTTTTCTACGATATTGTATCTCTAGTGTTAATTTATTATTAAATTTCCGAAGCTATCAAAATAATGGCAAAAATTTAAGATATATTTTACTAACATAATTTATGATGTTCTCTATCATATCACAAAAGTTGATATTAAGACTCAACTAATACGTGAAAAAACAAAATTAACAAATCAAGTTAAGGGGTAAACTAGGGCAGACCTAGTGCCGGAGGCTCCCACATGAGTGAGGTCTGGGAAAGGAAAAAAATAACGTAAGCTTCCCCCCCCCCGGAAAATCTACAGAGAGACTGCTTCGAACCTGTGACCTGGTGACCAACTAAAATAGTTGGAGGGAGTAAATTGAACCAAATATAAGTTTAGGGGGTAATTTCAACATATGCTAAACATGTGGGGAGTAATTTGGACATTTTCCTATTATATAATGTGCATGTGAAAGGTCCTAATATGGCTAGAGGGAGGTGAATAGCCTATTTAAAATTCTACAAATCAACTAGAGCAATTTAATTAGTAAGACAAATAGCAAAATGCAAACTTGCTCTAGCTCTACGAGGGTTGCAAGCCACCTATCCAACAATTCTAGTTGCAATGATTACTAGACACACAACTTGCTATCAAACTACTCACTAATAGCTCTCAATCTTACTACACTAAAGAGCTCCACTAGATAAACTTAAATAATAAATCAAGCTCTCAATTCTAATTACACTAAAGAGCTTACCACAACTAGTTTGCAAGAATATAAAAGAGTGAGTAGAGTGATTATACTGCCGTGTAGAGGGATGAACCAATCACAAGATGAAGATGAAATCAATCACAGAGAGAATGCCAAATGACAAGAGACAAACGATTTTCTCTCGAGGTTCACGTGCTTGCCAACACGCTATGTCCCCGTTGTGTCGACCAAGACTTGGTGGTTCGGCGGCTAAGAGGTTGAAGGGTCGAGATGGCGGACTAGAGGGGGGGGTGAATAGTCTTTTCTAAAATTAATCACGTCGGCTAACCGATATAAATGCGGAATTAAAACAATCGGTCTAGCCAAGACTACACCCCTCTATATATGTTCACTAGCACCTTGCAAAGATACTAATAAAGCAACTAAGGTGCCGGGCTAGCTAGAGCTCTCCTAAACAATTCTAGGAGCAAGGTCACACAAACCTATGCCACTAGTACTTTAAGTAACAAGAGAGCTCCTACACATGCTAGTAAGCAAAAGCACAAAGCTAACTAAGCTCACTAGCAATGCTCAATAACAAGGCAACCAACGCCTAATTAGAGAGCGCAAATACTTAGCTACACAAACTAAGCAATGTGACTAACAAGGTTACTAAAACTAAATTAGCCACGCAAGGGAGCTACTTCTATGCTACACAAGCAAGAAGGTAATTAGCTAGCTACACAAGCTATCTAATTACAAGAGCAACTACACAAGCTTAAGATATATATATAAGTAATTGCAAGCTTGTGTAATGGGGATGCAAACCAACGGGAAGAACAAGGTTGACACGATGATTTTTCTCCCGAGGTTCACGTGTTTGCCAACACGCTAGTCCCCGTTGTGTTGACCGCTCACTTGGTGGTTCGGCGGCTAATTAGCATCACCCGCTAAGCCCGCACGTCGGGCACCGCAAGAACCTACCCCTTGAGTGAGGGTAGCTCAATGACACGCTTTACTAGAGTTGCTCTTCACGGCTCCCGCGGGGCGAGCACAATGCCCCTCACAAGCACTTCTCCGGAGCGCTGCACAAGCTTCTTGCGCGCTTCGACGGAGACCACCACCAAGCCGTCTAGGAGGTGGCAACCTCCAAGAGTAACAAGCACCACCGGCTCGCAACTTGATCACCTAGTGCCACTCGATGCAACCTCACGATGCAATCGCACTAGAATTGCTCACTCACACAATCGAATGATCACTATCAAGTATATGTGTGATGGAGGGCTCCCCAAGCACTCACAAGCATGGACACTAAGTCCCTTGAGGTGCTCAGCACCAGCCATGGCCGAGGGCCACTTCTATTTATAGCCCCAAGGGCTAAACTAGCCATTACCCCTTCACTGGGCAACGGTCGGGCCGACCAGACGCTCCGGTCGTGTTGACCGGACGCTGGACCTCAGCGTCCGGTAGCCCGCAGACGGCCACGTGTCCTGATTCCAATGGTCACTTGACTTGACCGGACGCAGCAGCTTTCAACTGACCGAACGCTGAACCCCCAGCGTCCGGTCGTTTCCAGTAAGGTACCGACCTTGACCGGACACGTCCGGTCACACTTGATCGGACGCAGCCAGCGTCCGGTCACACTCCAGCTTCTACGTCATCGTACGTCAGCCTGACCGGACGCAGCCTGCCAGCGTCCGGTGCATTCAGATCCAGCGTCCGATCAGTTGACCGACGCCAGCATCTTCGTGACTAACTCGTTTTCACTTCTAACTTCATCACCCTTGCTCCAATGTGCTAACCACAAGAACTTGCATCCGGCGCAATAGAAAATAGGCATTCTATTTTCCCGAAAGCGCCGAATCCCGCCGAGCTTGCGAACACCACCCAAACCCATCTCACCCCTACAAACACCACCTTCTTTGTAAATGTGCCAACACCACCAAGTGTACACCACCATGTGTATGTGTGTTAGCATTTTCACAATCATTTCCCAAAGGATGTCAGCCACTCAACTTGCCACGCCACTCGATCCTAGCGACAATGCAAAGTTAGATCACTCAAGTGGCACTAGATGACCGATATGCAAACAAGTTTGCCCCTCTTGATAGTACGGCCATCTATCCTAAACCCGGTCATAAACTTCTCTACACACCTATGACCGGTGAAATGAAATGCCCTAGGTTATACCTTTGCCTTGCACATTCCATTCCGTCTCCTTCAATGTCGATGCAACACATGCACCAACACGATCAACAATGATATGATCCACTTCATATCATCACATGATCATATTGGTTCATCGATCTTGACTCTACTTGCTCTTCACCGTTGCCATCGTCCATCGGCGCCAAGTCTTGCTCAAGCTTCACTGCCACGCGGTCCATCACTCCAAAGCCTTTGACTTGCCCCTCACGCTTGCAACCGGTCCATCAAGCCAAGTCTTGTCTTGATCTTCTCCACCTTGATCACATGACTCAATGTCTTGTCTCATGTGCAATAAGCTCCTTCATCATCACATGTGTGAGCTTTGCAACATCTCCAAGCCATTTTCACCTCCATGGCATATGTTGCTCATACACATGTACCTATGGACTAATCACATGTGTATCTCACATAAACACAATTAGTCCACCTAGGTTGTCACTCAATTACCAAAACCAACAAGGACCTTTCAGAGGTGTTGCACAAACCTCGTCCACACGATTGGACACCGCAAGAACCTACCCACAAGTGAGGTAACTCAAGGACAAGAGCAATCCAATAGAGTTACCTTTCGGCGCTCTGCCGGAGAAGGTACAAATCCTCTCACAATCACGGGAGATGGCCACGAACAATCACCAACTCGTGCCCATCCTCCATCGCTGCACCAAGCCATCTAGGTGGTGGCAACCACCAAGAGCAACAAGGGAAATCCACAGCAAAACACGAATACCAAGTGCCTCTAGATGCAATCACTCAAGCAATGCACTTGGATTCTCTCCCAATCTCACAATGATGATGAATCAATGATGGAGATAAGTGGAAGGACTTTGGCTAAGTTCGCAAGGTTGCTATGTCAATGCAAATGGCCAAGAGAGTGAGTTTGAGCCGGCCATGGGGCTTAAACAGAAGCCCCCACGAAATAGAGTCGTTGGGCTCCTCGCTGCACTGAACACGGGCCGACTGGACGCTCCGGTCATATGGACCGGACATTGGACCTCAGCATCCGGTCGTGCGATGAGCGCCATGTGTCATCGGCTTCAAATGCCAATCGCCTGATTTCAACGGTCAAGTGATGACCGGACGCGTCAGTTACAAAGTGGTCGGACGCTGGATCTCAGCGTCCAGTCGTTTCCAGTAAGGTTACAAACGTGACATTTCATGACCTCACGCGTCCAGTCATGCTCGACCGGACACACCCTGCGTCCGGTCACTCAATGTTTCCTCCGTGTGCCTCACGTTAGCGTACGTCAGCACTGACCGGACTCAGACCATGAGCGTCCGATCACTTTGTAAACCCCTGTCTTTTCTATATACGGCGTCGGTGGCACCGTCGGACTGTCCGCACTCTACGGGTGGACACTTCACCGGTGAAGTTTCTAACCCTTGCTCAAATGTGCCAACCACCAAGTGTATCACCTTGTGCACTTGTGTTAGCATATTTTCACAAACATTTTCAAGGGTGTTAGCACTCCACTAGATCCTAAATACATATGCAATGAGTTAGAGCATCCAGTGGCACTTTGATAACCGCATTTCAATACGAGTTTCACCCCTCTTAATAGTACGGCTATCTAACTTAAATATGATCACACTCGCTAAGTGTCTTGATCACCGAAACAAAATGGCTCCTACTGTTTATACCTTTGCCTTGAGCCTTTTGTTTTTCTATTTCTTCTAATCCAAGTTCAAGCATTTGATCATCACCATGCCATCACTATCGTCATGATCTTCGCCATTGCTTCATCACTTGGAGTAGTGCTACCTATCTTATAATCACTTTGATAAACTAGGTTAGCACTTAGAGTTTCATCAATTAACCAAAACCAAACTAGAGCTTTTAATCTCCCATTTTTGGTAATTGATGACAACCCTTTCACAAAGATATGAATTATAATTTAATTGAATCCATGTTGCTTGCCCAAGCATATTTACCATGTGTAAAAGAATATGGATAAGTTTCATGAACTCCAAATGGTAGCAATTGCCCCCCCTACATTTGTGCTAAGAGTTTGGATTGTAGCTTGCACATATGCTTAGATAGAAAATATAGGAGTCAATTTCTACCAAATGATGCTAAGGTATAAGAGATAGACCTTTGAAGCGTGATACCAATCGAAGTGCACCAATATACCATCCTTAGCACCATTAGTAACTAAACATACACAAAAACTAGACTACCCCATGAGATCAATATTACAAGCAAGGGTCTCGTTTCTATAGAATGAACATAGGTCTAGTTACTTTAGCCTATGCATGCTAGTTTTTATTTCAACATTCAAACCTACAACTAGCATACACCACACAAGCATGGATATTGAAATTAAGAACTTATACCATGCAAGCAAATATATGAAATGCACATTCAAATGCATGATATAAGTTTATGAGCTTGCTCCCCCTACTTGTGTGTAATTTTGATTGATCCCCTTACAATGTCATTTCATTTGTTTGCTCCCCCTATCTATCTTACTATCGTTGTGCATTTCTCCCCCCCCCCCTTTGTCAACAATTAGCACAAAAAGAGGGCTCAAATTTTAGATAGGTTGGGGTGAAAACATGTGAAGTGAGGATCATTTTCCCAAATTGGTTCAATCTAGATTACTTGCAAAAGTTATTTAGCTCGGTTTGATCCAAGGACAAGCTTCTTCACACCTCCAAATAAGGGTTATCTTGTACCATGTTGAGTTAAACATTTATAGCTCATTTTATAGATCAAACACTAGGTTTATAAGCCCACAAACATGTCATATGCTACCACTAGATCATTTCAAACATACAAGCAATAGTGGTACCATATAAGCATCAAATTCATTTGATTTTCATGAATGAGCCTATTCAAATGTGAAATATGTCTAGATGCACTAATTATGTCCTTAGCAAGGATGTATGCCATGCCAATCAACTTTTACCTTGCTTTGCTCGAAGGAGAGGCATGTCATATAATGGGGGTGCATCAACACATATTTGAGAAGTCAAGTATGTTCAATTCATTCCTTAGCTTGCAAAACCTCTTTTCATCAAGTGGCTTGGTGAGGATATCAGCAAGTTGATCTTCGGTGACCACACTCTCAATGTAAATGTCCCCTTTTTATTGGTGATCTCTTATGAAATGATGACGGACATCAATATGCTTTGTTCTTGAATGTTGAACCAGATTGTTGGTAAGCTTTACGGCACTCTCTTTGTCACATAGCAATGACACTTGCTTGAATTTGATCCCAAAGTCACTCAAGGTAGCCTTCATCCAAAGTAATTGAGCACAACAACTACCGACCGAAATGTACTCTGCTTCGACGGTTGAAAGTGCTACACTATTTTGCTTCTTTGATGACCAAGACACAAGTGATCTTTCCAATAGTTGACATGTGCCCAATGTGCTCTTTCTCTCAACTTTGCATCCCGCATAATCGAAGTTCGAATATCCAATCAACTCAAATCTTGCTCCTTTGGGATACCATAATCTAACATTTTATGTATGCTTCAAGTACCTCAATATTCTCTTTGTTCCCTTCAAATGACTTTCTCTTGGTGAGGCTTGAAATCTAGCACACATGCATACACTAAACATCACATCCGGCCTTGATGCGGTCACATAGAGTAGGCTACCAATCATAGACCGATACATCTTTTGATCCACCATGTTGCCACTAGCATCACTATCCAAGCTTTCACTTGTCCCTATTGGTGTAATAATAGCTTTAGCATCATCCATTCCAAACTTCTTGAGCATGTCCTTGATATACTTGTCTTGACTCACAAATGTGCCATTCTTCATTTGCTTAATTTTAAGACCAAGAAAGTAGCTAAGCTCTCCAATCATGGACATTTCAAGCTCACTAGCCATCATCTTGCAAAACTCCTCACAAAAATCTTGATTTGTTAACCCAAAAATAATATCATCAACATAGATTTGCATTACAAATAAGTCATTTTCAAACTTCTTGGTGAAGAGAGTGGTGTTAACCTTTCCCATCTTAAATCCCTTAGAGAGTAGGAAATCCCTCAATCTCTCATACCATGCTATAGGTGCTTGTTTTAATCCATATAAAGTCTTTCTCAACTTGTAAACATGGTTGGGTTTCTTTTCATCCTTAAAACCAGGAGGTTGCTCAACATACACAAGCTCATTGATGTATCCATTGAGAAATGCACTCTTCACATCCATTTGGTACAACTTGATGTTGTAGGCACAAGCATAGGCTAACAAGATCTTAATTGCTTCCAATCTTACAACCGGGGCATATGTTTCTCCAAAGTCAAGACCTTCAACTTGAGTGTAACCTTGAGCCACTAATCTTGCTTTGTTCCTTATGACTATCCCATCTTGATCTTGCTTGTTCCGAAAAACCCACTTGGTTCCAATCACATTATGGTTCTTAGGCCTCTCAACTAACTCCCATACTTAGTTTCTTGTGAAGTTGTTTAGCTCTTCATGCATAGCATTGACCCAATCAACATCCCTTAAAGCTTCATCTATCTTCTTAGGTTCAATGGATGACATAAAAGAGAAATGCTCACAAAATGAGGCCAATCTTGATCTAGTTTGCACACCTCTTGAAATATCACCAATTATAGTGTCCAATGGATGATCTCTTTCAACATTGGTTGGTTGGAGCACTTGCACTTGATTGCTTGCATTAGATCGATCACTTGGTTGAGATGATGAACTAGCCACATGTTGTTGATCATGCATTTTATCATCACTAGTTCTTGCTTGAACTTGATTATGAGAATCACTAGCTTGCACATTTGAGTTAGAGAGCACTTGATTCTTGTCATCTTCAACATCAATCACCTCTCTAGGCCTTATATCACCAATGTCCATGTTCTTCATTGTATTGACCAATTGAGTGCCTCTTACATCATCTACATTCTCATCTTACTCTTGGAAACCATTTGTTTCATCAAATTCCACATCATAAACCTCCTCAAGAGTACCACTAGCCAAACTCCAAACTCTATATGCCTTGTTAGTAGTGGAGTAACAAAGCAAGAAACCTTCATCACATTTCTTTTCAAACTTGCTCAATCTAGTGCCTTTCTTCAATATATAGCATTTACAACCAAAAACCCGAAAGTATGCTATGTTGGGCTTTCTTCCATTCAATAGCTCATAAGGTGTCTTCTCCATCATGGGGTGACAATAGAGTCGGTTGCTATAATAGCAAGCCGTGTTGATTGCTTCGGCCCAAAATGAATGACTCACATTGTACTCACTTAACATTGATCTTGCCATGTCAATCAAGGTTCTATTCTTTCTTTCAACTAAGCCATTTGATTGTGGGGTGTACTTGGCCAAAAATTGATGCCTAATTCCAAATTCATCACATAACTCATCAATTCTTGTGTTCTTGAACTCACTTCCATTGTCACTTCTCACTTTCTTGATGGTTGTTTCAAATTCATTGTGAATGCCCTTGACAAATGATTTGAATATTGCAAACACATCACTCTTGTCCACTAGAAAGAATACTCATGTGTATCTAGTAAAATTATCCACAATCACAAATCTATATTTGTTTCCACCAATGCTAGTGTATGTGGTTGGTCTAAACAAGTCCATGTGCATCAATTCAAATGCCTTAGATGTGCTCATCATGCTCTTCTTAGGATGTGTGTTACCAACTTACTTTCTGGCTTGACATGCACTACATAGCTTATCCTTCTCAAAAGTGACATTTTTCAAGCCTCTAACTAAGTCACGCTTGATCAACTTGTTTAATTGTTTCATTCCAACATGACTAAGCTTTCTATGCCATAACCAACCCATGCTAGACTTAGTGATCAAATATGTTGACAATTGAGCTTCTCTAGCATTGAAATCAACTAAGTATAGATTCTCATATCTAAATCCTTTGAATATCAAGTTAGAGCCATCTACACTTATGATCTCTACATCATCCACACCAAAAATGCACCTGAAACCAAGATCACACAATTGAGCCACGGATAGCAAATTGAAGTTCCAGCTCTCTACTAGCAACACATTGGATATGCTCATGTCATTGGATATTGCAATCTTACCAAGCCCTTTGACCTTGCCTTTGTCATTATCACCAAATGTGATACTATCAATCCCATTGCTCTTGTTTTCATTGATTGAATTGAACATTCTTGGATCATCGGTCATGTGTTGTGTGCACCCACTATCAGTACCCAATGCCTTCCTTCGGCTTTATAATTGACCTACAAAAGAAGATCAATTCTTTTTACGTACCCAAACTTGCTTGGGTCCTTGTAGGTTAGTTACCAAGGTCTTTGGTACCCAAATGGCCTTATTCTTTGGGCCCACAATTGGTGTACCAATGAACTTAGTCTTCACACCATTAGCACCCTTAAAAAGCATGTAACAAGAATTAAATTTAATTGAGGATACATTAGGTATCTTGTTCTTGTTAATCTTGCAATATTGCTCTACATGCCCAACTTGCTTGCATCTATTGCAAAACCGGCCATTGCCCTTCACAAAGCAAACTTTGGGAGTGACAAAGGCCGTCTTGCCTTTCTTGGGGGTATAGCCTAAGGTACGAGTGAGCTCATTCACCTCCTTCTTGAGGGTCTCATTTTCCACCATTAGTGAGGCATCACAAGAGAGACCATCACTCAAAGGTGAAGTGGAAGTGGTAGTGCTACAAGAAGAGTTAGTGGGAGCAACTACAATGGGCTTATAAAAAGATTTATCAATAAGATCACAAGTTAGTCCCATATCACATGATACGATCACTTGCTCCTTCTTGGCTTCCTCCACTTTGACTTGCTCAATGAGAGAGGAGTGAGCCTTTTCAAGCTTAGAGTGAGCTTTGCCAAGCTTCTCATGGGCTTCCATTAGCCTCTCATGAGTGGCATTGAGCTCATCAAAGGATTGCTCAAGAAATTTTACCTTCTTGCATAATTCTTTGTACTCCTTTCTCTTCATTTCATTGCAAGCGTGCACTTGCTCACACATGTCCAAGAGTTCTTTCTTGGTGTACTCCTCATCCTCATCATCATCATTATCATCATTCCTACAAGTATCACTTTCACATTCATCATCATCACTCACATCATATTTTACTTTGGTAGGTTTTGCCATGAGGCATGTCGATGGAGTGTCGAAGACGGAGAGCTTGTCATTGATGGCGATGCTTGCTAGTGCTCTCTTGATAGATTTCTTGTCATCATCACTAGAGCTATCACTATCCGAGGAGCCATCACTATCCCATGTGACCACATAGCCTCCATCTTTCTTCTTCTTTTGGAAGGTCATTCTCTTCTCCTTCTTCTCCTTCTTTTCTTTCTTATCCTTTTTGAGCTTCTTCTTCTCATCCTCATCATTGTCACTATTGTAGGGATAATTTGCTACAACGTGATCGGGGCTCTTGCAATTGTAGCATCTTCTCACATATTCTTTGCTTTTGGTGTGATCTCTTCTCTTTCTTACACCATAGCCTTTCTTCTTCATGAATTTTTCCATCTTGTGGACAAAGAGGGCCATAGCTTCATCATCAATATCACTAAGATCATCATCATCACTTGATTCTTTCTTGGACTTGCCCTTGTTCTTGGATAATGATGAGCTAGCCTTGAATGATATACTCTTCTTCTTTTTGTCTTCTTCCTTCTTGTCATCCTCCTCCCTTTCCACATGGTATGTCTCTTGGGTCATGACATCACCTAGTACTTGGTTGGGGGTAACCTCCTTCAATCCTCCTCTTATGATGAGCAATCTCAACATCTTAAATCTTGGAGGTAGGCACATCAAGAACCGATGAGAGACATCATCATCCTTGATCTTCTCTCCCAATGCCTTCAAATCATTGACAATCACTTACAAACGATGGAACATCTCTAGAATGCTCTCATCTTCCTTCATCTTAAAGCTTGTCAATTTATTCTTGAGGATATACAACTTGGCACTCTTCACCATCGGTGTGCCCTCATATGTTTCCTCCAATCTCTTCCACACCTCATTTGCTCTTTCACAATCCTTGATTTGCTCAAACACCTTGGAATCAATGGCATTGTATATGGTGTTGAGAGCCATTGTATTGCATTGCTTGTTGATCTTATCTTGGTTGGTGGGATCATCGGGCTCAATGATAGCATAGTCATTCTCGGTCACTTCTCATACTTGATCATTGATTGAACCAAGATACATCCTCATCTTTCTCTTCCAATAATCATAGCACGTGCCATCAAAGAACGGTGGTTTACCCCCCACATGATTGAACACAACTTGAGCCATAATTTGACACCGAGGTTGTTAAGCCTTTAATCAAACGGTGACCACGGCTCTGATACCACTTAAAAGGTCCTAATATGGCTAGAGGGGGGTTGAATAGCCTATTTAAAATTCTACAAATCAACTAGAGTAATTTGATTAGTAAGACAAATAGCGAAATGCAAACTTGCTCTAGCTCTACGAGGGTTGCAAGCCACCTATCTAACAATTCTATTTGCAATGATTACTAGACACATAACTTGCTATAAAACTACTCACTAAGAGCTCTCAATCTTACTACACCAAAGAGCTCCACTAGATGAACTTAAATAACAAATCAAGCTCTCAATTCTAATTACACTAAAGAGCTTGCCACAACTAGTTTGCAAGAATATAAAAGAGTGAGTAGGGTGATTATAACACCGTGTAGATGGATGAACCAATCACAAGATGAAGATGAAATCAATTACAGAGAGAATGCCAAATGGCAAGAGACAACCGATTTTCTCCCGAGGTTTACGTGCTTGCCAACACGCTACGTCCCCATTGTGTCGACCAACACTTGGTGGTTCGGCGGCTAAGAGGTGTTGCAAAAACCTCGTCCACACAATTGGACACCGCAAGAACCTATCCACAAGTGAGGTAACTCAAATACACGAGCAATCCACTAGAGTTACCTTTCGGCGCTCCACCGGGGAAGGTACAAATGCCCTCACAATCACCGGAGATGGCCACGAACAATCACCAACTCATGCCAATCCTCCACCGCTGCACTAAGCCGTCTAGGTGGTGGCAACCACCAAGAGCAACAAGTAAAATCCGCAGCAAAACACGAATACCAAAGGCCTCTAGATGCAATCACTCAAGTAATACACTTGGATTCTCTCCCAATCTCACAATGATGATGAATCAATGATGGAGATAAGTGGGAGGACTTTGGCTAAGCTCACAAGGTTGCTATGTCAATGCAAATGGCCAAGAGAGTGAGCTTGAGCCGGCCATGGGGCTTAAATAGAAGCCTCCACGAAATAGAGCCGTTGGGCTCCTTACTGCACTAAACACGGGCCGACTAGATGCTCCGGTCATATTGACCGGACGCTGGACCTCAGCGTCTGGCCGTGCGATGAGCGCCACATGTCATCGGCTTCAAACGCTGATCGCCCGATTTCAACGGTCAAGTGATGACCGGACGCGTCAATTACAAAGTGACCGGACGCTGGATCTCAACGTCCGGTCGTTTCCGGTAAGGTTCCAAATGCGACATTTCACGACCGGATGCGTCCGGTCATGCTCGACCGGACATACCCTGCGTCCGGTCACTCAACGTTTCCTCTGTGCGCCACACGTCAGCGTACGTCAGCACTGACCGGACTTAGACCATGAGTGTCCGGTCAGTTTACACTTCAGCATCCGATCACAAGATCGAGACAGTGTGCTCTCTGCTGTCACTGACCGGATGCTAGACCTCAGCGTCCGGTCACTGCACCACCAGCGTCCGGTCACTTTGTAAACCCCTGTCTTTTCTATATAGGGCGCCGGTGCTACCGTCGGACTGTCTGCACTCTACGGGCGGACACTTCGCCGGTGAAGTTTCTAACCCTTGCTCAAATGTGCCAACCACCAAGTGTATCACCTTGTGCACTTGTGTTAGTATATTTCACAAATATTTTCAAGGGTGTTAGCACTCCACTAGATTCTAAATGCATATGCAATGAGTTAGAGCATCTAGTGGCACTTTGATAACCGCATTTCAATACGAGTTTCACCCCTCTTAATAGTATGGCTATCTAACTTAAATATGATCACACTCGCTAAGTGTCTTGATCACCGAAATAAAATGGCTCATACTGTTTATACCTTTGCCTTGAGCCTTTTGTTTTTCTATTTCTTCTTTTCTAAGTTCAAGCATTTGATCATCACCATGCCATCACTATCGTCATGATCTTTGTCATTGCTTCATCACTTGGAGTAGTGCTACCTATCTCATAATCACTTTGATAAACTAGGTTAGCACTTAGAGTTTCATCAATTAACCAAAATCAAACTAGAGCTTTCAGCATGGTCTTGCTCTATAGTAGCGGTGCATGGTCTTGCTCTATAGTAGCTAGACGATATAGTATATACTATAGTTTTTTTAGGAATTGCACAACGTAGATGTCCACGACAAGTCGGCAGATCTCGAGATTCACGCAGTCACCATAGGCACCTCACTGTCGACGAGGACGTCGCCTACCACTAAAAACATGACGCCGGTGGACAGGTTCAACTATAAGAACATAACCAACTGATCTATGATCAGTTTGCTAGTATACTATAGTTAGAATCTAATTAACTATTCTAAAAAAAGAATCTAATTAAACTATTCTGTCAACGATCTATTAATAATTTTCCTAGCAATAGTGGAATTTGTCTCTCGATTAGACATTTGATTTAGCGTGCCATCACCACATGCGTACGTGGGTGCCGTCCTCGCCACATCTGATCTGGTTGACGCAGCGCCAGCTTTAAGATTAATCAATATAAAATTTTGAAATTTGTTGGATAAAGTAAATAGAGTGTTTTGAATATACTAACGTGTTTAATCCAAAGAAATATGGGTTTTTAGGACAAAATAAAGTGTTTAAACATAGTTTAATCAAAATAATATAAGAATTGCTTATTAAATATTTTTAATGTGCCCCCGCTCGATCTAGCCACCAAGAATTTCTAGAACTACATAGGGATGAGCAGCTCTAATTCTTAGAGCTGAACATGTGCCAAGGCCCTAATATAAGCAGACTCTGAAGCTTTCAAGAAATCCAAAATACAAAAAAAATCCCAAACAAGGAAATAGAGAATAAACATTCAGAATTACTCATTTGCAGGCGCCTGATAATTTGCATTCTCACCAGTCGACGTGCTCGCGTGTCAGATCGGAAATTGATGACCTAGATTGTTCATCTTCCTCCTTCAGGTGACACTGTTCATCTTCCTCCTTGGTTCCAACGGCTGCGGGCTTAGAAAGGGAGGGCTTAGGGAGGCACAGGTAGGCACGGCGGTGGTGGCGGGTTGGCTGGTGATGAGTTCGGTGGCGGGGGCTCCATCGAGTGGGCAGTGCTGGACAATCGGATGGCAAATACTGGGGCGACGGCAATGGTGCGGTGAACTTCAGCACGGCTCTGAGTTTAACACGACGAGGGGCAGCGGAGGTGGACCCGACGGCAGGGACGCCGCTAGGGACAAGAGGAGGCTGGCGGCAGGCAGGGGTGAGGGTGCGCTGAGCTTAAGTGCTGCCTCTGAGTTTAGCGCGTCTGGGGGCAACGAAGGCGGAACCCGACGTTGGGGATGCCGCTAGGGACGGGTGGAGGCTAGCAGTAGGTGGGGGAGCGTGGGAGAGGAGGAGGCTGACGGTAGCCGGCTGAAGGTTGAAATTGACTTACGCTTAATTAAAGCGTCAGGCACCTAGGGCATGTTTGGATGGAAGCCTAGAGAAGTTGCCTGGAAAAAAATGTTGCCTGATAGTTGCCTGAAAAGTTAGTAATTTTTGCCTGACCAGGCAAGTCTAAAAAATATTATTTGGTTTGAGGTCTGTGCCTGAGAATAGTGACGAGAGGGTATGCATATCGTGGAGGCGTATCAAAATATCTATGATGTGAGATTAACATGAACTTATATAACTCGATTAAGAAACTAGATGATTTAGATTAATATTATTTTTCTTAATTAACTAAAGAATAATTTAATAAAAAGTTAACTATACTTATACCTTAATTATACCTGCACAGTATAATTACATGTTTATAATAATAAAATCCCATGTATTTAATAGTAGACTGATAGTGACAGATTATTTTTTTTCAAATAAAAAGGATTAACTAAGTGGTCCATTAAACAACCAACCACTCCCATTAGCCCAGGCAAGCTGGATGGCAGCACCAGGCGCTCATCGGTTTTGATTGCCTGGTTCAGGAATCTCGTCTGGGCTCCATCCAAACGGAGGGCAGGCAAGGTGAAAGCCAGGCAAAAACGTTCCAGGATCTCATTCAAACAATAAAAAGAATATTCACAACAGTTGCGTTGCAATTTAATTGGGGTGGCACTAAAGTCGATAGTGTTCTTTTTGGCGAGTAACTCAACAATGTTAGTGCCCTTTTCTTTGAAACCATTGGTTCTTCACTGTTCACAGATCAATAATCTAACGCAGCTAGCCACAAGTGAAGGCCACACGTCGTTTCTACTGTACACCTTTTTTTTGGAACCATAATTCATGCAAACTGAGAGCCCTACTCGGCTACTCCTACTCGCGCAGTCAGTATATCTGTACTTGGCTACAGTGCACAGGTGCCTTTAGGATCGATGGGGCCAGGGGCGAAGCTACGTTCACTCACAACGGGGTCGGGCGACACTTACGACTTTGCGATCCTCCTGTACCCTAAGATTTCTTGCCTGTGTAGACCCCGGTAAAAAATACTTACGACCCCGGCAGGCCGGCAGCCCAGCAGCAGCAGTCTGCAGTCCAACTATCTCCTCAGCCCATCCATCGATTAATATTCCATTCGCAGGCCCAGAATACCAAACGTTGGCTTACCTCCGCCCTCCGGTACAACCTGGCCGCATTCACACCCTTTCATCTTCGTAGTCTCGCATCTCAATTCTCAAATCCTCCGCGGTCGTGGGGGAGATTGGCCGGCAGCCTGGCCCCTAGCCACAGCAGCACAGCTCCGTCGTGGCGTCATCTGTTCTTGATCTCACATCGACGCAAGTCCCAACGGGCAGCGGCCGCTAGGCTAAAGCTTTGTGGCATCCGTGTTCCTTGCGTTCTAGTAAAGAACGTGCTTTTTTCATTTAGACTAAGATGCCACATGCCAGGTATGTATGCTATTTTAGTAGTTCAGTATGGCACCAAGGCTTACATTTCACTGGTGACTTTTAACTATACTAATGGATGCTTGTACATTAGTATCTGCTACAATTTTTATTATATGACTAATTTGATAGGCAATCAGAGCACATTAATACCACCGGCACGGATCAAAATTTCGGCCGATTTTCACCAAAAATCAGTGATTTTTGTTCCTACCGGTGACCTCCGAAAAATTCACGTACCGGTAGTTTCGATTCCATTTTGTTCAGATTTTTTTTCATATTCTAGTTAAAATTTCATGAAAATTTGCAAATTTTGATCGAAGTTCCAACTGATTTTCATCGAGTTTCGCGATTTTCGTTTCTATCATTTCCCTCCGGTATTTGTGTTCCAACTGGTAGTTTGAACACTGACCACCGGTCTTCGAAGGACACTCTAAAAGATAACTACTGTTGCGATTTGTAAAAGCTTATTTTGTCACAGTATACCGTTATTATAATATTAATTTAATTTAATTTAATGTTATGTATGGTATTATATTCTCTCAACCTACAGGTTAGTATTGGGTACTTATTCCGGCGACCAATTATCATGGCTTCGCCGCTGCATGGGGCGATCCGGCATGCTTGCACGGGAGGGAAGACGATATGCCTGGCATCAAACGCGTTGGGAGGGAGTATGCCCATGGCCATAGAACATGCGAAAGTGGAGAGAAATATCGGCCGGATCATTATATTGGTTTGCAGGTTGCACGTGGTTTCTGTCAGGTTGCATTGCACGGATCGATGCATTCGCGTTGGTGGTTTCGTATCGTTGCTGGTTCGTGAAGAAGTATTGCTGGCTGGTTTGTGTAAGAGAAAAATATTGTTCCGGCTGGAAATTTACGATCGTTTACGATAAGCCACAGCCAAACGAACAGGCCGCGATCTTCGGATATGCTAAGGAGCACTCTGCAAATTTAGGCTGTGTTTAGTTCGTGAAATGAAAATTTTTGGATGTCACATCGAATGTTTCGGGGATGTCAGAAGGGGTTTTCGGATACTAATAAAAAAACTAATTACATAGCTCGTCTGGAAACTGTGAGACGAATTTATTAAACCTAATTAATCCATCATTAGCGCATGCTAGTTACAGTAGCACTTATGGCTAATCATGGACTAATTAGTCTTAAAACATTCGTCTCGCGATTTTCAACCAAACTGTGCAATTAGTTTTTTTCGTCTATATTTAATACTCTATGCATGTGCCGCAAGATTCGATGTGATAGTTTGGGGTGAAATTTTTTAGAAACTAAACCAGGCCTTATTGATCTGGCCTACTCAGATATTCCTCGTCAATGATGCCATTGTTGCCTCTCAGCTGCTCCCTCAGTCCTTAAAACAGGGTCGCTATGAAAATCATGCTGGTCAAACTTTCTCAACTTTAAATAGGTTTGTATAAAATGCGTGCATCATTTATATCTTTAAATAAGTTTACTATAAAAGTATATTTAATAATCTATCTAATGATACTAATTATGTACCATAAATATTAATATTTTATTAAATATATTTGGTCAAAGTTAAAAGTTATTGACTTTTGGGAAGCGAGAATGACTCTTTTTAAGGATAGAGGGAGTACGTGTGATCTGCCTTCAAATCGACTCCCTCTGTCACACAGTAGAAATCATTATGGGATACGTGCAGGTCAAACTTTCTCAACTTTGACTAGGTTTGTAGAAAATATGTGTAACATTTATTCTCTAAATAAATTTATTATGAAAGTATACTCAACGATCTATCTAACGATACTAATTATGTATTATATAAATATTAATATTCTTTTATATATAATTGGTCAAAGTTAAAAAATAACTTCTCGGATGCGAGGACAACTTTTATTCTGAGACATAGGGAGTAATGTAATAGTGGTCTTGTAACAAACTAGGTGGACGACCGGATTATTCATCGGAGCTAGAGACACGATCAACGACGGAGGCAGCGGTGGGGCTGGGGGGCTCTAGCCCCCCTACCGATCCTGGGCACGTGGAGCCCCCTAAGCTCTCCCTTAAAAATTTATACATATATGTATTTGATAGGAGGGGCTAAGATTAAGAGAAGATAAAAAAGCCTCTATTCTTTTGTTCAGCCCCTCCTAAAATTTTTTCTAGCTTTGTCACTGGACACGATGCATGGTGGGGCTCCAAGCCTGAGCCTGGATCATTCATTGGGGAGAAATTCATTTCGATCTCAAAGAGTTTTGTTGTATTTTATTTCCTTATTACTAAGATAGAAGAAAGACAAATAGCCAAGTACGTGGGCAGGGCTGGACAATCGAATGGCAAGAGCTGGGGCGGGAGCGATGGCGCGGTGAGCTTCAGCTTTGGCTCTGGGTTTAGCGCCGCAGGAGGGGCAACGAAGGCGGACCCGGCGGTGGAGTGGAGCAGTCCAAGCAGTCCCTAAATCTTGGATAAGTTGTTTAAGTTTGCACTAGCTACTTAGCTAGTTCAGTTGTGCTAAACCTATTTAAGCGCCAATTTACTTTATAATCTTTTATTGTAGTACTTAATTACAGGATAAAGAATGTGTTTAAGCATTCTCACTTGAGCATCTTGCATTGTACATGCACTATTTATTGTTTAATTGGATTGGATCTCAAAGCTGTTGTTCAATTATACTCAAGTGTGTCACTTTGTTTCGAAGCTCTTCTTGTAAGAAATATAATAGTCCAATCTTGATGAACCATTTGTGTCTTGCTTTTTCTGTGTCAAACATTTTTGGACCCCGCACGAATTGGACTTTTCGGTGAAGGGAAAGTTTAATTCTACCTCGCTAAACTATTGTTGTAGTTTGGTTTTCCCTTAACTCCCAAAACAAATATATGACCCCCCCCTAAAACTCTCTTAAACATTTGAATTATCTCTTTGCTCTGATTTGTAAGTGGTTTGGAAGGCACTTTTGTCATTTTAGGTTAAAAATAAACCATAAAAAATGTCTATAATGTTCTAAAAATTCAAACAAAAATCTTAGAGATAGTTTTGGGATATTAAAATCCAAATAAAATATTTAGACCTCATAAAAATATCTCTAAAAGCTCTAAAAATATATTTAGCTCAAGAAAAATGGGAAGATGTCTAGAAAATTCAGAAGATTCTAGTCGATGTATAAATATGTTTTAGGAGCTTTGCTCAACAATACTATGATATTCAACCAACATGTATGCAACATGGATTAATGTTGAATGTATTCATGCTATCCTTTCCTTCTGGTTGTGTCTTATGTTTTTGTTGTGAAAAGTTTTCAAAACATGTTTAGACATCATTTAAAAATTTTAGGGATTTTTAGGTTTTTAGGATTTTTTTTCCATTTTCATATAGCTAAATCTATTTTTTTGAAGCATCTAGAGCTATTTTTACGAGCTCTAAATATTTCTTATGATTCATCATATCCTAATATATTTCTAGGATTTTTTCTTAGATTTTTTAGAAACTTATAAGCATTTTTTTTTGGTTTAAAAATCTTGTCAAGTATTTGTTAAACTTTTTAACTAAAAAAGACAAAAACAGCTTCAAAACCACTTCAAATCTGGACAGAAAGGTAATTTGAACTATTTTGAGAGTTTAAGGTATAAGATATCTAGTATTCCTTCTGTTTCAAAATACAAGGCGTTTTGGCTTTTCTAAATACATAGCTTTGGTTGTACCTATGTATCTGAAAAAGCACGACGTCTTATAACTTGGAACCAAGGAGTATTAGAGTTTGAATAGAAAAATAATATTAACAGGATAATTTAGGAAGTTAGAATGAACCTTTTCCAACAGAGAAGCCTGGAAGCGACAGGAAACTCCGGTGGTCCGTCCGTAATGTCAGCGACGGCCCGGTCTGACTGTTGGGTGGTTAACCCAGTCTGACTGGAAGCTAGAGAATGCATGGGAGGTTTAGGAATTTATTACTTGTTCCTAAAAAAAGGGAATTTATTACTGTCCGAGCTAGGCAGTTTCAATGACAATTTCATATAAATTTCATTTGCATTAAATAGATTGCCACATATGCAATTTCGATGACATGACAGTATATTTAAGAAGAGAGAACAAATGAGTGAAACTCTCTTGACACAATTACCAACTCTGTATGAGTTATGAAATTAAATGCCAATAAAACCATAGAGGCTCTGTTCGTTTCTCTTATAATTCGTCTTTTTTAGCTTGTTTTTTTAGCTGGAACGATGTTTTTTTCTCATAACAAAATCAATCGAAACATTGTTTCGATTTATTTTTTCAGCGAAACGAACGTGGCCAGAATAGAACTCTCCATTGAAAATTGACGTTTCATCTGAGTTCCATTTCATTTCATATGATATGATATTCTTGGAAATAACGGGAAACTCTCCAGCGAGACTGGACTTGTGCCCAAATTATGGCACCGTCGTCAGGGAACTCGCAGCGGCGTCGCTGACACGTTTTGTTTGGCTTCGAGTCTTCGAGATGTCCAGAGAAGTCTAGGACGAAGCAGTTACTGGGTGGAGTCCAATGTTCCTTTCGGTGTCCCCGTGCGTCAGATTACATATCTTCTGCCGTTCCATAGCCACATATTCCTTTCGTTCTAAAATAAATCTCGCTACGGTATTTATGTCAATCAAATTTTTATAAATTTAATTAATTTTATAAAAAATATTAGCAGTATTTTTATCTTTAAAGAAATTTATTATGAAAATAGATTCAATGATCTATCTAATGATATTAATTATGTACTCTAAATATTTATATTTTCTAGTATATATATTTAATCAAAATTAAAAGTGTTTGACATCTCATGAAGCAACACTTGTTTTTAATGGAGGGAGTATATCATAGGTAAGAGAGAGATGCGGTGTTTAATATAAGGTCAGAAGTGTCCAGAAGGAAATGGTGCACCAGGCCTTATTTAGATTGGGGTTAGGAATCAGTATTTAGCACTGTAGCACTTTTGTTTGTATTTGACAATTATTGTCCAACCATGGTCTACCTAGGCTCAAAAGATTCGTCTCGTAATTTACAATCAAACTGTGTAATTAGTTATTTTTTATCTACATTTAATACTCCATGTATATGTCCAAAGATTTGATGTGATAGAGAGAGTGAAAAAACTTACAATCTAAACAAGGTCCTAGTTGAAAATGTAAGTAGTCATTTCGAAGACATTGGGACTGTTTGGATATTGCCTCCAACAAGCCAACTTAATATTTGGCAAGCCAGCAAATTTAGCTGTTGCTTCTTTAATTTGTAGCCCAAAGTTCGACCAGCCTAAAAAATTTGGCCAACTCCAGCTACAGGAACCGTGTGTCGGTGCCCTTCGATCAATAGTTAGAAGTCTATTCGGCAGGACTGAAAAATAAGTCAAAACACTGTTCCGGCTGATCGTTGTGAGAGGAAAATACTATTCCGGTTGGAAACACTGTTTTTCTGAGAGCGCTGGCCAGCCTAGCCGAACGCGCGGTAGGTTCCGGCACCAGCCCACCTGAATTTAAGTTTTCGATTTGACACAGCAGATATTGATATTTGTTTAGATTTATTTCATGATTTAATGGTGTTATTTTCTTTTAGTGGGAGGCCATATACACATCAGCAGTAAAGCGTCTATGATAACTTTGTTAATCTCAAGATTTGTCAAGTAAGTGATGTGGCCATCGACAGAGAGGTGGTAATGATGATGTCGGTGCAGAATATGACCAACTAGTGAATATTTATAGTTTTGGCGTACGTTGTGATCGAATGTGGCCTAGCACTCAATGACACAGGGTTTATATTGGTTCAGGCAACGTGCCCTACGTCCAGTTTGGGTCGGTCAGTGACTTTATTTCTGAGCCCAGGTGCTCGAAGTCTGCAGTGGGGTTACAAACAAGAAGAAGAAAGATGGGGTGTACAAGAGGTTCGGTTGGCTCCGGTTGGAAGGGCCGAGAGCGACTGGAGCTACGCTATGAGCTTAGTGTTCAAGCGTGTGCTTGAGGTCCGAACCTGACGGTTCTGTGGTTGTGGACTAGAGAGCTAGGTTGATCTAATGAATCTGAGAAAGGCTCTTCAAAGGGGGGCCTTAGAGTGAAAAAAGCCTCTCCTCTGTAGGAGGGAGCGCATCCCCTTTTATAGATAAAGGGGATGGCTTTACAGGTGAGGGTACGTATGTTACTGAGTTTTGTTTCCCATGCCGACGGGTACAAGATAATGGTAGGCGGCTACAACACTGTTGATGTTACTGTAGAATATCAGATGCATGTGGGATGTTGTGTTTGCATTCTTCAGGAATGGCGGACGTCGGTACCTGTAGATATTGTTTGATGCCCAGAGACATGTGAGGGGTGTCACCACGTTCACCACATACGGTAAATCCCGGCGCCCACAACACTATCGGTACCCGGAGGCACGTGAGGGGGCCTTACCATACGGGAGTCTTAACGGCGCCTACAATACTGTAGAGGAAAATATCAGCGGCTACAACACTGTAGAGGAAAATGTCAGCGCCTACAATATTGTTTGTGTCAGGGTGTTTGCAAAGTATTGTTCCTGCAGGTGTATAGGGTATGGCCCTAGTATTGTGGTTTGACTTACGCGCCCTGGCTTGCTTTCTCCGTTCGCCCCTGGCTCCTTCCGAGCGGGCGTCCCCGGTCGGATGGCCCCAGTCGGTTCTAGCCGTTCTAGTTTGGAGAAGAGTGGTGAGCAGGGTTTCTATGCCCCCTGGTCGATGATGCGGATTCAGAGTCAGAAATAGCGCTTTAGGCTAGGCCTTCCGATCGGAGAGGCCATCCGGAGGTGGCTAGAGTCTGAAGCGAGCGCTCCGGTCAGAGAGGTGGGCCGAAGTAGTTGACGAGTGGGCACCGTTCCTGTTCATCCAGACCTTTCGGTCGGTGACTGGATCACCCTTCCAGCCCGTCGTTATAGATTCTTTGGTCGGCCCATGAGTTGTGTGCTGCCTGTTTGGGTCGAGCCCTAGCGCGGAAGCCGGTCCCTGAGGGACCCCGGGTCTATGAACCCGACAGGAGCCCCCGAGCCCTCGTGTGATTCGGGTAGAATCGTCCGGGGGATTTTTGTCTTGCCGACGGGTGCGCGCAAGCGCACCCACGGGTGTAGCCCCCGGGCGGTTTGGGCAGAACCGTTTAGGGGGTTTTCCTGTGCTGTCAGTGGGGGAGGTTTCCGTTTCGTCGGCGGGTGCGCACGAGCACACCCGCGGGTGTAGCCCCTGAGCCCCCGGGCGGTTCAGGTAGAACCGTCTGGGGGTGTTTGGTTAAGCGGGCGTGTGTGCGTGTTTTTAGTTTTGAGATGTAGTTTGTTCTAACCAGGGCATCATTGCGCAGCCAAGGTGTTTTAGTTGCTCGAGAGATTGGGTGAGAGGGAGCTCGCGGATCCTGGCATCGGTGCGCGCCGTGGGATCGAATGAGGTAGTTAATTTGGACGAGACAGAGCCTATCGATCCTGGCGTCGGTGCGTGCCGTGGGATCGGGTGAGTCGGAGGCGCGGGGCGAGATCGGAAGCGTAGCCGGATGGGGCGAGATCGGGGTCGCATACCCAAGTGTTTGGAGCGCAGTCGGAAGCATAGCCGAATGGGGCAAGATCGGGGTCGCAGACCCAGGTGTTTTGGAGCGCAGTCGTAAGCGTAGCCGGATGGGGCGAGATCGGGGTCGCAGACCCAGGTGTTTGGAGCGCAGTCGGAAGCGTAGCTGGATGGGGCGAGATCGGGGTCGCTGACCCAGGTGTTTGGAGCACAGTCAGAAGCGTAGCCGGATGGGGCGAGATCGAGGTCGCAGACCCGGGCTTTTCGTATCTTGAGCCCCCAAGCCCTGTCGGGCCTTAGTGGGGGTCGGTGTGAGTGGTTTGCGTTACCCCATCCTCGGTTCCTCACAATCGGAGGGGCTGAGTTTTGTCGCTTGTCCCGATCGCTAGGGCTCGAGTGACGCGCTCGGTGAGTTCGCTAATGGGTGTGATTGAGTGGAATCTGGGTCCGTCATTCGTGATGGGGTCGGCATAGCCCTCTTGTGACATTCCACTACTCCTTTACCTATAACCCGACAGATGCCTAGGTCATTTCAGAGACCGACCCGGGTGGCCTAACGGCCTACCCTCGATGGAGATTCTGTGGGCTTGGCGAGAGGTTCAGGATCGAACGAGAAGGTTGAGATGACCCAGTCTGCCAGACCGGGCGAGGGCCGCATGGGGCTCATCTACGATTTTCTCCCCTGGCTCTGTTGATTGCTCATGTCGAATGAGGCAACCGCCGCTTCATGACGCAACACGGAGCGTTGTGATGCATTTCGCTGCACGTGCGATGCTTAGTTCCCAAGCCCCCAGGCGGTTCAGGTCCTGAATCATCTAGGAGGCACGGGCGTATGGAATCAATGCGCGTATGGATGTATGAAATGATTATAAGGAAATAGAGGGTTTGTAGTTTTTACCTTGATGACTTGAGTGATGGGGTTCGGAGAGCTTTAGTCGGAAACGTCCGACCGGGACCCGTGCTTCGTCGTTTGTGACGGAGTCAGCATGGCCTACATGGGGCGCCCCTTCGCTTCCGACCTGTGTCTCGGTGTCAATCTTGAGTGATTCGATTGACTCAGGGGGCCCGATGATCTCCCCCGGTGGAGGTCTCGTTTAGGTTTTTCCAGGTCTGGCCTGGGGAAGCGGAGAGCCCGCTGCGCATGGTGACGCTTTGTCTCTCGCGACTAGTCATGCGGTAGTGGTGGGCCATACCCAGGCCACGTTCTGCCTGACCGGGCGACGCTCTGTCTGACCAGGCGTCGGTCAGTGTGCGTCCCATCGTTTCCCATCCGTATTGAATGGGGGAAGGGAGAGAGTTTTTCTTTCTAATCTTTTGCCCCTCTTCAGCTGTCGTGTCTCCTCCTTAAATAGGGGGGAAGGGGGGCTTTTCGTTGCAGTCCTTTACCTGTTCTCCAACTATTGTCTCTCCTCCTCCTTCCTCCTCACCGAGAGTGCCTGTATGCCGCGGCGGTTCCTAAGTGAGAGAGATGGTAAATGAGGGGGAGGACTTACAGATCCTTTCGTAAATCCGGAACGTGATGTCGAGCTAGAGGCTGCCCGGGGCGGTGTTGGCCATCTTTGCTTGAGAAGGGGCGGCTTCCATCGAAGGGGGTGGCTTGCTGGATTTATCTGCGAGGCCTTCTTCGGGATGGAACCGTGTGCGGACTTTCTCTGGTGGATCTTTGTTGGGCGAGCCTTGTCGGAGGGGAAGTTGCTTGGGATCGTGTTGGTGGAGAGTTCCGCGCCTACAGTTGCTCAGGTTGGCCAGTTCATAAAGTTTGATGAGATCTCGTTCCTGACTAGGAGCTTCCTCGACTGCATGAGAAGGTTAGGAGCTCTATGCTCTTCTGCTGAGCATCTATGGGCGTGACGCCCTTGAGGTACCCGTTGCGTTTGCCGGAGTCGAGGGAGCTGAACCGGATGGGTCCCTTGAGGTACCCGTTGCACTCGCCGAAGTTGAGGGAGCGGAACCAGGCGGGGCCTCAGCGAAGGTGATTATGTCCGACGGCGTGTGTCGTGGTTTCTCCTTTGGCGTTCAGGCGATGTCGTCGAGCGGCCGCAGTAGTATTTAGTAGAAAATGTAATAGTTGAGTTCATGGGTGAGTCCCCGTGTGAATAGTTTTTTGTATCAATGAATACACCAGTACTGCTTTTGTGACAGAACCACGATATCTGTTCCTTGTTTCTATCCTGGCATGACTTACGTTTTTATCCTTTTTCCTCTCTCACCTGCTTGTTAGTTTTGTGGGCCACAGCTGTTAAGAGCCTGGGCGTGGCACGAGGGGCTCGGCTGTCTGTAACCGTAGGTCGTGGCGGGGTGCGTTTGGTTGGGAGTAAGAACAGAGTCACGTAGGGCAATTAAAGGAATGGAATGTGCTTCCACTCAGGGTCAAAGTTGTTTTTATCATGTGATAGTAAGGAGAAGAGAGGTAATGTTTGATATTGTATCCTTATGAAGCCCCCGAGCGCCCCGGGCTGAAAGTGCTCGGGCTAGGGCATTTTCACAGGAGCATGTGTTAACTAAAAAGCGGTTTAGACCAAATTTAGGGGAAAAAGCGACGTGGCTGTTCAATGTTCCAAGTGTTAGTGAGAACATTGCCGTTGTTGTCCTCCAGTCGGTAGGCGCCCGGTCGGATTACTTCGGTCACCGTATAGGGTCCTTCCCATGGTGGAGAGAGCTTGTGTTTTTCCTTCGTCGATTGGGTCCTCCAGAGTACGAGATCGCCGACTTTGAGTATCCTCCCTCTGATCTTCCTTTCGTGGTACCTACGGAGGGTTTGTTGGTAGCGAGCAGAGTGGATGACGGTCGTCTCACGGGCCTCTTCGAGCAGGTCGACTACGTCTTGTTGGGCCTCCGCGGCTCGGTTGCGGTCGAAAGCCTTCACTCTTGGGGCGCCGTGGTCAATGTCGGAGGGTAGTATTGCCTCAGCTCCGTAAGCCAGGAAGAAAGGTGTGAACCCTGTGGATCAGTTTGGGGTTGTTCTTAGGCTCCAGAGGATCGCTGGGACCTCTGAAACCCATCGCCCGGCATACTTGTTGAGTCGGTCGAAGATGCGTGACTTAAGTTCCTGGAGGACCATGCCATTGGCGCGTTCGACCTGACCGTTAGTTCATGGATGTCCGACCGAAGCCCAATCAATCCTGATCCCATATCCATCACTGAAGTCTAGGAACTTCTTCTCGGTGAAGTTAGTCCCGTGGTCAGTGATGATACAGTTAGGAACGCCGAACCGGTAGATGATGTCGAGGAAGAATTTGACTGCCTCCTCCGAGCGGATGTTGGTGATGGGCTTGGCCTCTATCCACTTGGTGAACTCGTCGACTGCTACGAGTAGGTGAGTGAAATCGCCTGGGCCCTTTTTGAGGGGTCCCACCATGTTGAGGCCCCAGACCACAAATGGTCAGGTGATGGGGATGGTTTGGAGCTCCTGTGCCGGCAAATGGGTTTGCCGAGCGCAGAACTAGCATCCTTCACACCTGTGAACGACCTCCTCTGCATCTCGCAGCGTGGTGGGCCAGTAAAAGCCTTGGCGAAAGGCTTTTCCGACCAGCGACCTTGGGGCCGCGTGATGTCCGTAAATCTCGGCATGGACTTCGAGGAGGAGCTACCTCCTCTGGTTGGTGGGGATACACTTCATGAGTACCCCTGATGGACTCCGTTTGTAGAGCTCGTCACCGAGCGCGACGAAGGTCTTGGCGCGTCGGGCGATCCGTCGGGCTTCAGTCCTCTCGGATGGGAGAAACTCCTCGAGGAGGTAGGCGAGTAACGGTACTCGCCAGTCAGTTTGATTGAGCACCAAAATGGCGACGTTCATGGGTGACGTTGTCCTAGAGGTACCGGGATCGGAGCCCCCGAGCGCTGGCTTGGCGTTGGGGTCAGAGCCCCCGGGTGTCGGCCGAGCGTCGGGGTCGGAGCCCCCGAGCGCCGGCTGGGCGTCGGGGTGTGTCTGGATCGGACTTTCCAGGATGCGGGCGGAAGGGTCGTGGATGTCGTTGGTGAAGACCCCGCCCTGAGATGGCTCCCGTCTGGCGGCCAACTTTGCAAAGAAATCGGCGGCATCATTGTCCCTTCGAGGGACATGATGTAGTTCGATCCCCTGGAATTTGTGCTCGAGCTTGCGCACCTCTTGGCAGTACGCAATCATGAGGGGGCTTTTGCAGGAGGACTCCTTCATGACCTGATCCATGACCAGTTCTGAGTCGCCACGAACGTAGAGTCGCGTAGCACCGAGCTCGATAAGAACCTCATATTCCGCGGCGTTGTTTGAGGTTGAAAAATGGAGGTGGATGGCGTAGCGGAGCCTACTCCTGCCTGGAGAGATCATAACCACTCCAGCCCCCGAGCCTGGTGCCATTACGGACCCGTCGAAGTTCATTGTCCGGTACTCATGGGTGACGTCCGGGGTCGGTAGCTGGACCTCCATCCATTCGGCGACAAAATCCGTGAGAGCCTGAGACTTAATAGTTGTGCGGGGTTGTACCTGATGTCATGGCCCATGAGTTCAAGTGCCCACTTGGAGATTCGTGCCGCGGTGTCGCGGTTGCGGATGATGTCTCCGAGTGGGTATGAAGTGACGACCGTAACTTCGTGGGTGGTGAAGTAGTGTGGGAGTTTCCTGGTCACCATTAGCACGGCGTATTGGAGCTTCTGCACCTAGGGGTACCGGACCTTGGGGTCGGTAAGTACCTCTCCGATGAAGTATATGGGTCGCTGTACCTTGAGCTGGTGTCTCAGCTCCTCCCTTTCGACGACTAGGGCGGCGCTCACCACATGGTTGCTTGCCGTGACGTAAAGGAGGAGGGGTCTTCCTGTTCGGGAGCGACGAGGATTGGGGCTGACGTCAGGGATGTTTTGAGGCTTTCGAGAGCCTGCTGGGCTTCCTTAGTCCAGACGAAGGAGTCCGTCTTTTTTAGGAGCTTGTAGAGTGGCATCCCCCGTTCGCCGAGCCGGGAGATGAAGCGACTCAGGGTAGCCAGACAGCCGGTGAGCTTTTGCACTCCCTTGACATTGCGTATGAGGCCCATGTTGGAGATGGCCGTGATCTTTTCGGGGTTGGCCTCGATGCCGCGCTAGGACACGATATATCCAAGCAGCTTCCCTTTCGGAACCCCGAAGACACATTTTTCGGGATTCAGTTTGATGTTGAACCTTTGGAGGTTCGCGAATGTTGCGGCCAAATTTGCGATCAGATCGTAAGCATGAGCTATTTTGACCACTATGTCATCAACATAGACGGCGATTGTTGGTTTTGGCCGCTCAGCTTGATCAGGCTGATTGGGCGGGTCGATTTGGTCGGCGAAGCAATGCTGCATGCACCTTTGGTAGGTGGCGTCAGCGTTCTTCGGGCCGAAAGGCATAGACCCGCGCGTGCCTCTGCTTTCTTCCCGTGCCCTGTTCGTTTGGTGGCTAAAAGTACCGTGGGCTGATTTGTTGTGAAAGAAAAATACTATTTATTGGTTGAAAAATACGGTTTATAAGTTGAGCGAACATGACGCCGATGTTTGCATTCAGGGTTGATAGACAGGTGGGATCTTGCAACGCACAACGCCACAGCTGATGCCATGCCATGACTACCTAGTAACTAGGAGGACTAGGAGGGTTCCAAAATGAACGGTGTTACAACCTATTCGGTTGGCTGGTTCGTATCGTTGCTGGTTCGTTTATGTGAGAGAGAAGTATTGTTGGCTGGTTCATATGAATAGTATCAATGTGAGGGGGCTGGCCAGCCAGCCCCAGCCGATCGGGCTGTTAGACTCCATATCATTCTGTCCACATGGGACGGGCGGTGGAACATGCATTCTCTATCCCACCAAGTGACGCGACTAGAATTTTGCTTGCGCCAAAGGCCCCGTTCGATTTGCTGAAGCTTGACTGAATTGGCTGAAAACACTGTTCTAGCTGAATTGTTGAGAGAAAAATACTGTTCCGGCTGAAAAAAACAAACTGAATAGTGCGGATTATAAGGTAAGCCGAACGGAGCCAAAAAGGGGAAACACACACGCGGATGACGTCACGGAAATCATCCTCTCCGGATCTACTGCAGGCTACAGGCCACGGGCCGGGGAGGGCTTCCCTAATATAGGCTAGCTAATACAAATGTAGGTCTTAGACTAAAGCAACGGGCCACGTAGACTGGGCTTCCAAAACTCACAGTGCAGGCTACAAGTCATTTGGTGCCCAGAAAGTTGCGTCACTTTTCCTTTTTCTCCCATTAGTTTTTTCTCCGCTCGTGACTTTCGTCCGACGTCGTTGCTACCGCCGCCAACTCTCCCAAACATGAAGCAAAGCACCATCACCAAATTGCTCCGGGATTTGGCTAATTAGATTGAGGCTCCGTTTGGCTGGGCTCCGGCTCCCGCACTGGTCACCTATCGGCTTGTGGGCGGCCGAGGATGCTGCACTGTTCATCAGAGCCATTTTCCTCCTTCCTCCTTTACTCTCCCACTGACACCACGGGAGCCGGAGAAGCTCGTTTTCCTGGCTCCCGCGGCTCCGGCCGTTGGCATCTATCGACTCGTGGGAGGCCGACAGGATGCTACAGTGCAGGAGCCGGAGCCCGTGGGAGCCCGGCCAAACGGGCCCTGATACAAACTCTATTTGCGCTACTAGCCCACGAAATCGTCCCATATCTCTGGCAGATTTGGTGGATTCAAAGGTTAGTACCTGTTATTGGTTGAATATGGATTGGGTTCGTTTGGGATTTGGAGCTGAGTTCTTGTTTGGTCGGAGATGCGTGGATGTGGATGAATCAGGCGGTGGCAGCAAATACGACGAGGGCAATGGAATTCTGCGGGGGCATTTGGCGCGAGTGCCATGCGCGGAGTTCCTCGCGTTGGCAGAAATAGCGCAGGTGAAAGACGGAGGCTTTAGCTCTGCAATGTGTTCTCCGATTATTGCTGCTGGAAGCCGTCGAGTCCTCTCCAGCACGTTCGTTTGGCTTATAAGTCATATTTTTTCAGCTAACGAACAGTATTTTTCTCTCACAATAAATCAATCAGCAGTACTTTCAGCCATGGCTCAGCCGACCAACTAAACTAGGTGATGTGGACGCTCGCCGCCCTGAGTTGAGTCCATCTTCAACCCTGCCACCTCCCAAACTTGGAGGCGCATCAGCCAGGTACACGCAAGGAGCTTTCACTTCACACGTACTTCACGTGTAATCCGTCCGTCCCGAAATTTTAACACATAGGGATATCTAATTTAAAGAATACAAAAGACCCATGTGGCCATACCACTTTTATTTTCAATATAAAATTAGTTTAATTCTCTCATATTCTGTGTTAATATCATACGCGCACAATTAAATGCAGACTGTTTCATAAAGTATGAAAAGAGAGCACTTACCGAGTTTGTTCACATCTTTTAAAAGACGAATCTTGCACCAGAGATACTCAAACGTCATTTGGCCACGTCACAAAACGTCATTTGGCCACAGGACGACGCCCAGCAGGTGTTTGATGAAGTGCCTCCAAGGCAAGCTGCTCAATGAACAAACGTGCCTCGCCATGACGCACAGGAGCAGGATGAAGAGCAATGGCAGCACAGTCGTCCCAATCCCCTCCCCTACTTTCCCTGTGCTGCCAATCTACCAGCTGAAGGAGGTGGACGAGCATGATCTTGCTGCAAAGCCGAAGATCATCATCGAGCCACAGGCGCCTTAGCGGTGCCTTTCGCTGGACGTGCGTCATCTCCATGGAACAACTACTCTGTGCATTTGTGCAATCCAAGGTCACGGACATGCTTCAAGAGCAGGACGCTTGCATGTTGAAGGTCACGGTTCTGAATGTTGAAGCAGTTGAGCAGCAGGGCACTAGTACCTATGCCAACATTCCATGGCATAATCCTCCATTGCTGATTAGCTAAATCTAACGACATGTGTTTACTCAAAATACAGTGGTCAAGGATATTTAAGCAGGTTCCATTTCCATATCGCTTCCCATATACAGATGGTACTATAGTTTGTATTTAAAGTTTCCTTATGTTGTCTACTGCAGGAATCACTACCGGAAACTCGAACATTTCTGTGGGTGACGAATTTTTCTGTGTGTTTTTTCGGTACGCACAGAAAAATTATGATTATTCTGTCGGTTTCAAAATATCCCGACAGAAAAATACGAAACCCCACAGAATAATTGTATGATTTTTCTGTGTGTGACAATACACACACGAAAAAATCAGAACTCACATAAAAATGAAAATTATTCTGTCGGTACTTTAAAAACGCACAGAAAAAATATATGCACGCACAGAAAAATGTATGCACGCATAGGATAAATAAAAAAACAAACCCCTAACCCTAACACTGCCTCCCCCAAACACCCTCGCACTGCCTCCCGCTCCCTCTCACTGCCTCCCGTCGGCCGCCGCCCCCAAACACCCTCTCCCTGCCCCCGCTCCCTCTCACTGCCTCGCGCCGGCGGCCGGCCCCAGCCCCTCCCCTCCTTGCCCCACGCCGCCCCGGATCCGCCGTCGCCTCTCCTCCTACCGGCGGCCGGCCCCGGCCCCTCCCCTCCTTGCCCCGCGCCGCCCCAGATCCACCGCGCCGCCCCGGATCCGCCGCCTCCTCTCCTCCCGCCGGTTGCCGGCCCCTCCCCTCCTCTCCTCCCGCTGGCGGCCGGCCCCGGCCCCACCCCTCCTGCCCCGCGCCGCCCCAGATCCGCCCACGGTGGCCGTCCCCGGCTAGAGCGCAGCGCGGCTGGGCTCCGCCGGTGGCCGGCGCCGTGCCTGCTCACCGGTGCTGCCTCCTCCCGCCGGTCCGCGTCGATTCTTGTGCTCCACGAAACCCTAGCTCGGTGTGGCATACTGCTGGTAGATATTTTGTGAGTTTTCATTTCCATTTAGGTAGATATAGCAATTTAAGATGCTCTGATGTGGGTTATGATTATCTTTTCCTCTAATTAAATCATTTTGTTAGCTCGCTTCATGGAGATATTATATGTTCAGCGGCCAATTTCAATTTGACGGTTTGCCTTGTTCCAGATAGTTCACTGACTGTGTTAGCTTGGTTATTGCAACAACTATGAGAAGGATGTTAAAAGCACCTGATGTAGATGTAGTGCAAATTGTGTAGATGTAGCACTGTGGAGCCAGGATTCAGGAATGATGATGACAGTTTACAGTAGCGTCTTTTTTGAGCTTGATTATGACTCCTCGAATTCAATTGAAACCTAGAAGTTGGTATAGTAATAACTTCAGCGTGTGACTCTAGCACACCTTATGCTGGAAATAGTCGCCTTATTTTTCTTGTAGTATGGATATTGAAAGGTTTGTCTCTTCTTGGAATGTATATGGCCTTGTTTTATCATACCGCTCATTATTTAAAAAAAAAAGAAAACCTTTTAGTCCCAAGCAAATGGAGGTATGCTAGAGATGAAACCCAACATAAGCCACCGGCGTACCCAGTGCAGAGAGCTCCCGCTCTGTGCGGGGTCTGGGGAAGGGTGTCAGTGGCAAGCCTTACCCTCGCCTGTGCAATGCGAGGAGACCGCGACTCGAACCCAGGACCTTCCGGTCACAGGCGGTAAGACTCTACCGCTTGCACCAGGCCCGCCCTTCAACATAAGCCACCGATAATGTAAAATTAAAAAGAAGATAAAAAGCATAAAGAATCCAGCTCTTCATATTGGGCATTTATGTATGCTATTTGTTTGCTTCTGGACATTGACACCTCATGTCTGCAGGAAAACCTGCTGCCATTCAATATGGAACTGGTTCAATTGCTGGTTTTTTCAGTGAGGATAGCGTTACATTAGGTGATCTGGTTGTGAAGGATCAGGTTAGTGCGCACTTGTATATGTTTATTTGTATGAAACAGTTCTCTTATGTATATGTTATAATATGTGTTCGGAATTCATTTATTGCATCTCTCTGGTCACATCAGTTCCACTTGGAAATAATAAATATTGTGTTGCTTTATTAGGAATTTATTGAAGCTACAAAGGAGCCAGGCCTTACCTTCATGGTTGCAAATTTTGATGGCATTCTTGGGCTAGGCTTTCAGGAAATATCTGTTGGGAATGCAACACCAGTGTGGTAAGCTTTTTGTGGCCGTCAAAGTTCAGATTGTTTAATCACTTGTCTTTCAATTACAGTAAAAGCAATGATCGTTCCTTTGTGCATCTAGCTTTAGCTGTTGTTAAGATTCTTTCTCGAACACTGTAACTCAAGGTCGTCGTGGTTTAGTTGCTCATAACACATGGTATCTACATTAATGGCAGCATGCTACATATTTCCTGGTTATTGTTGTGTAAAACAAAAGGTCATCTTTCTGCATTAAGAGTTCTTGTTCCCTTTTTCTTGTGATGCTTATATTTGTACATGCTTACCGATTTAAAACGAATATTTGTAAGCACACATTGTGTTTTCAAAGGCCCAGCAATTTGCGCAAACTTTTGTGTGAACACTGAAGATAAGTTGTTCTCTTGCCTTTGCAGGTTGACATGAGCACTATGCTGGAGGAAGCAGTTCAGTATGTCAAGCTCCTGCAGCTGCAAATAAAGGTAGTTTTTTTGTGTCCTAGTTAAGTCAGATCAACATTGAAAAAAACTTTAGTTCACAATTCTAGTTCTCCATCATGCGCAACATTAACCTGTACAGAGCATTGTTACATATTAGGTTTGGGAGAACAGAGCATTGTATACTCTGCATTTAAAAATACTAATTCGATGCGCAGGAGCATGCCTCTCATTTACCTTCCCTTTTTTCCGTAACAGCTCCTGAGCTCTGAAGATACATGGATGTACGCACCTCTTGCCTATAACCACATGAGCATAGACCTTAGTCCAAATGTTGCTGTGAAGCAATCATGACCGTCCGAAAAGAGTTGTCTGAACTGATCAGATGGGAGCTAGAACACAGTGCATGGTCCATCTTTTCATAAATCTATAATTAGCCCTGACTTTACATTCTTCAGTTGCTTCTTGCAAGTATGAGCAAGAAGTTCTTTTGAAATAAAAATTGGACCATGGGTTCCCTTGTCATATGAGATATCGACAGTTCACGGAAATGGGAATTTTTCTAGGGTGCATTAATGAATGTGCTGAACATTTGGATTTTTATATGTATACTATCTATTATGTTGTGATGAAAATTACAGTATGGACAATCCATATTTAATATGTTATTCCTACTGTTATGTTTCTATATAATTATTATATCCAATTTGCTGCATGGTTAAGGGTTTTCTCTGTTGGTGGTCTGTTATTTTTCTGTGCGTTAACCGAGACCGACAGAAAAATAAAAATTTTCTGGGCTAAGGCAATTTTTCTGTGCGTGTAACACCCACAGAAAAATAATTTTCTTGTCGGGTTGTTCTTTTTTTCTGTGAGGATTAACGCACACAACATTTAAATTTAATCTAGGCTAACGCAATTTTTCTGTGCGTGTAACACCCATAGAAAAAATATTTCTGACGGCGAACACACAGAACAATTGAATTTTTCTGTCATTATATTTCCGTGGGTATTTTTATGAGGGTACACCGTCAGAAAAATATTTTTTCTGACGGTATTTGTATTTTTCTGTGTGTTTGCGCACACACAGAAGAATGCGAGTCTGTAGTAGTGATAATTGTCCATATGCTCCCTTCCCACTAGATGTACTGTTTTTTTGTTTAGCCGACTAAGATTCATGCGTTATTGATTTTTTTTGGGTCTTTGTCCTCTGCAAGGCAAAGAATATCCATGCAGATGAGACTACATGGTGGTTTGTGCCTCCAATATAATAGTTTATTTATGATCTCTAGCTCCACTCCATGGACCATGGACACTTCTTTCATTTTCCCTTTTTGATATTCAGCTGGTAACACTTGGGCCACAGAAAAAAAATGCTAATGAGTTCTTAAATTCCAATTGTGATTTACCTATGCGATATTGATGATATCTTACATCCATGGCTTGGCCTTGTTCATTTCGCTGAAATTTTGGCTTATGCTGAAATGTGTGAGAGAGAAAAACATTATTCGTTCGATGAAGAGACTGTAGAAGTAGTGCTGCAGAACAAGACGATAATAATGCTGGTTCTTTCCCATGTGGCTATTCCTTTTCATTTTCCATTTTCTCTTAATACCCCATGTGCTACAACTTACGTGGGTAAGATTCTCCAAGATATGGGAACAAAGTCACTTATATAAACAAATAAAAACTGCACTTTTATCGTATAATCATACATACAAACCATCCCCTCTCAGTTTACGAACAAAAACATGTATACTGCCTCAGAGTAGATTTCAAATTCAGTTCAAGGTTTATTTGTCTCATGTATAGGTCTGAATTGTGCCCTTAAAAAGCCTACCCTTCATGATATATTTCTTTGTCCGGCTATCTAACACCGGCTCAAATCTAGGGAACACAAAGAGGGCAGGCACGGCAACGCCGCGCTCCATTTCTAGTACAATTAGAGTCTCGTACCATTCATTGACAATCACAGACCCGTACCACAAGAGTAAGACTATTGTGCCCCTCAAAAAAAACTCAAACACACACACACACACACACACACAAAACTGTGCATCTTAAATCACAAGCTACATATCATTATTTACTATCTATTTCCAACAATCTACAAAAACACAAAAAACAAAAACAAATATGAAATATATCCTTTAGGACCGCCAAACACAGAGAAAATGAAGTGCCAGTCCCCTTGTTTTATGTGTGAATGGATGAGCTTTGTGAGGAATGCGCAGCCCTGTTTTATGTCGGACATACATGATGTTTCGTGTGTTCATGATGATTGGTTAGCGTGGGCATGCATCCAAAGCACCGCAACGCTCCTCCAACAGGTGGCTAGTCCAGGCACTATATAAGATAGAAAATCCGGTCGACCAGCAGCGCGTCATTGGTGACGAACGGTTTCCAACCAACAATACAGGACCCACACACATGGGCTGTGCACCTGTCTCGCTCACTCAAGCCGTCCGGCCCGCGCGTGCGAACGAAACAAGATTTGCTACTCGTTGTTCTCGCAAGTCAAGAACTAGGCCCCGTTATATAGACGATGCGCACACGACGCACGGCTCACACTAAACAACAAGCTGAGGGCCGGCCAGTTCTCCGCTATACTCGGCGCAGCTTGTAGCTAGGATCATGGCAGGAGAAGCCACCGGTGGTGGCCAAGGGCTTACACTGCTTGGCCTGTGGGCGAGCCCGTTCGTGATCAGGGCGCGCATCGCGCTCAACCTGAAAGGCCTCACCTACGTTTACACCGAGGAGAGCCTCTACGACAAGAGCGAGCTTCTCCTCAACTCCAACCCCGTGCTCAAGAAGGTCCCCGTGCTCATCCACGACGGCAAGCCCGTGTGCGAGTCCCAGATCATCGTGCAGTACATCGACGAGGCATTCCCGTCCGGCGGCGGCGCGCCCATCCTTCCATCTGACCCTTACGACCGCGCGGTTGCTCGCTTCTGGGCCTCCTACGTCGAAGACAAGGTACGTACGTACTAGCAGTCATGGCACCCTCTCCAAACCAATTTCTTGTTTCAGTAACTAACACCGATTCTGCATGCATGGCAGTTGTACAGCACGTGGGTACCCGTTTTCAGAGGCAGGACGGCCGAGGAGAGGGTGGAGGCGGCGAGGCAGGTCTTCGCGGTCCTGGGGACGCTGGAGCAGGCGTTCAAGGAGTGCTCCAAGGGGAAGACCTTCTTCGGAGGGGACACCGTGGGGCTCGTCGACGTCGTGCTCGGCGGCCACCTTGGATGGCTGTACGCCACCGAGGCCATCTGCGGGGTGAAGGTCGTCGACGCCGCCAAGACGCCGCTGCTGGTGGCGTGGGCGGAGCGCTTCTGCGCGCTGGATGCTGTCAAGGGGCTGATTCCAGACGTGGAGAGGCTTGTGGAGTATAACAAGGCCAGGCGGCCCGGCCTTGGGCTGCCGCTGCTGTTGCCGTACATGGAGCTGCAGCAGTAATAAATAGGACCGAGTAATAAGCTACCAAGCTTATTAGGCTGAGTCCGATACACAATCGATCGAATAATAGCTGGAACGGATTTATTTATTTACCGGTTCTGCTGTTAGAAATTAAATAAAGTGCTGGTAATATGTTACATATATGCTTCATTCGTTTCAAGATGCAAGGCATTTAATAAGTTTGAAAATGCTTCCCCGTAAGGCGTCTGTCCGTCCAGACGCAAGCTTCCTGGGCCTACACTCGTATTCGCTCGTCCATGCGCCCTCAATCGAATCTGCTCGTCCAGCTCACCACGTCCACTGCTGCTGCGACCGTGCTCCACCACGACCGTGCTGCAACTGCCGTCCACGGCTCCACTGTAACCGTGTCATTTTGGCGTTCTCCACCGGCCATCCCACCCGCCCTCTATGTCATCACTGCCATCGCGCAGCCCCCACCTCTCCCTCTATGCGCCGCCACCCAGATCCACGTCCGCGCCATGATTGAGCTTCCACCGCGCCCGTGCCACCTCGGCGTTCTCCATAGCGTTCGAGCGCCCACCGGTCATTGCACCTGCCCCCTGCGCCGTCCATCGCGCTGCCCCTATCCTTGCCATATGTGTGCCGCCGGCCAGCTCCACGCATCCGGCGAGCTCTACACTGGTGAACTTCACACGCCGACGAGCCTCTGTTCGTCCAAGCAACAAGGAGATGTTGCGCTGAAAGCGCATGTTGCAAACGTATGTTTCTTGTGTTTTACACGAAATCATACCCCGTCCTATGCATTCCCTTGTACCAGGGCCTAATTTCTAAATGCTTTATATAAAATTTTAAATCCCTTATTTTCAAGTGACAATTGAGTATTTTGTACTTCTTTTTTGTTTGAAAATAGAAATGTCACTGTTTCATGTATCCTCCGGTAATCCGGTTGCTACAATAATACATCTGTCCCTTGTTTCTCATGCACTGTAACTTTTTCATTTCTCCTTAATTCTTATATTTGAACTAAAACGACAAATAATATACGTACCGATGGAATATGAAAATGTTCCGTACTCAAGATGGATGAAAAAAAAGAAAAGAAATGTAACGCCGAGTAGGTTTGAGCCAAGCCACCACCAACCTGACAAAGCAGCCGGGGGCGTTTTGCTGAATCCCTACAAAGGCTACAGATCCGTGACCGTCACCACTCCCCACTGCCCACTGGGCAGGCAGCACGCCACTTTGCCGCAAGAGGTCGCTGACCAAACCGAAGCAGAGACTCCTGTATAACCTGCCTGTTTAGTTGAGTGTTGACCTCCTCCACGGCCTGATTTCCCTGTGCCTGCCAGGCCACGAGGCCCCCGAAAGTCGAAAGGCATTTGCGACAGCGAGTTGGTTGCTTCAAAGTTGAAACACAGATTAGATAGATTGGCCAAAAGTACCTACCGGATGATGGCAGTGCCTCTTGTACAGTAAGTACTACACATATGCACCCCCTCCGACGCTGAGCCCCCGAGCAAAGAACATCAGCATGTTCGTTTCGTTTAAATTATTTACCGTTGGCTGGTTTGGTACGAGAGAAAATTATCGTTCCAACTTATAATCCACGATCGTATAAGCCCAGCCGAACAATTAGCCTTCCTAGCTGACTGGATCAAGAAAAAGATAACTAACGGTCAGCACTATGTTCGTTTGATCGGATCAGCCATGCTTATCAATCATGATCCAGTGTTTTTCTTTCACAGCAAAATAACGTCAGCATGGCTTATAAGTCACATAAACTAAAGCAAACAGGACGCTAGAATCAAAGGGTTCCCAAGTCCCATGTTCCATTTCTGGGCACAGTCCTCCCACTAGTCCAACTGTTGACATCAGCAAAAAGCATTCCAGATTCAAATCAAACACAGAAACTGAGCCAGAGATTTTTCACGGCAACCAAATCATTTCAGCCCGTGCGGTTTGACCGGGGCGAGTTCTCCCTTGCCGACCCAAGCAGAAATCAGCAGTTGCCATCACGCTTCCTGTGCAAATTCCTTTCTACTACCAGTAGTGTGGCCAAAACTTCAAGTCCAAGTCCAAGGGAGGCGGCTAGGCCAGCGACCCAAGGTGGTACACGTTCAAACCATTTGAAAATTGCAATCCACAGCATAGTCATATCAACAACTACTACTTCCACATTTACATTAGGAGTACATTACAATGATTAATTTACAGCAACCACACACTCCCTGCCTGCCTACGTATATGTACCGTACACACAAGAACCTAACACGTGACCCACCGCATCATCAACAAATATTAAAACACATCCTGATTATTATCATGGTGCTTGGCGTATGAGGCTGTCAACACTAATTCACACTGCCTAGCCACGGAAGGAGTACTAACCATCAATCAACGACCTGCAGCAGCAGCTAGAGTACAAACGGCTAAACCCCAGCAGTAGCAATTTAGCAAAGAAAGCATCAGAACCACGCACCAAACCTAAACTGAACAGGGAGAGGGAGGGGAACCGTGCGGTAGCTGACTAGTGGGACCCCCAGAGGCCCCACGCCTTCCAGCTGAGGACGGAGCCCCACCCGCGCCGCCGCTTCTCGTCGTCACCGCCGGCGGCCGCGGTCGAAGCCTCCGCCTTCTCATCCTCCGCCGTCAGGTACTCCGCACCGTCCTCCATCTTCGGCGCTTCCTCCGGGGCAGGGAGATCGGCCGCGGGATGCAGCAGCGGAAGCGGCGGGAGGGAATCGACGCCGACCTCCTTCTCCTTCCCCTTCCCCTTGGCCTTCTCCTTGGCGGCGGCGACGGCGTCCTTAGCAGCTGCGCCGGCGCGCTTCTTCCGGCCGCGTCGGCCCCCGCCTCCCTTGCCGCCGCCGCGGTCCCTCTCCTCCTCCGCCAGGTGCTCCTCGAACGCCTCGATGGCGCGGTGGATGGCCTCGCGGTCGCCCTCCGGGGACCCGTCCCAGCGGGACCAGTACGCCGTGTAGCACCCGAAGCAGCCGCACCCGAGCTCCGGCCGGTGGTGCTCCCCCGCCGCCTTCCCGTCCCCGCCGCGCGCAGGCGTCGGCGTAGGCGGTGCCGAGGACCGCAGCGACGCCAGCACCAGGTACGCCAGCACCTCCTTCCCCTCGGCCCCGAGCGGCGCCGCGGCCGCGAGCACCGCCGCGGGCAGCAGCCGCATCAGCACCGCCTCCGCAGTCGTCATCTCTCCGGCTCCGCCGCCCGCGGCCGCCGCCGCCGGCGACGGCGAGGGATGCACCTTGCCCTTCCCCATTCCTTCGCGACTCTTCTTCTCCCTCCGGCTTTGATTTGTTTTTCTTTTCGGAAAATGAATAATCCCTCGTGGTTGGTTGGGTTGCTTGGGTTTTAAGCGACCTCTGACCTCTCTGCGCTCAGGGTGGGCCCGCAGTGCGGCCGGAGGGGCATGGCGGGGCGGAGGTGGATTAAGTGCGGCCGCGGGATCCTCTGCTTGTGTGGCGGGGCAGGTGGGGTCGGCGCTGAGGCGAAGCGTTGGATGGCAGATGGACGGGTGGGATGCCACGGAAGGTGGCGATGCCGTGGGGACAGGATTTCATACATGCTGTGCGGTAGCGTGGTTCGTGACGTTTTATGATCCGGCTTGTTGTGGTTATTACTGTACGAGCTTAACTTTACAATGCTTTTTGTTGTGGTTATTAAGAGATTATTACATGCGATTAGATTAGGGCAGTAGTGTTATTTTTTTAAAAGTGATTACGCCAGCGTTTCGCTAGGCCGGTATTGAATATTCTTTGTGTGTTTGGCAATGCTAATTAATCTGGTAGGGCAAAATTAAGACGGAGATGTCTGTTCTTACTCTGTTTTCAGCAGTATTAGCTGAGTCATGCTTAGTACACTCAGTTGGCTTTGTCAAGGAATAAACAAATAGTAGAGGAAAAACATACTAGGATGGAATCTTTTTTGTCTAAAATTGTGATAAGATATGGCCATACCGCTTGTTCGGCTGGGGCTGGCCAGCCCCCTCACATGGACACTATTCACGTGAACCAGCCAGCAGTATTTCTCTTTCACGTAAACGAACCACCAATGATACGAATTAGCCAACCGAACAGGCTGATAGTCTTCACGCAAGAGTGAGACTGATGCTTAAGTTCAACCAAATGGATAGGACATAATCCCTCCTGTCTAAGTATGACATTTAAGACAGGAAGCAAACCTGAAACGTCAATTTTTAGTTAATTGCAGTCGGAGGTGCGTGCTAGTGGGACGCTCCAAACATGGACCCCGCTTTTTACGAGTCGCTCAAAAGGTGTGGCATTTGGCAATAAGTTAGTAACCCTAAACAAATTTGGAGCGCCTAGCTGCCCTACCGCAAAAGCTTTTAGCTCACTGAACACCCCAATGTGGCACGGAAGCTTGCGTGGCGGCCCTGGAGGGCTTGTGATGCTTTTGCAATATATGACATGACATGTGCGTCCAGCGTATTTGCTTTCTACAATAAAGAAATGTGTTTTACAATGAGCGATAACAATTATTAAAATGATAATGATACAAATTAAGATGTCCGGATGCCTCCACTCACTTCCACACGCGTCGCTCATCCAGCCATCCTATCCGCTCGTTCCGTCCACACGTCCCGATGCTCGCTGTGCCGTTTCCTTGCTACGTCGTCGTGTCCATCCGCCCACCTCACTTCGCCTCGCCACCGTCGGTCCCCCACAACGCCGCGCCTCGACCCATCCCCTGTGGCCTCCTCCGCCCTGCCTCCCTGTGTTGCCTCCTCCGCGCCACATTCCCCACTGGGCCCAGCTTGCATCGTTCGCCTCCATCTCGCTGCCTCCTCACTGCGGCCCGACCCGCTCGCCGGGACCGCCTCCATCGAGCCAACGGGCCTCCACGACGGATGCTCCAGCAAGCAGGCTAGGGGGACGAGATCCGTGTGACGCCGCGCCCGTCGGCGAGTTGCTCGTGCCGCTGCCGCACAGCGAGGTCCATGCGCCGCTGTTGACCTCCTGAGCCGGTGTGCCTCCATTCGTCCAAGCAAAGTCCATGTTGCAAGAGTATGTTTTAGCGTTTCAGATGTTTCATCTGGATGTTGCAAGTGTATCATCTTGATGTTGCAAAAGTAGATCGGAATGTTGCACATGTTGAAGTGGCTATACACGTATGTTTCAAGTGTATGTTCCAAATGTTTCATCTCGTTTTCCATACGTATGTTTGCAAGTGTTTTCATTGGGATGTTGCATATGTTTTCACACATATGAAGTGTTTTTATGTGTTTTATTCGCAAGTGTTTCATACGCATGTGTTCGAGTGTTTCAACTGTTTCGTACGTATGTTGCAAGTATGTTCATCTAGATGTTTCAAAAGTAGATCTGGTGTTGCAGCTAGTGTTTCAGATGCATGTTTCATGTGTTTCATCTGTCTTCAGACGTATGTTGTAGGTGTTGCATCCAGATGTTTCAAAAGTAGATTGGGTGTTGCATCGCTGTCTTAGCTTTTTTGCTGCCTCACCTTCGCCTCGGTGTCTCCTCCTCCACCTCTCGACACCGGCTGGGCATCTGCCGCCCCCTCCCTCTCTTCTAGATGTTAGCGTAGCCACCTACTATAGTCACCTGCTGTAGCTGCTTGCTGTGTGCATGCGCGTGAGAAGCGGAGGACTCCCATATGCAGTCGGGCAGCTAGCCCCACGTAGGCGGGCGCGGGATGCATGTGTGCGGGGGGAGACGGAGTGCACACGCGGACATCTGTGCAAACAGCCGGACCCTAGCACTACCGTTCCTAAAAGCTTGCTTTCCGTTTTCTAATAAAGTAATAATTGATAATAAAGTAATAATTGATATAATAAAATACATATATACAGCCTTTCTTGTGTCCACTGTCCTCGATGCCGCAGAGAATCCTGGACCGAGAGGGTCCCCGTCGGCCGGTCGGTCGCCGGGAACTCCACCACCACCAGGCGGGGCGACCGTGCTCTGCTCCCTGCGACGCTGCACCAACAGCTTGCGCCGACACCTACCGAACTACCCGCTCGCTCAGATTGCAGAAGCAGACCCTGCTGGCCCGACGCATCACCGACGGAAACTTCTCTGTTTCTTTTCGAAATTTAGAACGGGCCACTCCCCGTGGCGCTTGATTTTGTGCAAGGTTGAAGTGCAGCAAATGACGTGTGGTTCCAGCTTCCAGGGGATTTAGGGACCGCGATCAATGCGATAGCATGTGATGCAGAGAATGTAATGTGCACATACGAAGAAAATAGGTTTCTAGATTTCTCGTTGTGTGATTGCACGTGCCACCTTCCATCTCTCATGTTTGCTCTGTCCCCTCTGCGGCTCTGCTTGTTATTAACACTGTCCTGTTCTTCCGGCACAGGTGAAAACAGAGCAGTCGGTATGCGTTGAGGAAGCCAGGACGGAAACTGAAAACAAGACTCATGGTGAGATAGTGGCCTCTTAGCCACTTGTGGAGCGCCACCGCAGCCTATGAGTATGTAACCTCTGATTCATGTGCAAATATCATTAGTACCACAATATGGTCCCTATTTTTTTCTTCTTCACAGAGTAGAACTGGATCAACGATCTTCAGTAGGTTCCCTGGAAGTGCATTCTTAGCATGCTTCTGCAACGTCGTCAGCCCATCTGTGAACATGCCATGAGTTGGTGCCACGACTGTCACCATGCCTGTAAATAGCTCATGGATGACCCAATTCCGAAGCTGTGTATGCATCCCCACATGGAGAAACCTCACCACCTTCCCCGTATATATTCTACATTTACATACGTAGACAAACATCATTAATTAACAAATTCTTATATTTTTTCTGAACCAAAATGTTTAGATTTGAGTTACTTGGAGCGAGTGAACGACATATCCTATTGTTCCACTTATCCCAATAGTGCTGTTTGGGTTAATCGGTTTATCACTTTCTGAATGAAGCAAAATCTTTGCAAGCCCAAAATCTCCAACATGAGCAACCAACTCCTGATTAAGAAGAATAATGTTGCTGAGGAGCAGGTGGAATCGGCTGGCTGACGATCTTGTCCACCCAATACAAAGAGAGGCCGTGATCAATGGTGAAACGCAAAGGTGACAACGATGCCGCGACGGGTGGCAAGTGAGGAAGTCACGACGGGCGACGAAGAGAGGCAAGAAATCCCCATGAAAAAATGGATCTTGGGTGGATTAACTAGTCTAATCCTAACTCTAATCCTTGCTTTGGTATCATGTTACTAACCTGAGGATCTGGGGATATGAACATTCTAGCAGCAAAGTTGAATATACATATAGGAGAGTCATGGGCCATATGGGCCTATAGTAGGTGGACCTTCGTGCACTTAACAGGCTTCAAGTCGCAATGAATTCGTAGTCATCGTGAAGATAATCTAGTGCATCAGCAACATCAACGACAATGCTCAATCTTTGCTCCAATGTCAAATGTTGTTTCTGTGATGCACAATCTTTGCTCCAATGTCAAATGTTGCTCCATCTATCTAGACTCCCATTTGGCATAAACCCAAACACTAGGGCTTTGAAGTCGTTTTTTGGTTGGAGTCAAAATCTTACGTGGAAGTTTGCAATCTCTAGCCTTTTACGTGCATTACTTGTTTTTCTAGGTGCTTATCTTTCCTAGTCTAGTTTGTTACTCCCTCCATTCTAAATGATAAGGCGTTTTGGCTTTTTTAGATACATAGGGTTTCCTATGCACATTGATATACACTATGTCTAGATACGTAGTTAAAGCAATTTGTCTAGAAAATCCAATACATCTTATAATTTTGAATGGAGAGAATATATGTTAGTTGATAGGTTGCCTAGATTGCATATAACTCATTTGCGTTAGAGATAATAACACTTAGCAAAATCATAGTGGACATCTAGATAGATATCTTGTATATGTTTTGATAGGTAGGTTTTGTTAAGAGGTGCATAGATTTTGATGAGTAAGTTTTGTTAAGAGCCTTTAGTTTTAGTTTAAAGTTGCTCTTCTTTCTTAGACATCACGGTCCTATCAGCAGTCGGTTTCGTGGGACCATTATATAAGGCAAGGCTGCCACCCCTACGGTGCGCCCCTTGCTATGCTTGGCTAGGGCAGCCGCAACCCTAGCCCTCCTCTTGGCTAAACATGCTAAGTCTTCACTCTCATTCGCCAACTAGGGACACTTGGATCCGTTTGGGGATATTTGACAACTTTGCCGGACATTGTGTTACCTTGCCAAGCTATAAGTTAGAACGAGCAACATGTTTGGATTCTCAGCTAGCTTACCTCGAGGTCTGTGTTGGCAAAGATTTTTCTTGCTGAGATGAGCTAGCCACATTGACTTGCTTGGGGGTGGCTTGGTTTGGGCTGACCAACAATCAAGCGTCCTCTTTGTTGATCCTGCCTCAGCTAGCCATCCTCGTCTATCAAACTAGATATAACCTTGCGCACGTGGACAGGCCAATCCGCCTCTCCTTCGCTAGCAAGGGAATCAAAGTATTGCATTTGTTCCAAAATAAGTGTACATACCGTATTTCGAGGAGTCAAAAAAATCCCAAATTTGACTAACATCTGTATCTCTAAACAACATTTGTATAAAAATATATAATGTGATTGATCTGATAATGATTATTTGATATTATAAATCTTAGTATTTTTTTTGTATAATTTGGTCAAATTTAAACTTATTTGACTCATGAAAGCACGAGATGTGCACTTATTGAGTCCTTAACCTGCCAACAGATTCTCATCCGACGGAGCGTACACAGCCCCCAAACTCCACGGCCGTCCTCTTGCTCGCTCGTCGCCGTCGCGCCGAACTCCTACGCGCCTACGCCCAGGCACATCTGCCCCTCCTCTGCCTGCCGCCCGCCGCAGCAGCAGTCCGCACCGCTTGCTCGCGCGGTCCGGCTCCGCTCCGCATCCGTGCACGCGGCGCCGCGCTGCCGAAGCAGATGCCGGGCCACCGCCGGCCCCACCTCCGTAGCCGCTTCAGCTTCGCCGCATCTGCGCGAGTGAGCCAGTTCTTCTGCCCTTGCAATCTGATGGCACTAGAGTGCTAGAGTTGGGCTGAATGATGTGCAGTACTTCCCAATGTTCAGTGCCGAGTCCTGTTATTTTCGTTGTTTCTTCAGGCAGTCGAATTTTCATCTGAATCTGGTGTCTCAATCTCACCATTTGAGAACTCGATTACACCAGAATTATGAGAACTTCACTCAACTAATGGGGTCGAAACAGAATAGGTTGTCAAATAGTTGAGTAAGGGCAACAGAGACAAGTAATCAAAGGTGAGGTGGTGGTGCCTCTTGAAGTGGCGCTGCAGTTCAGTGAGTAATGGCTATCACGGAATAAACACCCGTCTTACATTGCATACACATAACATCAGTACCACAATATTTTCCCTGCTTATTCATACAATCACCAAGCCAACAAGAGTCGGATTTACACTATTGGAGTTTAATAAGGTGATACAGTGCACTCAAGTTTGCTTTTGATATGGTTGTAGGTGTAAATATATATTTCGTACATTCAAGAAAATATTATTATTGGGAGCCAATATTTCTGCAAAGCTGAAAAGGTAACCGTTTGAACTGATTGTCTATATATTGCAAACCATTCCTGAGCCTAATGTATACCACTGCATAATAACTTCTTTTAGTTACCTTATACGATGTTGTCCCTTATCTTGTGCATCTCAGCTGCTGCATCCCTCATGCTGATTCTTTCTATTGGTGCATGTTTGCTACATGATAATGCAAGTTTTGTGATAGATAACATGACCTTGTTGATATCTCCCATTGCATTTTTTACACCCTGTGAAGTACATGCATGAGCTTCTTCATCAGAGAGCATTCCTGGAAATGCATTCTCAGCATGCTTTTGCAAGGTTAACCCATCTCTGAACATGTCTTCAGTAGGTGTCAAGCCTGTAAACAACTCGAGGAGGACAATTCCAAAGCTATATACATCACCACATGTAGAAATTTGGCCACCTTCTCCATATTCTACATTTGTATGGAGAAACAATAGTGATTCCCTAATTCTATATTGCATATGCAAACAATAGTGATATAACACACAAACTTAAGGATAAAACTTTGATTTACCTGGAGCGACATATCCAATTGTTCCTCTTATACCCATAGTGCCATTTGAGTCAACCTGTTGCTCACTTGCTGGATTAGGAAGAACTTTTGCAAGGCCGAAATCCCCAACATGAGCAACCAATTCCTGATCAAGAAGAATATTGCTTGGCTTCAAGTCACAGTGAACTATTGGTGGTTCACAGCTGTTGTGCAAATACTCTAGGGCATCAGCAACATCAACAGCAATATTCAGTCTTTGTGCCAATGTCAGACGCTGTGATGTATGCTCATCTAGATGTAACCATCTATGTAAACTTCCATTTGGCATAAAATCAAACACAAGTGCTTTGAAGTCATTTTGGGTCGAGTCAGAACTGGAGCAGCAAGTTATGACACTGATCAAGTTACGATGACGGATCTTATTAAGTGCCTCACACTCAGATATGAAGCTTTTGGAAGAGCCAGATTGTTGAAGATCAAAAACCTTCACAGCAACTGTAGTAATCGTATTTTTGAGTGGCAAGCTGCACTTATACACTGATCCATTCCTTCCTTTGCCAATCAGATTGTTAGTATTGAATCCATTTGTTCCTTGGAGCAATTCATCATAAGAAACTCTGGGATATTTGTCATCCATCAGACAGAACTCTGCCAATGATATAGACTGAGCTTTTTGTTTCTTCTTTAATGAGATGGAAATAAGTACCAAACTGAAACAAAAAAGGATGCCAGCAATTGGTACTATTAGTTTCAAGATGGGTACAAGTTTCCTTTTTCTGTGCTCCTTGGAATTTTGCAGGCATGGAGGCCAGTGTAATTCTGGGATACCACCACAGAGCGCAAGATTGCCATCAAACAGAAACCCAGTCACATTACTAAACACTCCATGCAATGGAACTTTACCATCCAGATGGTTGAAGGAGAGGTCTAGTTTGTCCAACGATGTCATGTTTTCGAAGTTTTCTGGTATACTCCCAGACAAGTTGTTGCGTGAAAGATACAATTCTTTCAACCCATCCATGAGACCCAATTCTTGTGGAATCGCACCTGAAAGTGCGTTATTATCCAAATTTAAGATTGCCAAACCTTTCATTTTGCTGATAGATGCTGGGATGCTACCATTGAAGGAGTTAGTGTCCAACCGAAGGTCTATCAAGCTCTGGCAATTGCTGATAGCATCTGGTAGTGAACCAACTAAATTGTTCCCGGCGATGTACAAGTTTGCAAGCTTTGTCAGACTTCCAACTTCAGGTGGAAGAGGGCCAACGAAGTTATTGTATGCCAAATTCAGAAGAACTGACAGGGACGATAAGTTGAAGACATGTGTTGGCAATGGACCTGTGAACTTATTGTTATTGAATGTAGCCATAGTTATGTCCTGGAGGCTTCCTAGGCTTGTAGGAATAGGGCCCTCAAACATGTTATTCTCTGTGTAAAGATTTAGTAGCCGTGTCAAGTTCCCGAGGGAGGAAGGCAATAACCCTGTCAACTGGTTACCTTGAACCCCAATGCTTGCAGCGGTTAGCATTCCAATGCTTCCAGGCACGAGCCCAGTAAATCGGTTGTTGGATAACTGCAGCTGAGTTAACCCAACAAGATTGCTGATGCCAGATGGTATCTTTCCAGAAATCTCATTGTATCCAACGTAAAGAACCTGGAGTTGTGCTGATAGGTTTGAAACAGAGCTCGGTAGCATGGCACCTAGCATGTTGTCTTGGACGTCAAATATACGAAGCCGTGTGCAGTTTGTCAGGAACGTTACAAACTTCCATTCTTGTGCAGTTGTCGCAGTGAGCTGATTTGTGTCGAAGGAGAGGAAGTCCGGCAAAGCTTTCCAATCTCGGGAGGCACACTTGCCGGTGAAATTATTAAAGGAGATATCTAGAGAATATATTTCTGTTGCATTGGCAAGAGAGGCCGGAAGGCTTCCTGTAAAGTGGTTGATGCCAAGGCGCAGGTACTTGAGATTCGGTAGGTGAACCCCCAAGTCTGAGGGAAGCATGCCATGCAGCTCATTATTGGTCACTCTGAAGTGTATAAGTGAGGAAATGTTGAAGAATGTTTTAGGAATAATTCACGAGAAATGGTTTTCGCCCAGGATCCACGAACATGAGACTATTCACCCCACCCAGTGCCCTCGTGTATTGTACCCTCAAGTTCGTTCTCTGCAAAATTTATTTCTTGCAGGGATGAGAGGTTGCCAAGGATTCGGAATTACTCCATGAAGTTGTTTTTTCTCAAGTGTATGGCCTTGAGTGGTAAGCCTCCAAGCCGTGCAAGGATTTCTCCGTGAAAAGTTCGAGTCAAGTTCGATCCTTTCAAGACTGGTGCAATTCTTTAAGCTGGGTGGCTATCTCACCTTGCGACAAGTTGTTAGACAAATTGAGATGTCAGCAAAATGGCAATGGCCAACCGACATCGGAATTTCACCCCAAACTTGTTGGAGCCGAGATCCGAAATTCTTAAGGGATAGAATTGTAATTCCTTACACTTGGGCTAACCTGAAGGGTAGCTATATTGGGAGTCATACATGGGCCATATATGGGCCTTAATACACACATACTCCAACACCCCATGCTGCAACACTCAACTACCGCACACAAGAGTTGCAGATCGGACATGAAAAGAAGAACACACACGAGCCCCCCACAGGCGCAACTAGCCACCGGTGATGTTGAGGCCGGAGCGAAACTCGGAGAAAGTGGAGGACGGGAGGCCCTTGGTGAAGATGTCGGCAACCGGGAGGTGGTCGGGACATGGAGGACCCGAACATCGCCGATGGCGACCAATCATGAGACAAAGTGAAGGTCGATCTCCACATGCTTGGTCCGGCCGGTGCCGAACAGGGGTTGGTGGAGAGGTACACCGACCGACGTTGTCGCAGATAAACAAGCGTGCTCGGGAGAGGGGGTGTGGAGTTCGTCAAGAAGTCAAGCGAGCCAGGAGGCCTCCGCCACGCCGTTAGCGACAATGCCAGCACTACTCACCTCAGATCGAACGGGAGAGACCACCGGTGGCGCGCTTTGACGACAGAGACACCAAAGTTGCGCCCGTAAAGACAAAGATAGCCGGAAGTGGAGCGCCGAGTGTCTGGACACCCGGCCCAGTCGGCGTCAGTGTAGACGACGAGGTCGGTGGAGTGAGATCGGTGGAGTAGCAGTCCGTAGTCGACAAAGGCCTCGGAGGTAGCGGAGGAGGCGCTTGAGAGCAAGCGAGGTGGGGCTCTCGGGGATCATGCATGTGGAGGCATATCTCACTTGAATCGCATAGGTGATGTCTCGCCCGGTGAAGGTGAGGTATCAAGTCGCGCTGCAAGGCTCCGGTGTGCATGGGGTCTGCATCGGGTTACCCACCGCCTCTGACAGCTTGGCCTGAGTGTCAACTGGAGTGGAGCAGGCTTACAGGCCGATCATCATCCCAGCTCCCAGGGATATCAAGAGTGTACTTGTCATTTGGTGAAGGAGACCGGTGGGACGAGGCTGAACTGTGACCCCGAGGAAGTGATGGAGCACACCAAGATCCTTCATAGCGAACTCCTGTTGAAGAGAGGTGATGATACGCCGGAGGAGTGACGGACTGGAGGCTGTGAGCACAATGTCATCAACATAGAGCAGCAGATAGGCAGTCTCAGCGCCGTGGTGATAGATAAACAGAGAAGTATCTGACTTTGCCTCCACGAATCCCAATGTCAGCAGGTAAGCAGCAAACCGAGAGTACCAAGCCCGAGGGGCCTGCTTGAGGCCGTAGAGGGACTTGTTGAGCCGGCAGACCATATCAGGACGAGAAGAGTCAACGAAGCCCGCAGGCTGGCTGCAGTAGACTGTCTCAGTCAGAGTACCGTGCAGAAAGGCATTCTTGACGTCCAGCTGGTGCACGGGCCAGGAGCGAGAGAGAGCCAGTGAGAGAACCGTGCGGACGGTAGCCGGCTTCACCATCGGATCAACGCCTCATCGTAGTCGATGCTGTATACCGAAAGTGAAACCCCGGAGAACCTAACGAGCCTTGTACCGATCATGGGAACCATCACCGCCGCCAGGTGTGTCCAGATCCACTTGCCGGTAACAACGTTGGAGCCAGGCGGACAGGGCACCAGATCCCATGTCTGGTTGGCGAGGAGTGCCGCGTACTCCTCCATCGCGCGACGCCAGTGAGGATCCGACAAGGCGGCGCGAACGGAAGAGGGTACAGGAGAGACCTGCGGCTCGCCTGGCATCGCGGCGAGAGCCAGGGGCCGCAGGGTACCGGCCGCGTGCCGCGTCACCATAGGGTGAACATGACGCGGGTGTCGGTGCAGGAGAGGCGGGTGGTACACCGACTGCGTGACACGGGCAACCGGGGGCGGAGGTGGCGGCGTGGGTGTCGACGGCGGAGAAGAGGCCACCGGTGGTGACCGAGGCGGCGACAGTGGTGGCGGGGCCGGCTCCGGATGCAGCGGAGCCGGCCGCACTCGGCGGTGGTAGACACGCACCGGCTGTGCGAAACGCGCAGCAGGTGCTGAAGCCGAGGTCTCCGGACCCGCGCAGGGCGTAGGGCCAGGAGCAGCACCGGAGTCCGGCGCCGCCGGACCCGCGCTGGGCGCAGGGTCAGGGGCCGCACCGGAGGGCGTCGAGCCGGAGTACGAAGCAGGCGAAGGGCACGGTGGAGTAGTACCTGCAGGACACAACGTCAATGGTGGCTGGTCCACCGTGTCAGTGGGAAACAGGGAGAAGAGGTCAAGATCGGGGGTGGAGGGGGTGGGGAGGTGGTGGAGAAAGGGAAGATGGACTCGTCAAACACCACGTGGCGAGAGATGAGGATCCGACGAGAGGTGAGGTCAAAGCAACGGTACCCCTTGTGATCCGGGGAGTACCCGAGGAAGACACACTGAGTCGAACGGGGAGCCAGCTTGTGGGGAGCAGTGGCAGTGGTGTTAGGGTAACACGCACACCCGAAGACACGAAGGTGATCGTAACGAGGGGGGGTACCGAAGAGAGCGTGGTGTGGAGTGGGAGCCGGACAGGCAACGGAAGGTAGGCGGTTAAGGAGGTAGGTGGAGGTGTGCAGACTCTCAGCCCAGAAGTGAGCAGAAGCGAAGCTCTGGAAATGTAAGGGTGCGCATGGTGTCGCTTAGTGGTGCGAATCATGCGCCACCTTTCACTGCTCGGGAGGAGGTATAGGGACATGACATGCGTAACTGCACACCGTGAGAGAGGAAGAAAGCACGAGAGTTGGAGTTATCGAACTCACGCCCATTGTCACACTGAACGGCCTTGATGGTGAGGCCGAACTGAGTAGACACCCAGGCGAAAAAGTGGAGAAGCGTGGGGAATGCATCAGACTTAGCACGCAAGGGAAAAGTCCAAGAATAATGAGAGAAATCATCAAGCCACGACAAGATAGTATTTATAGCCGTAAATGCTCATAACAGAGACGTCCATAGGTCGCAATGTACAAGATCAAAAATATGGGTCGCATGGGAAGAGGAGGTAGGGAAAGGAAGACGAACATGACGGCCCAGTTGGCATGCCTGACACAAGTGCTCATCGTGAGCCCGAGTACATGGTATGTCGGAACTACGACTAAGCTGGGTCAAAGCATTACGGCCAGATGCCCAAGACGCCAAAAGCATGTAGTGGATGAAGTGGTGGCGGCAAAAGCAACGGACGAAGCGGAGGGCGGAAGAAAACAGACGCAGAAACCCAAGAGTGTAAAGGGGCCCCGTCATCACATCGGAGAAGAGGGACGCCGAAGCCAAATCCTTCACAAGAAGACCAGATGAGTCAAATTCAATGTAATGTGAATTGTCACCAGTAAAGCATTTAATAGAAAGGAGGTTGTAAACCATAGAGGGAGCAACAAGGACATCAGGAAGACGAAAAGAGCCATGAGTGTGAGCGGCACCCACGGAAGTGACAGGAAGACACGAACCATTAGCGACCATGATGGACGAAGGGTGGGAGGAAGAAGGAGGATGAACAGAAGAGAGTATACCAGGGTTAGGGGTGGTGTGGAAGGTAGCACCCGAGTCGGCGATCCAGTCTGGGCCGACTGGAGGAGTCAGGGTCATGGTGCCGAAAGAGCGGGCCAAAGCCGTCGGGTCCCAACCGACAGGCCCTGGCGAGGTCCAGGTAGGTGCGACTGGGACGGCGCCGCTGAGCATAGCCGCCGGTGGACCAGGCTCGGCCCCGGGAGCCCGGAAGGGCCACATGGAGATGCGCCCTGACCAAGGGTTGTTGAAGGAGGGCCAGGGTGTACCCCGTGGAGGCGTCGGAGTACTCCCACGTCCAGGGCCCGCACCACGCCCCCCCCGCGTCGACGATGGCCGCCACGGCCCCCCCCACCCCCGCTCGGCCCGGGAGGAGGAGGACCAAGAAGGGACGACGCTGGTGGAGCGGAAGGACGTGGCGGAGGAGTGGCGGCAAGAGCAGTCGAGGAAGACGAGGACCCCGGCGCGGGTAGTGACCCAGGCGTGATGCCCTGAGTGAGCTCCTCCATGACAAGGTCGTCACGGACCTGGAGGAAGGTGGGAAAGGGCCGCTGCCGGGTGATCCAGGTGCGGAGGTGGCTGTATCGCTCGTTGAGGCCGCGAAGGACGTTGAGGACCAAGATCCGGTCCTCCACGGCCCAGCCAAGGTCACCGAGGGAGTCTGCCATGGTCTTCATCTTCCGGCAGTACTCGCCAACGGAGAGGTCGCCCTGGACGAAGGTGCGGAAGCTTGCGTCGAGACGCAGGGCCCGGGCTTCGGCGTTGCCCAGGAACTGGCCCTCGAGCGCCAGCCAGGCCCGGCGGGCGGTGCTCTCAGGGGTGCTGCGGACGAGGTCGTGAAGGTCGAGGGAGATGGTCCCCAGGATCCACGAGAGGACGATGCTGTCGAGACGCAGCCATGAAGGGGTTCGAGCCGCAGGCGGGGCGTCGGTGAGGACGTGGTCGTCTAGGGCGTAGCGGCGGAGGATGAGAAGGACCAGGTCCCGCCAGCGGGCGTAGGAGGGCGACTCAGGGTCGAGGACGACAGGAACCAGGCTCCGGATGTTCTGGACACCACCGGCTTGGTAGTGCAGCTGCGCGACGAGGGGATCAGTCGAGTTGGGCCAGAGAGCCACTGTAGGGGACGGACGTGAAGCAGACGAGGTGGCAGTGGTGTCGTGGTACACCGGATGGACGAGGAGCTGTTCCGCCTCGGCGATCTGACGGGCCAGAACATCGGCCGCATCGCGCTCCCAGGCTTGGGCTGCCGCGCGCAGGCGTGCCTGGCCCTCCGCGGCAGCGGCCCGGGCGGTGACGAGAGCCGCTGCGAGGGCGGAGGCCGGTGGAGGCGCTGCGTGAAACGGCAGAGGAGGCGGGGCGGGAAATGGAGAGCCACCCGCGCCTGGCCCCTGGAAGTCCGCGCGCGCGCGTGCGGCGTCGTCGTGGAGGCCCGCAGCCGCGCGAGCAGCCGCGCCGCCCGCATCCGCGCCGGGGAGGCCCGCATCCGCGCCGCCCGCAGCCGCGCCAGCCGCATCCACGCCGGGGAGGCCCGCATCCGCGCCGGGAAGGGCCACGGCGGCGAGAAGAGAAGCGGCGGCGGCTGGGTCTCCGGGGCGCGCGCGGCTCGCGATTTGCGCCCAGGTGGAAGGGAGAGGGGGGAAGCAGTGGAAGTAGAAGGGAGGGGGAGGAGGTGGTGGGCCACCGGCCATGGCGGCAGCGGCTGCCTGCCTGGCGGTTGGGAGAGGGAGGAAAGGGAAAACCTAAGCTGATACCATGATAGAATTGTAATTCCTTACACTTGGGCTAACCCTGGAAGGGTAGCTATATGGGAGTCATACATGGGCCATATATGGGCCTTAATACACACATACTCCAACATTAAGAACGTGAGGTTGCCAATGGAAGGGGTGATTGTGCCAGAAAGGCCCTGCGAGGTGAGGTTTAGAACTGTCACCCTGTCCTTATGCTTAAGGTTGCAACTGACACCTGGCCAGTGGCAGAACTTAGTAGTTGTGTTCCATGCAGCCAGGACTCCCTGCTGCTGGTTTAGGCTCGCCTTCATTTCCAGGAGGATACCCTCATCAGGATTTTTGTTAACTGCTATTGCTGATGCGCTGGGTACCATTTGGAGCACATATGCCAAGAGAAGCAGCAGAAGAATAGAAAACATAGATGACACTGCAAAGCATGGAACAATTTGTGAGTTTACTATGATTGAACAAACTGCTGTCAAAGCAGTAAACATATTCAGTGGTGTGCATCAGTCATTGCCTCAGTATAGAAGCAATTGGGGTTTAGGGTTTGAAGGAAGAACTTTATGCTAGCGGCTTTGAAGGTATAGCATAAATAGAGGTTAATACAGCATTTAGCATTGTCTGGTTAATCTACTTTTGAAGCCTTTAGTGTCAAATTGTAGTTTTATATTTCACAATATCATGTGCCATTATTTTCTTCAGATTTTATATTTTCTAAGAATGTTAATGTTCTGGTGTCTACATTTATTGAGAAAAGTTTTGCTTTCACTCCTCACACAATTAATGTGATTAGTGATTTGCTAATGTCACTGCCTTGTAACAAATGGCAGCATGGATAAAGTAATTATCTGAACCGGCACCCAACCACAGTCGGCATAAAATACTTCAAGATCTGTCCTGGTTTCCGCACCGGCACCAATACACCACTTATATGTGCCTCATTCTTAAGTATGGGCTCTGATTGATGGGATAAGTCTCTGTGTTGGCTGGTCTTTGTGAGGCTGCAGCATATGGTCCTTGTGGCTGCATGGTGGTCTTGCTGCCCATCAAGGACAGCATCCTTGACTAGCTAGGACAGCATCTTAGCATCTAGGACATCATCTGTTTTAGCATCTGGGACAGCATCTAGGACAACATCTAGGGCAGCATCTAGGACAGCATCTTGACATATGCTTGGCTGGCTAGCAGCCTATAAATATGTATCCCAACCCCTCAGATTGGCATGGCATGTGTGAGAAATAAACCAGAAAATTGTCCTAACTCCTAGTGTCGTCCTCTCTCGATGAGAGTAAGAATTCTGCTACTACCAAGAGTAAGAATTCAGCGACTAACAACTGGTATCAGAGCGGTACTATCCTGTAGCCTGAGCATCTCCTGCTCACCTCCTTTGCTACCTCATAATAATTTCCATGGGGCAAAGAAGCAGCTCACCGCCGCTCTGCTCCTCCTCTCCCTCTCACAGACGAAAGCAACTGGCAGCTCTCTCCCCACGCAAAAGCCCCCCCTAGTAGCATGTCTCAGCAGGATAGCCTCGGCCTTTCGGCCGCCTCGAAAGCACGCTGGCGCGTCGGGCAGAGGTCAACTTGCCGCGGCAGAGGAACGCGAAGCGAAGCGGCGGCAGAGACGCCCGCGGCGGCGGCAAGCGTGGCGCCGAGGTCGGTAATGGCGGAGCCGGCAAAGAAGCAGAGCGGCGGCGGCGGCGGATGCAGCAAGCGTCGGGCGGCAATGAGGTCGAGGTTCTGCGCGCAAAGATCAACAACTCCATTGCCGATGATGATGGCCGACGCGACCTCGAGCTGCTGGAGAGGGAGGCGGCTGGCGCGCGGCGATGAGATGAACGCACGCGTGCACGCCACGAAGCGTGGCGGCAGCCCGAACAAAGCGAACGCGCGGCCGCGGCGCTCTGGAGGAGGCACGCACAACAACAAGCGGTGGCGGACGGGTCGATGGAGAGCGCGGCCTTCACAGTGCGCGTGGCTCTCTCCCGGATCGGTACCGTGGTTACCACGGGCTCCGTGCTATTGTCGTGGCGCCGGCCCCGGGCAGGGTGGCCTACCTCACTAAGACCAACTACGCCGAGTGGGCTGCGGTGATGAGGGTAAAGCTCCAGTGCGCACACATATGGGAGGCGGTCCGCACGGGCGACGTCGACCACGACCAGATCGACGGGCGCCGGATGCCCTCATCGCCGCAGCCCCGTCCGAGATGTAGTTCGCTTACAAACAAGCAGATCGCCAAGGAGGCTTGGGGCGCCATCGCCGCGGCTCAGACGACAATGATCATACCAAGAAGTCCACACCGTAGGCACTTCGCAAGGAGGGGGAGAACCCGCTTTCAAGCCGTGTGAGGACGTTGATGACTTTGCTCTCCGCCTCAACACTCTATTGTAGAAGATGGTACAGCTTCAAGCGGTGACACCTACGGCGAGGAAAGAGCATCGAAAAGCTCTTCCATCAAGGTCCCGAGAAATACAAGCGATGGCTTGCTCGATCGAGTCCCTCGCCGGATCTCTCCATGATGTCGATCGAGGAGGCGATAGGTCGCCTCAAGGTCGTTGGATGACGATGAGCCACAGCTCTCTCGGGGCCCATCACCATCGGGCGGGAAGCTCTCACTGGGAGCGATGGGTTTGCTCGCCAAGGTGACCGAAAGAAGGGGAGTTTTCTTCCGCGACCGCCGGCCGCAGGGGTGGCAAGGCGCTGCAGAGACGCCTGTGCCGGGCGCAAGGATGTGCCGAGGGTGATGCCCGCAGAGGCGCCAGGCGGCGCCACACGGCAAGCACAAAGCCGGCCGCGAGACGACACCGCCAAGCATCGCGCGCCGCCTTTGGCCATTGGGCCAAGATCGCCGATAGCCACGACGCGCCAGCCCACGCCGCACAAAGCGAGGAGCCGGCTCGTTTCATGGCACATGCAAGCATCGAGCTACCTCCGGCCGCATCGGCCGTAAGCGGTTCTCTCCCACCTTGACGAGCCAAAAGCACACGCCTCCTCGGCGACGGCCCGCGCAACGACAAGATCGACGGGTGGTGCCTCACCACCGCGCCACCCATCACATGACCGGTCAACGGAGTTCTTCATCGAGCTTGACTCTAGCGTCCGAGGCTCCGCCATCTTCACCGCCGTGGTTCGGTGAGCACAGTCGCTCACCGAGTCTACTACATCCCCGCTTGAGGAACTCTATCATCGCCTTTGGGACAAATTTGGATGAGAACGGTTCGCGTGGTGGTTGAGGATGGAGTCATGATGATTTGGGATTGCCGTCGCCGCCTTCTTGCCAAGGTAACCGTAAGCGCCGTCGACTCTACGTCCTTAACGTGGTGTGGCACAACCCTCTGCCTCGGCCGCTTGTCGGGATGACGAGGCGTGGCGATGGCACGAAGCCGGGCACCTTTCACTTCGAGGCCCCAAGCGGCTCGCTGCCACGGAGATGGTGCGAGGCCTGCCGTGCCTTTTGACCATGTGGAGCAGCTCTGCGACGTCTGCGTGTTGACGGCGTAGAGGCGACTCTTTCCCGGGGGCGAAGCTTTCGAGCCAAGGAGAGGCTCGAGCACATGCGCACGGGACTTGTGTGGCCTGCGTGACACCGCCACACCGGGAGGACGACGCTACTTCCTGCTTTGCGTCGTCGACGACGACCTCCCGCTACATGTGGGTGATGGTCCTCGGCGAAGGAGAGAGGTCATGGACGCCATCAGCGCCGCAGTTCGCCGCGGAGGCGGCGGTGGCGCAGAGCTCACAGCGTCGTCTTGCATCCGACAACGGCGGCGAATTCACGATGGCTGAATTCGCGTCATCACTTCCGATGATGAGGGCATTCAGCGCCACTACTACTCGCTACCGCATAACCCGCAGCAGAACGGCGCTGTCGAGCGCAAACTAGACGGTTGTGGGGATGGCTCGGGCCCTTCTCAAGCGAGAGGGGATGCCGGGCCGTCTTCGGGAGAGGTGGTGGTGTCGGTCGCCTACATCCTCAATCGCCGCTTACCAAGGCGCTCGACGGCAGGATGCCGTACGAGGCTTGGCATGGGCGCAAGCCGGCGACCTCCCACTTGCGGGTCTTCGGCTGCCTCGCGTTCGCCAAGGAGCTTGGCCACATCAGCAAGCTCGACGACAGGAGCACTCCGGGAGTGTTCATCGGCTACGCGGAGGGCTCGAAGGCCTACCGTATCCTCGACCCAAAGACATAGCGTGTGCGCACGACGCGCGACGTTGTGTTCGACGAAGGGCAAGGATGGGCGTGGGACAAGGCGGTGGACGACGGCTCGGCTCAGACGTACGACGACTTCACTATCGAGTACGTCCACTTCGAGGGAGCTGGGGGAGTAGGCAGCTCTTCTTTGACGAGCATGTCTACCCCAGTCCTCGACTCTCCACCGACCCCGACGCCTGCTACTCGACAAAGACCACACTCTCCGGCCCAGACCCTCGGTCATGATGAGTTCTTCACCGGCTCCACCACACCCGCACCGCGCCACGCACTCCAAAGACCGAGCACACCTCTCCGGCACGCCTACTCCAACACCACTCGTGTCGAGCACAGCCGGTTGAGCTCGCTTCTCCGCCTCTCTCACGACGAGGAGGCGCGATCGACGCTATTCACCACGCACGGCGAGCCGTTGCGGTACCGTACGATGGAGAACCTTCTCGGCGACCAGCCGGTGTCGTGACTGGTGCCTCACGACCTGGAGGCGCAGTTGCACCTTGCGTGTGACGACAGTGAGCCTCGGTCGTTTGCAGAGGCCGAGAGACACGCGGCATGGCGCGCCGCGATGCAATTGGAGATGGATGCAGTCGAGAACCGCACCTGGGAGCTTGCTGACCTTCCTCGTAGTCACCGCGCGATCATCCTTAAGTGGGTGTACAAGCTGAAGAGGGATGAAGCCGGCGCCATCGTCAAGCACAAGGCTCGCTTGGTGGCACGAGGTTTCGTGCAGCAGGAGGGGGTCGACTTCGACGACGCCTTTGCTCCTGTGGCACGGATGGAGTTCGTGCGACTCCTCCTTGCGCTAGCTGCCCAGGAGGGCTAGCGTGTTCATCACATGGACGTTAAGTCGGCGTTCCTTAACGGCGACTTGATCCCCGGCAAGTAGGGCAAGGTGCTCCGCCTGCGCAAGGCCCTCTATGGCTTGCGACAGGCATCGAGGGCGTGGAATGCCAAGTTGGATTCCACGCTAAAGGGGATGAGCTTCGAGCAAAGCCCGCACGAGGCGGCCATCTACCGACGGGGCAGTGGAGGAAGTGCTCTGCTGGTGGGTGTCTACGTCTGAAAGCATCTAGGCCCCTTGTTGGGTTTCGGTGATTAATGACAATACAAGATTACTATGACTAACGTGTGTTTTGCAAAGGCAGTTAAGTTAGGTCATGGTAATGGAGATCGATTGGGCAATCATGGATGTCATGTCCCTACGATGGAAATCGTTTCGGTTTTCAAAGGATGGACGACAAGGTTAAGGATGACTAGTTCTAAGTGTCGATTGGAGTTGGAGAGACACTTAGAGTAGTTTAAGACTTTGTTTTTCCTTTGGCCGTACTATTAAGGGGGGTATGGACGGGTAGCTTGACCTAGATGAGTCTAGTGAGTTAGGTGTGGTGCACACTTGCTAAGTCTAGCACTAGGTAGCTCCAACAAAGCCCTTAGATCCTTTGGAGCAAACTTCATTCACGTATGATCGAAGGTTGGAACTGAATGGAGGGTCAAATACTGATCGGACGCTGGCTCCGGTGCGACCGGACGCTGGCCGCAGGATCCGATCAGTTCATTTGACCAAAGAGATTGCGTCTGGTGCGACCGGACGTTGAGTGGTCGAGTGACCGGACTCTGGGGACCAGCGTCCGGTCGACTCCAGTAAGGTTCCAGAAGAGTGAATCTGCGACCGGACGCGTCCGGTCAATTCTGACCGGACCCTGAGGGTACAGCGTTCGGTCGAGTACATGAAGCATCCAGTGAGGGAAAAATGGGACCGGATGCGTCCGATCAGTGGTGATTGGACCTTGCCAGCATCCGGTCAACACTTAAACACTGGTGTGCGGGTTGAACTGACCAGAGCATCCGGTCACCCCGCAGAGGCACATAACGGTTCGTTTTTCAGGCTGTCTTATAAATAGGAGCTCCACTCGTGTGGGGAGCCACTTTTGCTCATTTCAACAGCTGGAACACACCTTAGAGAGTACCAAGAAAAGTAAGGTCCTAGTCAGGTGATTGAGATTTGAGAATCCCAAAGAGAGCCCTCATTAGTAAGATCAAGAGTAGCAAAGTGTGCATCCACCCTTCTCACTAGGCTTGTAGTGGTCAAGTGAGAGTTCGTGCTTGTTACTCTTGGTGATCACCATCACCTAGACGGCTTGATGGTGATTGGAGAGCTTGGTGATCATCCGGAGAGCTTGTGGATGACCCAACTCAAGTTGTGAGTGGTTGTGGGTGATTCACCGCGACGGAGTGTCGAAGAATCAACCCGTAGAGAGCACTTGATCCTTGCGTGGATCAAGGGGGAGCTACACCCTTGCGCGGGTGCTCCAACGAGGACTAGTGGGGAGTGGCGACTCTCCGATACCTTGGCAAAACATCGCCGCGTTTCCTCTCCTCTCTTTACTTTGAGCATTTACTTTGAGCATTTCAATTCTTATCATTTATATTCCTAGAATTGCCATGCTAGAGTAGGATTGGAACTAGGTTGCTAAACTTTTGTGCGTTAGATCAATAGAAACACTTCTCTAGGTACAAGGGGTTAATTGGGCTAACCATATGACTTGTTTATTGTGAAGAAATTTAGAATTGGCCCAATTCACCAAGGATGTGGAGGTGGCGGTATTCAAGGAAGAGATGAAGACCACCTTCCAGATGAGTGACCTGGGGCCTCTCTCCTTCTACCTGGGAATCGAGGTGCACCAGGATGACACTGGGATCACGCTTCGACAGATCGCCTACGCCAAGCGCGTCGTTGAGCTAGCTGGGCTCACCGACTGCAACCCAACTCTCACTCCGATGGAGGAGAGGCTGAAGCTGAGCCGCGACAGCACGACGGAGGTGGACGCTACGTAGTACCGGCGTCTTGTGGGGAGCCTTCGCTACCTCGCCCACACACGGCCGGACTGGGCATTCTCCGTCGGCTACGTTAGTCGGTTCATGCAGCGACCGACGACGGAGCAACAGCAGGCTGTGAAGAGGATCATCCGCTACGTTGCGGGGACTCTCGACCACGGCCTCTACTACCCTAGGTGCCCTGGGGCGGCACACTTCGTCGGGTACAGCAACAGCGACCACGCCGGCGAATTCGACACCAGCAAGAGCACGAGCGGGATTCTCTTCTTCCTCGGCAAGTGCCTCGTTAGCTGACAGTCAGTCAAGCAGCAGGTGGTGGCCCTGTCTAGCTGCGAGGCCGAGTACATAGCGGCCTCCACCGCTTCGACTCAGGCGCTCTGGCTCGCTCGACTACTTGGTGATCTCCTCGGCAGAGACACTAGAGCGGTGGAGCTCAGGATAGACAACAAGTCCGCTCTGGCCCTGGCAAAGAACCCCGTTTTCCATGAACGGAGTAAGCACATCCGGGTGAGGTACCACTTCATCCGAGGCTGTTTGGAGGAAGGGAGCATCAAGGCGAGTTATATCAACACCAAGGACCAGTTTGCGGACCTGTTTACTAAGCCTCTTGGGAGGATCAAGTTCCTTGAGCTCTGCTCCAGGACCGGGATGGTTCAACTTTCCCACAAGACGACGCACAAGACTTAGGGGGAGAATGATGGGATAAGTCTCTGTGTTGGCTGGTCTTTGTGGGGCTACAGCATATGGTCTTTGTGGCTGCATAGTGGTCTTGCTGTCCATAAGGACAACATCCTTGACTGGCTAGGACAACATCTTAGCATCTAGGACAACATCTGTTTTAGCATCTAGGACAGCATCTAGGATAGCATCTTGGCATATGCTTGGCTGGCTAGCAGCCTATAAATATGTATCCCCAACCCCTCAGGTTGGCATGGCATTTGTGTGAGAAATAAATCAGAAAATTGCCCAACTCCTAGTGTCATCCTCTCTCGATGAGAGTAAGAATTCTGCTACTACCAAGAGTAAGAATTCAGTGACTAACACTGATAACCGACACGGATGAGGGTTTCTTCACTAGTGAAGAGTGGGGAAATGCTTTCCTCTATCTATCTTTAAAAAATAATGTCTTATCATAACCCTTTACCGTATAAATGTGATGTGGATACACAAAAGTAGTCAAAATCTTTTCCTGTTGAAACTGCCTTGATAAAAAACGTTGGCATTCACAGTGAGTTTGCTGAAATCTAGGGAGATCATATCACAGCTAAGAATGCAACTGATAAATGGGTAATTAAGATACCTGAGTAAACAAGTTTCTAAATGGATAGGGGAAAGTTAGAAAGGGGAGAAACAAAATGATACAGAAGCACCTTAAGGATGAATATTTGAAACTTGAAGTCTTGGATGAGGCTTACCAAGGCTGAAGTTCGACCTATTATTGATCGGATTGCTGATCTTCAGCCTTGGTAAGCTTTCGTGTGGGGGATGGAAACCAGATTTGCTAACAAGGGTGAGCAGGAAAATGTTGGTGCAATTTGGTGTTGGAGTATTTGGTCAGTTTGTAATAATTTAATCTTCAAGGCCATTCAGCTCACATCACAGATGTGCAAAGAGATTTTCAAGCAAGAATTTGCTCTGGTTATCCATGAGCAAAGAAAAATTACTCTCGTGTTATTGATCAAAGGCTAGAGCTTTTGTGTAATTTTCATGATTCTCTTTCTTTCTTTACACATTTTCTTGTGGTTTACCTCTGTACCTTGTACTGTGCTTTTACTCGTTACACAGTTTCAGTAAGGGGTAGCCCCTCCTGTTTCCAAATTCCAATAAAAAAAGATCTCTATTGAGATTGTGTGTCTTGTCTGCTAGCTCATTTCTTTTTTATTGGGCAGGTAAGCTCAAAGAGGCTGTTCAAGAGGTGCTGATTCAAGGAGCTAGAGGACGCGGCATTCCAATTCCATCAAGCAACAACAAGAGATGACAAGCTGCTTGGAGACCAAGGAGTGGCTGCTTGAAGAGCTCCTTGGGCATGATTGTGTGAAGGTGTAGCCAACTCGAGTTAATGCCTCTATCCCGGTAAGGAAAAACATCCTCACTACTCAACGCCTGCATAGACAAGTAAGTCTACCACGAACCCCTGTTCTCGTTGATCCTGGATCTGGTGGTGGAAGTTCTTCACCCAGAAGCCTGGAGGGCTTGGAGTTGCATGTAGCTACTGTAGCTTCCTTGTAGTTCGGCTGTTGCTTCAGCTAGAACGTTCTCAAGCTTGTTAAACCTTGGTGAGGCAAAGTCTTCTTTTTGGAGTATGGACGTTCACAGCCACTAGATGCCTGGCGTGCTTTCCATTTAGGAAGTTGACCTTGCTTGGTTATGGTTGGGTTTGCTAATTTGGTTGCCTGTTTTCGTATTGGAATCCAGGAAACATCTGTTGTGGAAAAAAGAGTGTTCTTGAGAAAAAAAATTGTAAGATATGTTCTGTTCATCCACGGTTACCTTTATTTCTTGCTTTCCTCCCCACTTTTTTGTGTAGTTTGAATTTTGTGGTAGCTAAGTAATTTCTCTGTAGCATGTTGTCTGTTCAGAAGAGAATTGTTTTTTTTCCCGATAAATCCCATGCCACAACCACATAAAATCGCGCGTCCTTGATCTTTCACTACTTATGCTTATGGCATTGGCTTATCGAAAGAACAAATGCATGGATTTATCATCAAGGATGCGCTGTTTTTTTCTCTATCTTGGCCTTGGCCACTTGTTAACTACCATACCTCCTATATCAATATATTCAACATAGAACTCCTGTCTGTTCTCCCTCTCTTTTGTTTTAGAAAAAAGGAAGATGAAAAATAACTACCCTTTTCATGACATGATTCACAGCTTTAGCATGAACAAGTTGTCATCGCATCAGAAATTTGGATGCTGAAACACAATATGTATATGAGGTTCGAATCACATACTCAATCCATCCCAAATTGTAAGACGTTTGATTTTTTTGACACCAAGTTTGACCACTCGTCTTATTTAAAAATTTATGTAAAATATCACTTCTTTCGTCGTGGTTTGGTTTATTAATAAAAATTCTTCAAGAATGACTTAAATTTGATTATATTTGCACAAATTTTTTGAATAAGACGAGTGGTCAAACTTGAGGCCAAAAAAGTCAAATGTCTTATAATTTGGGATGGAGGGAGTACTTGATTTCCTGAAGAACGACCAGCCCTCCTGGTTGCCTTATAGTATTTGTTCTCGATCAACTTCTTTGTGTTACTATGTAATTTGTAAGTATGAGAATACTGGAAAAACTGAAAAGGAAAATCCTCTGTATTGCTCCATATATGCACAGGAGATGACGACTATCCTCGCCGGTCAAGCACGGGTATGCTGATTGTAACATTTTTAGCTATTTAGTTAGGCTGCTAAACATGGACGAGATAATGCCAAGCAACACGCACCTATTCGTCTCCACTTTGTTTTGTCAATTTGTGCCAGCTGGATAGCTATGTCAATTTTTATTAGGTACAGCATCTTTTGTTGAAAACGTGACAGTTACATCAAGTTTATACAGCCGTCTAGAACTCTAGATCACTCGCGACCTTTGAATAGCACGACGGACAGAGCCCACAATTTTACAAAAGGCCACACATATTTGCTACTGACCACTAGCTCCAATTGCTGACACGCCATAGCAACCAAACCCATGAATCCAGCTTCCAGTAGATAGCTCCGCATGTATGTAGCCACGAGTAGATAATTAATCTACAAAATGCATGAGATGAAGTAGTTTATTGTTAAAAAACAAAATTGTTACTGCACAGAGCGACCCACAAGTGTCTGCATACCAGCAACATGTGTGGCATCAAGTCGTTTTAATTACGATAATGCTCTGGTGAGAGCGTTTGTCTGGATGGACGCTCCTTGTTAGGCCTGCGTATCGGCCCAACAAGTCTGCTCCCCTCCACCTTCAGTCATTCATGGTTTATCCAAAACAAAAAGACAACGACATTTTCATGTCGGCCGCTCACCTTCTCCAGCACAATGGCCGCTCGCCGCGGGCAGCACACCCGCCCGCCGCAGCCTTTCCAAGTGTGGTGGGGCCGTACCTAGCCCCATCCCGCGCTACTCCGTCCCCTGCGCCGTGCCACCATCCCGCGCCACGCCCCCATCCACCTCACCGTCGCCGAAGGGGAGGCAAGGGAGGCCTGCGCCTGCGCCCCCGTCCCCGTCCACCTCGCCCGTCGGTAGGAAAGGGAGGCCTGCATCACTGTCACACCCAGTTTTAAAAAGAAAACCAGATGTACACCATATGTGTGTCCAGGAATCAATCACACACATATGACGACAAATTACAAAGTATCAGGCATAGTGTTTATTACATAATGAGTAACAATATTACATTAACACTTACATAGAGACAAAGTATGCAGCGAAATCATAAATTCTAATCTTCAAGCAAAGCCTCCAAACACCACATGGACGGTTGACTGAGGGTACATACGCCTAGCATTTCTTAGAGAACTCACTAGCTCCACCATCTGATACGCATCCGGAATTTTTCCAAAGTGATTGAAAAGTAAAGCAAGTGTAAGCAAACCACCACTTAACAAGCATAATATGAGCGGATGTAGGCTCAAAAGGCTAGACACTGTTGAACTACGGTAACCATTTTTTAGTAGATCTAGTTTTAGCATTAAGAACCTGAGTTGTTAAATTATGCTTAAGCTCCAATTCCCACAAGATCATAAGCAATGGCAATATGACAATAATGATTAAATATGAGCATCAACACCATCGTACAATAAGAACCCATAATTCTGTGAGTTTTCCAAGCCGCTCGTGACCGTGAGCACGGCTGTTATAATAGTTTTACACTATGAAGAGGTTGTACAATTTCACCATGAGCCGTGATTTACCCTTTTTCGCCCGAGGTGATCAGTCTCTTGACCCACTACCAAGGAAGGTCGGTAGGGTCCATTATGAAGTCTTTCAAAGGTTCGTCTAACAAGTGTAGCCCGCTAAGGTTTCCCCATCAATAAGCATGAATCCCCCTCCAAGAGGTGACTAACAAAAGGCATAGAAACCAAAGTGCACCCTCTTCGCAGGCCGAGATCATACAAATCAGAGCCCCTCTTACGCCTTTCGGTAAGCTACTACGAGCTAGAAAAGCTCCTCATACTGAACTAAAGCCAGAGCTATATAGCACTCATGGTTGTACTGTAAGTCCCAGATTTTGCTGACAGATAAGTCCTTAAGATTCCATGTTGCTAAATATCACATTTTAAACATTATTGCATTTGTCATTAGTCAACATTAAGGAGCTTTCATTATTAAGTAGTGCAACTAGCAAAACTAACCATATGCATAAACCCATAGGTATCAAGGATCAAGATAACAAATACTAGGAATATCCTTAAAGGCTAATCATATTTGACACATGCAGCATGAACATAGTGATATTATGATTATTAGGTATCAAGGAGAGCCTCATATTATACTTGCCTTTTACACTTGCTCAAACTTCCTTATACTTTGCTTCCGGTCATCATCTTCTGATCTTCAGCGCTCACAAACAGTTCTCGTTCTACTCGTAGCAAGCACCACGCATAGGCAAACATACAAGCAACTAAGAACAGTACCCCACACAAGATAAAAACAACGTGCTAAAAGAGAACTCGTTACTACGGCCGCGAGAGCGTAGGAAACGACTATCAGGAGCTTTATATTATCAAAGAAAAGAAGAAGCATGCATGCTTGATTTACTTTAAGTAAGCAAAAACGTAAGAAACTACCAATTCAGAATTAGTCAAATTATATATTGAATTTAGAAAGACAAGTTAAACTAATCATATTTTAATTATAAACATGTGTGTATTATTTAATCCATTCAAACTTTAACAGCATATAAAAGAGAAAACATGTGAGCATCTAACTTGAATTTTGCACATGGAACGTGTTTAGTCTAAGTATATTATAATTAGAAACATATAAGTTAACATTAATCCAATTAACATTTGCTTATGAAAGACCGAATCACCGAAGTGTACTTACATTGTTTTTAATTATAAAGCTAGCTGCGTGTAGATTAATTAAATTAATTATTTAACTACAAACTAGAAAACACGTGGCCGACATGATTCTAAGCAACTTGAGCGGATTAAAATGGAATCAAAACGATTAAATGGTGGAGATATTGTGAACCAGTGGCAGTTTCGTAATTATGTCGTCTGCTGCACATCGTGACCTTCATGGCCATTGGAGCCTGCTGCTGTCGCTACCAGAATGCCTAGGTTTGCCGTGTGTCCACGCACACAGCGAAGCCTAAAAAACACTCGGCAAAGCCTTTGCCGAGTGTTACACTCGGTAAACGGCACTCGGCGTACACAGAGTTGGCAAACGTTTCTTTGCTGAGTGTTTTTTATTGGGCACTTGGCAAAGACTATGCCGAGTCCTAAAACCGACACTCGGCAAAGATTTTTCGAAAAATACAAAAAAACCACCGCCGCCCGCCCGCGGCACCCCCGCCACCGCCGCCACCACCACGTCGCCGCCACCACCAGTTCAAAAAAAGAGGGAGAGAATACCTGAAGGTGCATACTAACTTGACAACATGTTCTTGCTTTTATTAATAAAAAAAAGTTGTTTTATATGATAATCTCTTTTTTATGATAATATATATATATATATGTATATATATATATATATATATATATATTTCTCATGATAATCCGGGTATCTCCCGGCAGTGCTTTGTTTATGGCCACAAGCTCGACCATGGGAACTTCATCTTGCAACTATCAATGGTGGTATAGTTCCCAACTTTACCATCCAACATTTAGCATTAATGCTCAAGTTGTAAGGTTAGTACCACAATGCAACTATGGGATTGGCAATACTTGTGATAAACAAAAGCATCCACAACCATCCTCCTAAAAAGTTTGTGAACAAGAATGAGGATGAGGTTGTAGTCCTCATAGGTGCATGCGGTACTAAGCAAGATGTCCATGGCACAACATTTTTTGTTCTCAAAAGACACATCGGTTGAATATCGACAACTATTGAGAACAATGTGTGGTTGGCCAGCAGGACATAGCTTAAGTTCTAGCAAGGATGATGAATGTTCCATTTCACAAGAAAGCTCAGGTGAAACGAATGGGGATACGAATTTCACCTCCTCAAATAGGTCAAGGTTGGGATGATGCTTCGCCATTGGGATTTTTGGGCAAGGGATAGGAGTGGCTGAAGCAGTTTTTCCAAACTCTTTATTAAGGCTCCCTTGAGACATTTTTTCTCAGGTAAAATTTTCAAAAGGGTGCCTATGAGAATATCAAACTCAAGGATGACATAGATATGGAAGTCCAAGCGAACCTCGGTTTTCTCTATTGTGATTGCTACGGCCCTGGCAATCCCACAACATTCAAAGATGAGTCCCGATGGACTTTTGAAGAGTTTGTTGGTCAGGACTAGTGGCATGTTACCTAAAAGATTTTTTTGCTAGGAATTCTAACATGATACTAGTCCTGACTATGGGGTTGTACAGGGCTTCTACAATAGTCCCCCATAACAAACAAGGCATGGCCGTGGAAGGTAAAAAAATCCAAATTGCTTCGAAAGAATGTTTCACTTCCATTAACCATTCCTTTGACGGTTCCACTCTAGAGGAAGCTTCGGGAGGATGTGTATGCTTTTCATGCCAAAAGAGTTTTGAGGTATTGCCAAAATCCTTGAATTTGATAGGGAACTCCGAAGGATAAATTACTCTTTCCTTAGAAGTTCGTGGTTCGGGTGAGAGCTCATGAGTCAAATCTAAGGATGCTATAGGTTTAGATTCGACTGATGAGGACTCCTCAACACTCAACATGACTTTAGCCTGGAGGGGTTTGGTTCTTATGATGAAAGAAATGTGTTTGGCTATGAAGTGCTCAAGGAATTCTACTTGTTCCGTCATAGTTTTGTGTGTAAATCTCTACCTATGGCAGTCATGTCTAGGCATAGGTCAGCTTCCATGTCAATACCCAAACAAAAGAGTCATAACAATATGCTATCGGGTAAAGACAAGTCTGGGCTGACGTGTATTAAAACAGAGAACCTAGCCTAGGCTGCACCTATTGACTCCTCATTCTGTTCAAAGTCGAGGATCACCCTCGGTAGAGAGACAATACGGGACATAGGGAAGAATGCAAGATGAAACTTGTCCTTAAATTCATCCTAGTCCCCATTCATACTTTCTATGGTGTGAGTGTACCATTGCTTCGCCTTCCCTGTGCGAGAAGGGAAACAATTTCTATCTTAGTGTTTCCTGTGTCATGCCTGAGATGCTCAGGCACAAACACATCTCGAACTCTAGCAGGTGATTGTAAGGGTTTTCATCATCGTGCCCTGAGAAGGGTTGTGCCTGAACCATGGCTATTAAGCTAGGGTGGAGTTCATAGCCAAATGAAAACTTTGGTTTTGGTGGTGGCTTAGGGAACTCGACCTTTGAAGCGGATGGGTACGAAGTTGAAGTTGGCTTCATAGTGAAAACATAAAAGAAGATATTTTCATTTTTATAAAAAGAAAAAGATACATATATGAGGACGAACTAGGGTCAAAGAAAATAGCAACCGTTCCTGGCAACGACGCTAGAAATACTTTTTGGTATTTCTTAACGCATACAGAAATAATCCGCAAGCGCACGGAACTACCGTTGTAGCATTTCACCCAGAAGTATTCAGGGTATCGTATTTTCCACAGGGAATGGAGGTACTCTTCTAGCTAGTTCATCCAAGGACAACACAAGGGTAGAGTTGGAAGAGGATAAGATGGATTCCTATGGTTTTAGAGTCTAAGGATAGATAAACTATACTTCTACTTGCTTACTTCAGGCACTTGCGTACACCTGGTCTGCCAAGCAATACCGGCCTATGGCTCTATGTCGAACCTGAATGTGGTGGATTACAAGGGACGGACAGGGCTGGCAGCACCTGCCGCCTACCCCTCAACCATAGGGCACAAGACAAATGAAGGTAGCCTCTAGCCTAGACACCACGTCTATGCTATTGACTACTACTCTAGTGTTGCGCAGGGTTATTTGTCTTTATCAGGGCCCTCTACTAGAGTATCCATTACAAGACCGGACTACGAACCCGCAAACAAGTAAGGGTAAAGCTTAACTAAACAAAGACTTAATAACATAAGAATCATGAACACTCACTTAGCGGGATAGCCCGTTGAGGTATAGGTGCTCATCGAGGTAAAAGTTTGGGGAGACACCGACAAGCTCGGCGCTTCCCCGTACTCTCCGTCACATCTCTCCCTTACTACTCTAGATAGCTACTAGGGCCTAAGCCGTTGGAGTGTTACTCAAATGTGGAGTGCTCTTTTCCTTGAGGTGGTGTTGTTAAATGAGGAGGAGGGAGCCTCCTTTTATAGGTGGAGAGGAGGGGGTTCTTTGAAAAATGCTTCATCCTCTCATGGAAAGCACCAAACCGACCTCCAAGTACGTTGAACTTGGGCCAAACCTCGAGAACCAGCCAAAGAGACGTGGTTTTAATCGCCCTGACAAGGTTGGGCCCAAGGCGAGCCACAAGGGGTGCGCCTGCACCCTAGGTGGGCCACCTTGTGTCCAATTTTGTTGTGCGGTATTCTTTGGTCTTCTAGAGTGGGCCTGCCTGGGTTTTGCGCTGATTGGTGGTGTTTGGATTTGGGTTTGTCAATGTTCTCCACTCGTATGGGCCCTAATTCTTCTAGTGATTGGGCCTCTCTCCTTTGGGCTTGTGTAGAATGATATTTGTGCTTTGTCCTCTTGCACATTTTTTGCCTCTTTATGCGTATTTCCATAAATGCCCTCCTGCAAATGTATAAACACCAAAACTCATGGAATTCGTTAGTTATAAACCCTATCACTAAGTTTGGTGTTCATTTGAGTGATTTTATGTGAGTGTAGGCAGTTGGAAATAGGAGTTAAGGACCACCAACAGGCAGCCGCCACCCTAGCCGTCCTCTTCGCTAAACATGTTAAGTCTTCACTCTCATCGGCCAACTAGGGAACACTTGGAACCTTTGGGGGATATTTGACAACTTTGCGAGACATTGTGTTACCTTGCCAAGCTATAAGTCAGAACGAGCAACATGTTTGGATTCTTAGCTAGCTTACCTCGAGGTCTGTGTTTGGCAAATATTTTCTTTGCTGAGATGAGCTAGCCAAATTGGCTCGCTTGGGATGGCATGATTTGGGTTGACCAACAACCAAGGCGCCACTTTGTTGATCTTGCCTCACCTAGCCAGCCTCGTCTATTAAACAAGATATAACCTTGCTCACGTGGACAGGTGAAAGGTCCTAATGACTAGAGGGGGGTGAATAGCCTATTAAAAATTTCTTCAACAACACTTAACAAACCGGTTAGACAATTATGAGGCGAAGCAAATATTGCGCTAGCCTACTAAAAATGCAAGCCACCTACCACAATTCTAGTTTCTATAGTTTCTAACCACACAATGGCTATGTCACTACACTAAGTTAGTGTGCTCTCAAAGGCTAACTAAAGAGCCACACTAACCAAACTAACAGGCTCTCACAACTAGATACACTAAAGAGCTTGATAACTAGTTTGCGGTAATGTAAAGAGTGAGAGCAAGATAGTTATACCGCCGAGTTGAGGAATGAACCAATCAATCACAAGAATGAATACCAATGAAGACCAATCACATCGGAATCAAATGACGACACAATGATTTTTTACCGAGGTTCACTTGCTTGCCTGCAAGCAAGTCCTCGTTGTGGCGATTCACTCACTTGGAGGTTCACGCGCTAATTGGCATCACACGCCAAACCCTCAATAGGGTGCCGCACAACCAACACAAGATGAGGATCACACAAGCCATGAGCAATTCATTAGAGTACCTTTTGGCTCTCCACCGGGGAAAGGTCAAGAACATCTCACAATCACCATGATCGGAGCCAGAGACAATCACCAACCTCCGCTCGATGATCCTCGCTGCTCCAAGCCGTCTAGGTGGCGGCAACCACCAAGAGTAACAAGCAAATCCCGCAGCGAAACACGAACACCAAGTGCCTCTAGATGCACACACTCAAGCAATGCACTTGGATTCACTCCGAATCTCACAAAGATGTTGAATCATTGATGGAGATGAGTGGGAGGGCTTTGGCTAAACTCACAAGGTTGCTATGTCAATGCAAATGGCCAAGAGAGTGAGCTTGAGCCGGTAATGCGACTTAAATAGAAGCCCCCATGAAATAGAGCCGTTGTACCCCTTCATTGGGCACTGCTCGGGGTGATCGGACGCTCCGGTCAGATGGACCGCCGGATGGCTGCCACATCATCCATCTTTTCAAAAACTGAGTGCTCGATCCCAACAGTCAAGTGATGACCGGACACAGCATAGTGCCAAGACCGGACGCACCTCTACAGAGTCTGGTCGTTTCTAGAGAGGTTCCATTTATGACCAGACGCGTCAGTTTGATCACGACCGGACGCAGGACCTCAGCGTCCGGTCACTTCTAGTAAGGTACCACTTGCGACTGGACACGTCTGGTCATGCCCGACCAGACTCACCTAGCGTTCGGTCACTCACTATCTCCTCTGAGCTGCCACGTCAGCGGGACCGAACGCACCCAGCCAGCGTCCGGTCATGAAGTGACCCAGCATCCGGTTGAAGACCGACGCCAGCGTCTTCACTGCTTCCACTGACTGGACGCTCCGGTCCAGTTGAGGCCAGCGTCTGGTGCACTCTGTGAAACCCTGTCTTTTCTGTACAGGGCGCCTGTAACAACCTAAAAATCTACACACCAAAAATCACAACTACAAAACTTTTCTTCAAAATCCTATGTGATGACGAGTGACATCTGTAGGAGCCAACCCTAGGTGTTGCATTAGTTGTAACCCAACTAGACAATTTCATGAGCATAGCATGTCATTTATTAATTATGTTTATTTAAAATCCTAACAAATAAAATGTTGCATACATTGTTAACTCAAATTGTGATTTGGATTTCCATTTGCTTTACGTAATGCTTAACAACTCCTTTAAAGTAATAAACCATAAAGTAAATATTAATCAAACCAAAGAATAAATGCTTAAAGTGAAAACTATTTCTATTTTTGTATAACAAAACTACAACTATTTTTGTTACACAAAATAGCTAAATAAAGTCCCTAATATATATAAGAGTGTTGTGGGCCTCACATCTAAAAATCCAATGGATGAGATACACCAGATTTGAATTCAAACTACAAATCAAATTTTAATTCAAATAAAGAAGAAGAAAAAACAAAACAGAAAAAGAAAAGAAGGAAGCCTCGCAGCCGACTCAGCCTGCTCGGCCCGCTAACCAGCCCAGCCTGCGCTTGCCTTCCTCCCCCACACGTGCTGCAGCACCAGGCCCAGCAAGCCGGCCCAACGCGCCGCTCACGCCCGCACGCCCTTTTACCTCGCCTGCTGCCACTGCCAAGCCGGACCCGCACGTCAGCTTTATCTTCTTCCCTCACTGCTTTTCTTCCTCGCCCTGCGGATACGAATCACCAACCGTCGCCGTCTCTGCGTGGAGGCCACGCGTCGCTCCACGCCGTCCGATCGGCCTCCGCTTCGCGCGAAGACGCCCTGACCGGCAGGACCCAGCCGCGAACCGCCCAACCTTCACCTTCTTCCTCCCCACGAAGCACCCCACGACTCTCTACTTTATTCCGTGGCAGAGCGGGCCATGGTAGGGGGAAAAGCGGGGGCACTACTCCACCACACCACTGCCGTCCGATCCCACGCACCGGCCATCGCACGGTCGTAGGTGAGCCCCGAAGCCAGCCGAACTCCCACGCCTTCCCTGGGTGAGCCCGAGCGCCACCGCCATGGGCACAACCCTATAAAAACCCACAGCCGAAGCCCTGGCACGCCCTAGTTCCTCATCGCCGCCGCCGGGTGGCAAAACCACTGCACCACCGCACACCGAGGGCCGGGAAAAAAGAAGAGCCGTGGAGAAGAGGAAGGGAGTTCGGGTGAAGAGGACGCCGCCGTCGTCGGAGTTGGGGACGACACCGCCGTGATCGTCGCTGCTTCTACCACGACTACGCAGCGTCGGCTCGACACGGCACCGCCCTGATACTGCACCACCTCGCCGGTAAGCAAGCTCGGTGAGTTCCATCGCTGAGACCACCCCCAGCCCAACCGTGGATGTAGACCTCGTCGAAGCTATGCTCTCCGGCATAAGCCAACTGGGTAGCATAGGGGACCTCCATGATCGCGTAGATAAGCTAAAGGAAGCCAAGCAAGTGCCATCTTGCTCACCACGCTTATCCGCACACGCACGCACATACACCGGGGCGACGCCGAGCCTCTACTCGGGAACGCCACTTGCCGCTGCTGCGCCTTTGTTAAACCCGATTGGACCGTGTATTCATCGTAGCTGAGCCTGCTAAGCCACCTGGAGACCAAAACCGTGACCAACGACATGATGCACACACGTGCACGCGATCATGAAAGCCATGGTGACGTCGAGCCGATCGTACTCGAGCACGCCCCTGTTAGCGCACATGCTCATGCCCTCCGCACATGCACGCGCACGCTAGGACCCCAGGAGGAACGATGTCGAGCGCTGAGCTCGAACACGTCGATGCGGTCCACGCTCAGAGCATGCGCGTCGCGGCCAGAGTACGGCCACGACGGGGTCACCACCGCCGCATCACCGCACCAGGGACGCTGTTAGCACCTTGACGGGATCCGCCATGCCGATGAACACGTCACGCGCTCATTCTTGAGGAAAGGGGTCCGCTGCTATGCCGCCTGGCTTGCGTCGTTCACCACCGGACCGCCGCCATGACCGAATCGAGCCGCCACCATGGCCAAAGCCACTGGGGGCTCTAGAAGTCCCTTCGACCTGCCCGACAAGCTCGCTAGAGCATCGTGATGCTCACACGCACCACAAATCCGCCCTTTACCGCTGCAACCTCGCCATCCCCGTACGCCGATGAGATCGAGCAGCCGTCGCCGTGGCCAGACCCCTGGGGAACCTTGGCCGCCGCAACAGCCCCACCGTTGGAGTCACCGCACCTTGGAGAAGCCGTAGCACCACTCGAACGCACCCCTACGCCTCCGGCGAGGCTCACCGGCGAGGTACACCACCGGCGGGAATACACCGCTTGGAGGAGGGGGGAAATTTTCTTCCCTGGACCGCCCACTCATACACCCGGTGCACGTAGACCATGCCAAAGGAAAAAGGGATGGACTCGGTCCACCGAAGACCCAGCCTACGGTCCATGGACCGTGAACACAAGTTTACCATGAGCCACGCTGTGTGGGCCGATCTGTGGACCAGAGCCCAGTAGAGGCCCAGGGTCGTGACATGGCCGCACCAACGCGTGCCATGTGGCGGACCAAGCCTGGCCCAAATCCAGGCCCAACCAGCCCAGTCGAGGCCGGCCTATGTTGACCGGTCAACGTTGACCGATTGACGGGCCCACATGTGAGCGACACAAAGACTCTGGACCCACTTGTCAGTGGGTCACGACAGGCTGACGTCATGATGATGTCAGCGGGACCCCCACCTGTCAGTACCAGAACCGAGACGATGATGTCATGCTGATGTCAACATGACATGTGGACCAACAGGAGCGTGACACGTGTCAGCACGATATTAATTCAGCCTTTTCCCATTTTCAAAAATGATTTAAACTTCAAAAATTCATAACTAATTCATACGAACTCAGAAAAATACAAGACCAGGACCAAAATTCATCTAAAATCGAGCTCTACGCAATGAACCCATGTTTGAGTGCATTTGGCTCTTTTGAATTTTCATTGCTTTTTGTGCTATTCTATAGACGTCGCTAACGCGACTATAATGCGATCGTTTGCAGACTCGGAGGAGAACCAGACGGACGAGGACCGAGAGTACCGTGAGGAGTACGGAGACGACTGCACGGAAGGTGCCACATCCCACCCAACCTCGTAGCACCTATTTCGCATGGCTAATATAGAACTGCTATTGCTCTACTTTATTGTTATATTCACACTATGATAGGACTTGCATGGTAGTATGCTTACTTGATGGCCTACACCTTGACGCAACCTTACCCCTGCTATTAGGCTAGACACACGCTTGCTGCTATATTTCATTGCTTATTACTTCTACTACGCTTGTACTACATTGATGCGTGGTGGAAACTGGTGTTATCTGGACTATGGGGAGAGTGCTGCATGTGTGACTTGGGTGCGTGGAGGGTGAGGGTTGTGTCGACCAAGTTGGAGTATACGATGAGCCTGGGGCAAGTCTTGCCGTGGGATGCTACCTGGGCACCCCTGGAATGCATACCTGTGGTGGGTAAATGGTATAAAAGGTGGCCCTGGGTGTGAACCTATGATGGGAGGAGCCCGGGGTGGAGGTGTTGTGGTGGCACGGTAAATGGAAACCCTGATGAAGACATTCTGGCTTGGTCATCCCTAAGGACTTACTAGTACTCAGATTCACCGGGAAGCCTTACGTACCACTCGCCCTATATGGTGCGGGACGGCCATACTACTTGGTAGGATATTGCCACTACTGCTAGGTTGATAGCAGACAGTGTGAGGGAGGTATGGGGACACGGAGGATTTTCCCCCACACCCTTCCGAGACTTCATGGAGACCTTGTGGACCCGGCTCATGACTCACAGTTTCAGCCACCCCAGACTAGACTTGGGGTGTATCAGGGCTGAATGGTAGAGTGGCATTATCCTAGGCTAGCAAGCGGCCGGAATTAGCCCAGTTGACGACGATCAACGAGGAAGGTGGATCTTGTGGTTATGTAAAACCTCTGTAGAGTGTATGGTTGATCGATCGATACATATGCCGACTTGTCGGCTATGGACCTTTCCTGGGTTTCGCTTAAACTAGATAGTGAGATGAGTCCTTCTCTTCTCCCTCCTGTGAGTGAGTGTTCGGTCGTAGCTAGGGGCTACGGGCCATGAGACAGTGCCAAGAGGGAGTTAGCCTATCGACTGAGCGATGGTATGGTGATGACGTGGTGATGGTGTGGAGATGGTGGTATATCGATCCCAGGATCGAAACCTGGCTCTGGACGGAAATGGGGTGGAATGGGTGTGGGAATGGTGTTAAAACTTGACCAACTACTAATATATATATATATATACTTGATATGCTAAAGCATAGGAAACCCCAGCCTTATAGGTTCCTTTTGAATATATCCAACTTGCATCCAATTTCTACAAAGCAATGCTCATAAGGTGGGAGTGGCTACTACAAATCATACTGATAAATTTTGGCACAGGTTCTGCTGAGGAGTATAGCTCTGAGGAGTTTGACGGTTGAGGGGTTCATTCCTATGCTCGAGTTTGGCGATCTTGTCTTCAAGCTATTCTGAATGAATGCTACTTTTGATTCCGCCAATGCGGCGATGTAATAATTTATGTAATTCCGCACTATTTGTACTCTGATATTATCGTTGTATGGATGTGGTATTCGACTGGAATTTGGGTAATATGATCTACAACGGTCATAATACACTTTGACTCTGTGGATTTCCCTTCGTGGAAATCAGGTCGTTTCAGTTGGTATCAGAGCCATACTTGACCCTAGGACGAAACCCTCAGAAATGGACGATAGAATAGGACATGAACAGCCCTTCTTTCGGTTATATACCGACCCTGCATTTACTTTTATGCAAGGCTTATCTATTTATTAACCTGCTAACACCTGTTTCCTTAAAACATGCAGATGGCAACGAACGTCGAATGGCTGCCTCTAGGACCGCTACCTCTGGACCACGCCAAGCTTACCTTAGACCTACGTGAGCTCGGGGGTTTTGCACAGACCCTCTGCCGAGTTCTCATCACGTTAGGAGTCCCTGACAAGCTTGTCAAGGTCACCTGCACCAGGAAGTCGGCTCAGGAAGAAGGAATCGAAGGACCGGTTGTCACCTCAGTCGAGTTACCAGCTAGCACTACCTTACCTTATGTCCCAGCTTTCACCGAGTTGACTATAGAGGACACAGTTGAGGAGGGACTGCGAGCTGTCTCACACAAGGCACTTCGTAGAGTGATGAGGGACCACTATGAGCACCTGAAGACGATAGAATTCCGTCTACTTCCCTAGGCCCTCGACCTCAGCCTTACCCCTAGTGAGCAGAGTTTCATAGCCGGTAGAGTTATCTTTGCAGAGGAGGACAGATGCCTTCACGTCTCGGCTATCCACCTACTAGAGCAGGACAGGTACGTGACCCAGCTTGAGCAGAGAAGACGTTAGGACCGAGCCCTTCTGTGGGAGTACCAGGAGCGAGACTCACAGGGAGCACAGGAGAGAGCTAGTCTGCTTGAGACAGTTGCCAAGCTACAGGACGAGCTCAACCGTCATGAAGAAGTCCACAGAGCCGAGGTCGCTGACTTACAGGATAAAGCAGCCGAGCTAAGCAATAGGAACTGCTACCTCGACAGCAAGGTCTTGGAGTTGCAGAGAGAGTTGGACGACAAGAAGGCCGAGTTCAACAGTAGAGGAGACAGAGAGAGGTCCAAGGGGATTGATATGCTGAAAATCCAATATCAGAACAAGACCATGACTCAGAAGCTAGAGGGGTTCAGGAAGAAGGTCGTTCACAACCAGGATCACCTGATCGAGGCACTCAGGCAGAACGAGTACCTATAGGACAAGTGTGAGAGGACTTGGCAGGCTTGGCAGAAGTCTGACAAGAAGCGCCTTAGGGAGATGAAGGGTATGTGGGATCAGCTACCCAAGGAGATTCGCAGCAAGACGAAGCCTAGGATAGAGGAGTTTGAGTTAACCCCGACTCGCCTCAACCTAGACGCCTGCCCTACCCTACCTAGAGCCAAGCCTACTGAGGAGCTCGCCGAGGCCTTGAAGTACGTGTCTCGACTTCACAAGTCTGACGAGGAGATCGAGATCGAGAACAGTCGTATCCCAGCTGCGGTGTACGAGTTAGAGTAGATGACCCTACGTGGTCATGATTCATGTCAATGGCTTCCATAAGTTGTACCCCATGATGTACCCCTTATGAGATGTAATATGAGACACTATGCGTAGTATGATTCACGCGAGTCTTCAAGTGTAGCTACTGGAGATGATGCTATGTAATAAAACCCATGTAATGGATGTTTTGGATCTTATTGCATCTTATGGATCTTATTGCTTCTTTATAATGAGTGTTGGATAGTATAAATGTTTTTCTTTAAATCATCAAAAATCATGTAATCATACTGAATTATAAGCACTTATGGCACAAATACTAAAATTCCTACGATCCGTGTTGTAGATGCTGAACCGCCGATCTGCTCGCCTAATGAACCGTGGACGTGCGCCCACCTCCGAACCAGTCAAACCAAACGGAGGGCGTGGTGGCAACAACCATGGACATGGAGGGATACCCTTCAACCTGGAGAATACCCCGCCGCCTGTTGAGGAGAACATTCCACCACCACCACCGAACCTGGCGGAAGTGATGGCACAACAGACCCAGCTTCTTGCAGCTCTTGTAGATAGAGCAAACCATCGCCAGGGAGGTCAGTAGAATGACTTCCAAAGGAAGCTGGAGGGATTTCTGAAGCTGAGGCCACCTACCTATGATGGCACCGACCCTGACCCGCTTGTAGCCGATGACTGGCTCAAGGAGGTGGAAAAGAAGCTCGACCTCACCACCTTCACCGACGATGAGTGTGTTGGAGCTGCCACACACCAGCTCACAGGTGCAGCATGCGCCTGGTGGGATAGTTTCAGTGATTCTCATGAGGACTCTGCCAACATCTCGTGGGATGAGTTCGCCGAAGCATTCACTGAGTATCACATTCCCAAGGGTATCATGGAGGCCAAAGCCGAGGAGTTCCGCAACATCAAGATGGGAAAGGACAGGGTGACTGAGTACACTACTCGTTTCACCAACCTTCTACGCTATGCACCTTCCTATGTTGTGAACTCTGAGAAGGAGAAGCTGCACTATTACCGCAAGGGACTTAACCCGCACATCAAATTGAAGTTTGGCGGTATTGAGAGTAGCACACTACGTGCTCTGGTGGATCGCTGCATCCAGATTGAGAAGGGCCATGCTAAAGCTAGAGAGGAGTACAGGGAGAGGAAGCGTAAGCCTAAGGAGTCCTTCCGTGGCCGTGATCGCAAGAGGTTCCACAGAGATGCACCATCCAGGAAACGCTCACGCCACAACAGGGATGACAACCCTAGATTGAGTAGGGGTGGTGGAGGCTACACCACCAAATACTCCCGCCCTGCTCAGGATCGTTACACCCGAGACCGTTATGCTCAGGACCGCAACACTCAGGTCTGTTTCAACCGTTCCCGCTCTGTGAATGAACGCCCAGCACAGAACCACTCCGCACTAAGCACTAGAAACTGGAAGGCACCCACGCCAACCCCTACAGGCGGTGCGCCTTTCACCTGTTTCGCTTGTGGCCAACTGGGTCACAAAGCCGCTGAGTGCCCTCAGAACTTAGCCACTCAGAAGTCTCAGTTCAAGGGATCTGCTACTCATGGACGTCTCAACCATCTGGATGCCGAGGAAGCATAGGCTACCCCTGACGTTGTGTACGGCATGTTTTTAGTTAATGGCAATACTGCATCAGTTCTATTTGACTCTGGAGCAACTTGTTCTTACATATCATCCAAGTTTGCACGAGAGCATGAACTGCCTGTAACCCCACGTGGAAAGCCTATCATCACCAGCTCACCTTTAGGAGACCAAAAGTGCACCCACATCTGTAAGGGAGTGAGTCTTACCATTGAGGGTCTTATCTTTAAAGCCGACCTAACCATGTTACCTTCCACGAGCCTAGATGTCATCTTAGGTATGGATTGGCTAACAATTCACCGAGGTATCATATCATGTTCACCTAGATACGTCCAAGTGACCCACCCATCAGGCCAAGTTATTAGATGTGAACCCCAGTTTGGAAAGTCCACTTCTATCCTATGTGCCCTTAAAGCCAGTTCAGAATCACAAAAAGAGGAGAAGATAGTTCATGATGTGCCTATGGTCAGAGACTATCCCAATGTATTCCCTGAAGAATTACCGAGTATGCCACCAGACCGTGATGTAGAGTTCATCATTGATCTTTTGCCGGGAACAGGACCCATTGCCAAGAGACCCTATCGCATGTCAGTTGACGAACTGGCCGAGCTCAAGAAATAGCTTGATGAGCTCATCTCGAATGGATATATCAGACCCAGTGCTTCACCCTGGGGATCCCCTATTCTGTTTGTTAAGAAGAAGGATGGCTCAATGAGAATGTGCATTGATTACCGGAACTTGAATGCAGTCACCATCAAGAACAAGTACCCCCTACCAAGGATCGATGATTTGCTTGATCAGCTTCGAGGTGCCAAGTATTTCTCCAAGATTGATCTCAGATCTGGCTATCATCAGATGAAGATTTGAGAGAGTGACATCCCGAAGACAGCTTTCGTGACTAGGTATGGGCAGTTTGAGTTCACTGTGGTGTCCTTTGGACTCATGAATGCTCCCGCATACTTCATGAACATGATGAATAAGGTTTTCATGGATGATCTGGATAAGTTTGTGGTAGTATTCATTGATGACATCCTTGTCTATTCACCCACCGCTAAAGAACATGAACATCATTTGAGAACTGTGCTTGAGAAACTAGCCCAACATCAGCTCTACGCAAAGTTCAGTAAATGCGAATTTTGGCTACAGAAGGTTGCCTTCCTAGGACATGTACTATCAGCTAAAGGTGTCGCAGTTGACCCAGCCAAGATTGAAGCTGTGAAAGAGTGGGATCAACCCCGTAATGTGACAGAAATCAAAAGTTTCTTGGGATTGGCTGGATATTATCGCCAATTCATCGAAAACTTCTCCAAGATAGCCCGTCCGATGACCAACCTTCTGAAGAAGACCAAGGAGTTTGAATGGACACCCGAGTGCGAGCGAAGCTTCCAGGAATTGAAACAGAGGCTTACCACAACTCCTGTGCTAGCATTGCCTGATATCAGTAAAGATTTCGTGGTCTACTGTGATGCATCCTGTCAAGGACTTGGCTGTGTATTGATGCAAGGTGGGAAAGTGATAGCTTATGCTTCTCGACAATTGAAAGAACACGAGAACCATTACCCCACTCATGATCTTGAGTTAGCAGCAGTTGTACATGCATTGAAAATCTGGAGGCACTACTTGATAGGCAACAAGTGTGATATATATACCGATCACAAAAGCTTGAAGTACTTTTTCACTCAGGAAGATCTGAATATGAGACAATGCCGATGGCTAGAGTTGATCAAGGACTATGACCTGGAAATTCACTATCATCCGTGAAAAGCTAATGTAGTCGTAGATGCTCTCAGTCGCAAGAGTTACTGTCACACTTTGATCACTGAATCCATACCACCTGAGCTCAAGGAAGAGATTGATGATTTCCAACTTGAGATACTATAGCATGGCTTGTTGAATGAGCTCCGCATACAGTATGATCTCACAGATCGCATCCGTCAAGCTCAGAAAAATTGTGAAGAGATCGAATATCTCCGTGGTCTGATGAAACTAGGCTACAAGACCAACCACCATGAAGATGAACAAGGAACCATCTGGTTCAAGGACAGAATCTGTGTCCCTTCCGATCCAGCACTACGAGGGGAAATTCTATCAGAAGCTCATGATTCTAAGTACTGTATTCACCCTGGAGGTTCAAAGATGTATCAAGACTTGAAGAAACACTTTTGGTGGAAAGGCATAAAGACAGACATTGCGGGACATGTGGCACGATGTGACACCTGTAATAGAGTCAAGGCTGAACATCAAAGGCCTGCAGGATTGCTAAAGCCTCTTGACGTTCCCAAGTGAAAATGGGAGAGCATATCCATGGATTTCATAGTCGGATTGCCCCGTTCACAGAAAGGCAATGATTCCATTTGGGTGATTGTTGATCGTTTGACCAAGGTTGCTCACTTTGTACCCGTTAAGACCAAGACCGATGCCAAAAAGTTAGCAGATCTATATGTTGAGCGTATCCTCAGACTGCATGGAGCTCCCTCTAATATTGTATCTGATCGTGGTCCTCAGTTTATGTCCCGATTCTGGGAAGCTCTGCACAAGTCCATTGGAACCAAACTTGATTTCAGTACCGCTTATCACCCACAAACAGATGGACAGACTAAACGAGTAAATCAGATCTTAGAAGACATGCTTCGCGCTAGTGTATTGAATTATGGCTCTGAATGGGAGAAATGCCTACCCTATGCAGAATTCTCTTACAACAACAGCTACCAAGCTAGTATCAAGATGTCGCCGTTTGAAGCTCTGTATGGCAGACCTTGTAAGACACCTTTGATGTGGTCCCAACCGGGAGAAAGATCGTTCTTTGACTCCGCTAAGATTCAAGATGTCAAAGAAGGAGTTGCTCAAGTGAAGGAGAATTTGAGAATTGCTCAAAGTCGATACAAGAGCTATGCTGACAAAAGAAGAAGAGAACTTGAGTTCAATGTGGGAGATTTCGTCTATCTCAAGGTATCCCCGCTACGTGGAACTGTCAGATTCCATGTGAAAGGCAAGCTTGCCCCTAGATTTGTTGGGCCATACAAGATACGCAAGAGAATTGGAAAACTCGCTTACAAACTTGAGCTACCTGAGGAATTGGCGGGTGTACATCCCATGTTTCATGTATCATAGCTACGCAAGTGTTTGAGAGTGCCCGATGAAGTAATCCCGACTGATACACTTGACATTCAGAACACTCTTGAGTATAAAGAACATCCTATCAGAATTCTGGGTAGAGATACCAAAGAGACCCGAAGCAAAACTATTCCTATGTGCAAGATCCAATGGAGCAATCACACTGAGAGAGAAGCAACATGAGAGAAAAAGTCTGACCTCCGGCTATAATATCCTTATCTCTTCGAAGGGTACGTTACGCTTTAATCTCGGGGACGAGATTCTGTTAAGGGGTAGGACTGTAACAACCCAAAAATCCACACACCAAAAATCATAACTACAAAATTTTTCTTCAAAATCCTATGTGATGACGAGTGACATCTGTAGGAGCCAACCCTAGGTGTTGCAATAGTTGTAACCCAACTAGACAATTTCATGAGCATAGCATGTCATTTGCTAATTATGTTTATTTAAAATCCTAACAAATAAAATGTTGCATACATTGTTAACTCAAATTGTGATTTGGATTTCCATTTGCTTTACGTAATGCTTAACAACTCCTTTAAAGTAATAAACCATAAAGTAAATATTAATCAAACCAAAGAATAAATGCTTAAAGTGAAAACTATTTCTATTTTTGTATAACAAAACTACAACTATTTTTGTTACACAAAATAGCTAAATAAAGTCCCTAATATATATAAGAGTGTTGTGGGCCTCACATCTAAAAATCCAATGGATGAGATACACCAGATTTGAATTCAAACTCCAAATCAAATTTTAATTCAAATAAAGAAGAAGAAAAAACAAAACAAAAAAAGAGAAGAAGGAAGCCTCGTAGCCCGCTCGGCCTGCTCGGCCCGCTAACCAGCCTAGCCTGCGCTTGCCTTCCTCCCCCGCACGCGCTGCAGCACCAGGCCCAGCAAGCCGGCCCAACGCGCCACTCACGCTCGCGCACCCTTTTACCTCGCCTGCTGCCACTGCCAAGCCAGACCCGCACGTCAGCTTTATCTTCTTCCCTCACTGCTTTTCTTCCTCGCCCTGCGGATACGAATCACCAGCCGTCGTCGTCTCTGCGTGGAGGCCACGCGTCGCTCCACGCCGTCCGATCGGCCTCCGCTTCGTGCCAAGACGCCCTGACCGACAGGACCCAGCCGCCAGCCGCCCAACCTTCACCTTCTTCCTCCCCACGAAGCACCCCACGACTCTCTGCTTTATTCCGTGGCAGAGCGAGCCAGGGTAGGGGGAAAAGCGGGGGTGCTACCCACCACACCACGGCCGTCCGATCCCGCGCACCGACCATCGCACAGTCGTAGGCGAGCCCCGAAGCCAGCTGAACTCCCACTCCTTCCCTGGGTGAGCCTGAGCGCCACAGCCATGGGCACAGCCCTATAAAAACCCCCGACCGAAGCCCTGGCACGCCCTAGTTCCTCATCGCCGCCGCCGGGTGGCAAAACCACTGCACCACCGCACACCGAGGGCCGGGAAAAAAGAAGAGCCGTGGAGAAGAGGAAGGGAGTTCGGGTGAAGAGGACGCCGCCGCCGTCGGAGTTGGGGACGACACCGCCGTGATCGTCGCCGCTTCTACCATGACTACGCGGCGTCGGCTCGACACGGCACCGCCCTGATACTGCACCACCTCGCCGGCAAGCAAGCTCGGTGAGTTCCATCGCTGAGACCACCCCCAGCCCAACCATGGACGTAGACCTTGTCGGAGCTATGCTCTCCGGCATAAGCCAACTGGGTAGCATAGGGGACCTCCATGATCGCGTAGACAAGCTAAAGGAAGCCAAGAAAGTGCCATCTTGCTCACCACGCTTATCCGCACACGCACGCACATACACCGGGGCGACGCCGAGCCTCTGCTCTGGAACGCCACTCGCCGCCGCTGCGCCTTTGTTAAACCTGATTGGACCGTGTATTCACCGTAGCCGAGCCTGCTAAGCCACCTGGAGACCAAAACCGTGACCAATGACACGATGCACACATGTGCATGTGATCATGAAAGCCATGGTGACGTCGAGCCGATCGTGCTCGAGCACGCCCCTCCTAGCGCACACGCTCACGCCCTCTGCACACGCACACGCACGCCAGGACCCCAGGAGGAACGACGTTGAGCGCTGAGCTCGAACACGCCGATGCGGTCCACACTCAGAGCATGCGCGTCGCGGCTAGAGTACGGCCACGATGGGGTCACCACCGCCGCATCACCGCACCAAGGACGCCGTTAGCACCTTGACGGGATCCACCATGCCGATGAACACATCACGCGCTCATTCTTGAGGAAAGGGGTCCGCTACTACGCCGCCTGGCTTGCGTCGTTCACCACCGGACCGCCGCCATGACCGAATCGAGCCGCCACCATGGCCAAAGCCACTGGGGGCTCTAGAAGTCCCTTCGACCTGCCCGACAAGCCCGCTGGAGTATCGTGATGCTCGCACGCACCACAAATCCGCCTTTTGCTGCTGCAACCGCGCCATCCCCGTACACCGATGAGCTCGAGCAGCCGTCGCCGTGGCCAGACCCCTGGGGAACCTTGGCCGCCGCAATAGCCCCACCGTTGGAGTCACCGCACCATGGAGAAGCCATAGCACCACTCGAACGCACCACTACGCCTCCGACGAGGCTCACCGGCGAGGTACGCCACCAGCGGGAACACACCGCTTGGAGGAGGGGGGAAATTTTCTTCCCTGGACCGCCCACTCATACACCCGGTGCACGTAGACCATGCCCAAGGAAAAAGGGATGGACTCGGTCCACCGAAGACCCAGCCTATGGTCCATGGACCGTGAACACAAGTTTACCATGAGCCATGCTGTGTGGGCCGATCTGTGGACCAGAGCCCAGTAGAGGCCCAAGGTCGTGACGTGGCCGCACCAATGCGTGCCACGTGGCGGGCCAAGCCTAGCCCAAATCCAGGCCCAACCAGCCCAATCGAGGCCGGCCTGTGTTGACCGTTGACCGGTCAACGTTGACCAATTGACGGGCCCACATGTCAGCGACACAGAGACTCTGGACCCACTTGTCTTTGGGTCACGACAGGCTGACGTCATGATGACGTCAGCAGGACCCCCACCTGTCAGTACCAGAACCGAGATGATGACGTCATGCTGATGTCAGCATGACACGTGGACCAACAGGAGCGTGGCACGTGTCAGCACAATATTAATTCAGTCTTTCCCATTTTCAGAAATAATTTAAACTTCAGAAATTCATAACTAATTTATACGAACTCAGAAAAATACAAGACGAGGACCAAAATTCATCTAAAACCGAGCTCTACGCAATGAACCCATGTTTGAGTGCATTTGGCTCTTTTGATTTTTCATTACTTTTTTGTGCTATTCTATAGACGTCGCTAACACGACTATAATGCGATCGTTTGTAGACTCGGAGGAGAACCAAATGGACGAGGACCGAGAGTACCATGAGGAGTTCGGAGACGACTACACATAAGGTGCCACATCCCACCCAACCTCGTAGCACCTATTACGCATGGCTAATATAGAACTGCTATTGCTTTACTTTATTATTATATTCACACTATGATAGGACTTGCATGGTAGTATGCTTACTTGATGGCCTACACCTTGATGCAACCTTACCCCTGCTTACCCTGCTATTAGGCTAGACACATGCTTGCTACTATATTTCATTGCTTATTACTTCTACTACGCTTGTACTACATTGATGCGTGGTGGAAACTGGTGTTATCTGGACTATGGGGAGAGTGCTGCGTGTGTGAATTGGGTGCATGGAGGGTGAGGGTTGTGTCGACCAAGTTGGAGTATACGACGAGCCTGGGGCAAGTCTTGCCGTGGGGTGCTACCTGGGCACCCCTGGAATGGATACCTGTGGTGGGTAAATGGTATATAAGGTGGCCCTGGGTGTGAACCTGTGATGGGAGGAGCCCGAGGTGGAGGTGCTGTGGTGGCACGGTAAATGGAAACCCTGATGAAGACATTCTGGCTTGGTCATCCCTAAGGACTTACTAGTACTCAGATTCACCGGGAAGCCTTACGTACCACTCGTCCTATATGGTGCGGGACGGCCGGACTACTTGGTAGGATATTGCCACTACTGCTAGGTTGATAGCGGACAGTGCGAGGGAGGTACGGGGACGCGGAGGATTTTCCCCCACACCCTTCCGAGACTTCAGTGAGACCTTGTGGACCCGGCTCATGACTCACAGTTTCAGCCACCCCAGACTAGACTTGGGGTGTACCAGGGCTGAATGGTAGAGTGTCATTATCCTAGGCTAGCAAGCGGCTGGAATCAGCCCAGTTAACGACGGTCAGCGAGGAAGGTGGATCTTGTGGTTATGTAAAACCTCTGTAGAGTGTATGGTTGATCGATCGATACATATGCCGACTTGTCGGCTATGGACCTTTCCTGGGTTTCGCTTAAACTAGATAGTGAGATGAGTCCTTCTCTTCTCCCCCCTGTGAGTGAGTGTTCGGTCATAGCCAGGGGCTACGGGCCATGAGACAGTGCCAAGAGGGAGTTGGCCTGTCGACTGAGCGATGGTATGGTGATGACGTAGTGATGGTGTGGAGATGGTGGTATATCGATCCCAGGATCGAAACCTGGCTCTGGACGGAAATGGGGTGGAATGGGTGTGGGAATGGTGTTAAAACTTGACCAACTACTAATATATATATATATACTTGATATGCTAAAGCATAGGAAACCCCAGCCTTATAGGTTCCTTTTGAATATATCCAACTTGCATCCAATTTCTACAAAGCAATGCTCATAAGGTGGGAGTGGCTACTACAAATCGTACTGATAAATTTTGGCACAGGTTCTGCTGAGGAGTATAGCTCTGAGGAGTTTGACGGTTGAGGGGTTCATTCCTATGCTCGAGTTTGGCGATCTTGTCTTCAAGCTATTCTGAATGAATGCTACTTTTGATTCCGCCAATGCGGCGATGTAATAATTTATGTAATTCCGCACTATTTGTACTCTGATATTATCGTTGTATGGATGTGGTATTCGACTGGAATTTGGGTAATATGATCTACAACGGTCATAATACACTTCGACTCTGTGGATTTCCCTTCGTGGAAATCAGGTCGTTTCAGCGCCGGTCCAGTACAGGGCGCCGGTGGTGTCTTTTCTGTACAGGGCGCCGGTGGAGTTTTGAACCCTTGCTCCCAAGTGCTAAACACAATGTGTATCACCTTTGTACATGTGTGTTAGCAAATTTTCACAAATGTTTTCAAGTGTGTCAGCACTCCACTAGATCTTAAATGCATATGCAATTAGTTAGAGCATCTAATGACACTTTGATAACCGTATTTCAATATGAGTTTCACCCCTCTTAATAGTACGGCTATCGAACCTAAATGTGATCACACTCGCTAAGTGTCTTGATCACCGAAACAAAATGACTCCTACCGCTTATACCTTTGCCTTGAGCCTTTTGTTTTTTTTCTTCTTTTCAAGTTCAAGCACTTGATCATCACCATGGCATCACCATCATCATGTCATGATCTTTATTTGCTTCACTACTTGGAATGTGCTACCTATCTCATGATCACTTTGATAAACTAGGTTAGCACTTAGGGTTTCATCTGTTCACCAAAACCAAACTAGAGCTTTTAATCTCCCTCTTTTTGGTAATTGATGACAACCCTTTCACAAAGATATGAATTGAAATTCAATTGAATCCATGTTGCTTGCCCAAGCATATATTACCATGTGTAAAAGGATATGAACAAGTTTCAGCAACTCCAAATGGTAGCAATTGCTCCCCCTACATATGTGCTAAGAGTTTGGATTATAGCGTGCACATATGCTTAGATAGAAAATATAGGAGACAATGTCTACCAAATGATGCTAAGGTATAAAAGATGGACCTTTGAAGCGTGATACCAATCGGAGTGCACCAATATATTATCCTTAGCACCATTAGTAACTAGACATACACAAAAGCTAGAATACCCCATGAGATCAACATTTAGAAGTAAGGGTCTAGTTTTTATAATGTAAGCATGAGTCTAGTTACTTAACCTATTCATGTTCGTTTTTCATTTCATCATTCAAACCTACAACTAGCATACACCACACAAGCATGGATATTGAAATTTAAAATTTGTGCCATGCAAGCAAATATATGAAATGCACATTCAAATGCACTATACAAGTTCATGAGCTTGCTCCCCCTACTTGTGTGCTCAAAATTTTAATTGATCCATTTTCTTTGTCATATCTCTCCCCCTATATCAAATTCTCCCCCTATCACTTATATATTTGTTTCTCTCCCCCTTTGTCATCAACGACCACAAAGGTTCTAAATGTATATAGGTTGAGATTATCAATGTCAATCAATGGGGTGATGATCATTTTCCAAAATTTGGTCCAATCTAGATCATTTGCCAAAGATATTTAACTCGGTTTGATCCAAGGACAAGCTTCTTCACACCTCAAAATAAGGGTTATCTTGTACCATGTTGAGTTAAACACTTAGAGCTCATTTTCTAGATCAAACACTAGGTTTACAAGCCCACAAATATATCATATGCTACCACTAGATCAAGTCATAGAAGCAATAGTGGTACCATACAAACATCAAAATCATTCGATTTTCATGAATGAGCCTATTAAATGTGAAAGATGTCTAGATGCACTAAACATGTCCATGGCAAGGATGTATACCATGCCAATCAACTTTTACCTTGGATTGCTCGAAGTAGAGGCATGTCATATAAGTGGGGGTGCATCAACACATATTTGAGAAATCCAATTTGTTCAACTCATTCCTTAGATTGCAAAACCTTTTATCATCCAATGGCTTGGTGAATATATCGGCAAGTTGATCTTCGGTGCCTACACTCTCAATGCAAATGTCCCCTTTTTATTGGTGATCTCTTATGAAATGGTGGCGGACATCAATGTGCTTTATTCTTGCATGTTGAACCGGATTGTTGGTCAACTTGATTGCACTCTCATTGTCACATAGCAATGGTACTTTCTTGAACTTGATTCCAAAATCACTCAAAGTGGCCTTCATCCAAAGTATTTGTGCACAACAACTACCAGCGGATATGCATTCGGCTTCGGCGGTTGATAATGCAATACTATTTTGCTTCTTTGATGACCATGAAACAAGTGATCTTCTCAAGAATTGGCATATGCCCGAGGTGTTTTTCCTTTCAACCTTGCATCCCGCATAATCCGAGTCGGAGTAACCAACTAGGTCAAACTTTACTCCTTTGGGATACCACAAACTAACATTTTGTGTATGCTTCAAGTACCTCAATATTCTCTTTGTAGCCTTCAAATGACTTTCTCTTAGTGATGATTGAAATCTTGCACACATGCATACACTAAACATGACATCCGGCCTTGATGCGGTCACATAGAGTAGGCTTCTAATCATAGACTGATACAACTTTTGATCCACCATATTTCCACTTGCATCACTATCCAAGTTACCATTTGTTGATATACTTGCCTTGACTTACAAATGTACCATTCTTTAATTGCTTGATTTGAAGACCAAGTAAGTAACTCAACTCTCCAATCATGGACATCTCAAACTCATTAGCCATCATCTTTCCAAACTCATCACAAAAGTCTCGATTGGTTAATCTAAATATAATGTCATCAACATAGATTTGCAACACAAATAAATCTTTTCCAATATTCTCGATGAAAAGAGTGGTGTCTACCTTGCCCATTATGAACCCTTTAGAGAGTAGTAAGTCCCTTAATCTCTCATACCATGCTCTAGGTGCTTGCTTCAAGCCATACAATGCCTTCTTCAACTTGTACACATGGTCAGGCTTCTTGTCATCTTCAAAACCGGGAGGTTGCTCAACATATACTTCTTCATTGATGTAACCATTGAGAAATGCACTCTTAACATCCATTTGATAGAGTTTGATGTTGTAGGCACAAGCATAAGCTAGCAAGATTCTAATTGCTTCCAATCTAGCAACCGGGGTATATGTTTCTCCAAAGTCAAGACCTTCAACTTGTGTACAGCCTTGTGCTACCAATCTTGCTTTGTTTCTTACTACTATCACATCTTGATCTTGTTTGTTTCTAAAGACTCATTTGGTTCCAATCACATTATGTCCCTTTGGTCTCTCTACTAATTACCATACTTAATTTTTTGTGAAATTGTTCAATTCTTCATGCATAGAATTTACCCAATCAACATCCTTCAATGCTTCATCTATCTTCTTTGGTTCAATAGATGACACAAATAAGAAGTGCTCGCAAAATAAAGCCAATCTTGATCTTGTTTATACACCTCTAGAAATATCTCAAATTATAGTGTCCAATGGATGGTCCCTTGTAATATTGGTTGGTTGGAGAATTTGAACTTGATTGCTTACACTTGCTTGATCATTGGGTTAAGATGATATACTAGCCACTTGATCTTGTTCATTATCATGAGAGCCACTTGCACTACCTTGATTTGTATCATCTTGCACATTTAAGTTAGAGAGCACTTGCACTTGATCATCTTCATCATCATTCACTTGCCAAGGCCTCAATTCATCAACATCCATGTTCTTCATAGCATTTGAAAGTTGAATGCCTCTAACATCTTCCAAGTTCTCATTCTCTTCTTGTGAACCCTTGGTTTCATCAAATTCAACATCATGAACTTCCTCAAGAGTACTACTATCCAAATTCCAAACTCTACATGCTTTGCTTGTAGTGGAATAACCAAGTAGGAATCATTCATCATATTTCTTATCAAACTTGCCCAATATAGTGCATTTCTTTAAGATATAGCATTTGCAACCAAAGACCAAAAAATATACAATGTTGGGCTTTCTACCATTCAAGAGTTCATATGGTGTCTTCTCTTTCAAAGGGTGACAATATAGGCGATTGCTATAATAGCAAGCCATGTGATACCTTTGGCCCAAAAAGATTGACTTACATTGTACTCACTAAGTATAGACCTTGTCATATCAATGAGTGTTCTATTCTTTCTCTCAACAAGGCCATTTGATTGTGGAGTGTACTTGACCAAGAATTGATGTCTAATTTCAAATCCATCACACAACTCATCAATTCTAGTGTTCTTGAACTCACTACCATTGTCACTTCTAACTCTCTTGATGGTTGTTTCAAACTCATTGCGAATGCCCTTGACAAATGATTTGAATGTTACAAACACATCAATTTTATCCACTACAAAGAATACCCAAGTGTATATAGTATAATCATTCACTATCACAAAGCCATATTTGTTACCACCAATGCTAGTGTATTGTGTTGGCCTAAACAAGTCCATGTGCAACAACTCAAATGCTTTACTAGTGCTCATCATGCTTTTCTTAGGATGGATGTTACCAACTTGCTTTCCAGCTTGACAAGAGCTACAAAGCTTATCCTTCTCAAACACAACATCTTTCAAATCTCTAATCAAATCATGCTTAACCAATCTATTTAATTGTTTCATTCCAACATGACAAAGCCTTCTATACCATAACCAACCTATGCTAGACTTAATAAACAAATATATAGATAATTTAGCTTCACTAGCTTTGACTCATCAAATTGCTGTCCTTGCCGAGCAAGGCGAGGCGAGCAGGATGGAAGCAGAGGCGGAGGCAGGGAACGTCAACGGCTAATTCTGGATTCTCATCCCTTACTACTCTAGATAGCTACTAGGGCCTAAGCCGTTGGAGTGTTACTCAAATGTGGAGTGCTCTTTTCCTTGAGGTGGTGTTGTTAAATGAGGAGGAGGGAGCCTCCTTTTATAGGTGGAGACGAGGGGGTTCTTTGGAAAATGCTTCATCCTCTCATGGAAAGCACCAAACCAACCTCCAAGTATGTTGAACTTGGGCCAAACCCCGAGAACCGACCAAAGAGAGGCGGTTTTAACCACCTTGACAAAGTTGGGCCCAAGGCGAGCGACAAGGGTGGGCCACCTTGAGTCCAATTTTATTGTGCGGTATTCTTTGGTCTTCTAGAGTGGGCCTGTGTGGTTTTTGCGTAGATTGGTGGTGTTTGGATTTGGGTTTGTCAATGTTCTCCCCTCGTATGGGCCCTAATTCTTCTGGTGATTGGGCCTCTCTCCTTTGGGCTTGTGTAGAATGGTATTTGTGCTTTGTCCTCTTGCACATTTTTAGACTTTTGATGTGTATTTCCACAAATGCCCTCCTGCAAATGTATAAACACCAAAACTCATGGAATTCGTTAGTTATAAACTCTATCACTAAATTTGGTGTTCATTTGAGTGAATTTTATGTGAGTGTTGGAGGTTGAAAATAGGAGTTAAGGACCGCCAACAGGCAGCCGCCACCCTAGCCCTCCTCTTGGCTAAACATGCTAAGTCTTCACTCTCATCGGCCAACTAGGGAACACTTGGAACCTTTGGGGGATATTTGACAACTTTGCGAGATATTGTGTTACCTTGCCAAGCTATAAGTCAGAACGAGCAACGTGTTTGGATTCTCAGCTAGCTTACCTCGAGGTCTGTGTTTGGCAAAGATTTTCTTTGCTGAGATGAGCTAGCCAAATTGGCTCGCTTGGGATGGCATGATTTGGGTTGACCAACAACCAAGGGGCCGCTTTGTTGATCTTGCCTCACCTAGCCAGCCTCGTCTATTAAACAAGATATAACCTTGCTCACGTGGACAGGCCGATCTACCTTTCCTTTGCTGGCAAGGTAATCAAAGCACTCCGTCTGTTCTAAAATAAATGCACACATCGTACTTCGAGGAGTCATCAAAGAATCCTAAATTTGACTAAATTTATAGAAAATAGTATTAACATCCTTATCTCTAAACAAGATTAGTATAAAAATATATGATATGATTGATCTAGTGTTGATTATTTGATATTATAAATCTCAGTATTTTTTCTCGTATAATTTGGTCAAATTTAAACTTGTTTGATTCATCAAATTGCTGTCCTTGCCGAGCAAGGCGAGGCGAGCAGGAAGGAAGCAGAAGCAGAAGCAGAGGCAGGGAACGTCAACGGCTAATTCTGGATTCTCATCCGACGGAGCGTACACAGCCCCCAAACTCCACGGCCGTCCTCTTGCTCGCTCGTCGCCGCCGCGCCGAACTCCTACGCGCCTACGCCCAGGCACATCTGCCCCTCCGCTGCCCGCCGCCGCAACAGCAGTCCGCACCGCTTGCTCGCGCGGTCCGGGTCCGCTCCGCATCCGTGCGCGCGGCGCCGCGCTGCCGAAGCAGATGCCGGGCCACCGCCGGGCCCACCTCCGTAGCCGCTTCAGCTTCGCCGCGCCAGCGCGAGTAAACCAACTCTTCCGCCCTTGCAATCTGACGGCATTAGAGTGCTAGAGTTGGGCTGAATGATGTATAGTACTTCCTAATGTTCAGTGCTGAGCCCTGTTATTTTCGTTGTTTCTTCAGGCAGTCGAATTTTCATCTGAATCTGGTGTCTCAATCTCACCATTTGAGAACTCGATTACACCAAAATTATGAGATCTTCAATCGACTAATGGGTTGCAAACATAATAGGTTGTCAAATAGTTGAGGAAGGGCAACAAATACAAGGAATCAAAGGTGGGATGGTGGTGTCACGACGCCTCCTCTTGAAGTGTCGCTGCAGTTCAGTGAGTAATGGCTATCACTGAATAAACACCCGTCTTATATTGCATACACATAACATCAGTACCACAATATTTTCCCTGCTTATTCATACAATCACCAAGCCAACAAGAGTCGGATTCACATGCTTCAATGCACATACATTCTTACTCCATGGCCTGTGTCTCTGGACTGAATATTGACACTCTTGGTGTTTAACAAGGTGATACAGCGCACCCCAAGTTTGCTTTTGGTTTGGTTGTAGGTGTAAATATATATTTTCGTACATTCAAGAAAATATTATTATTGGGAGACAATATTTCTGCAAAGCTGAAAAGGCGGCCATTTAAACTGATGTTCTATATAATGCAAACCATTCTTGAGCCTAATGTATACCACTGCATAGTAACTTCTTTTAGTTACCTTATAGGATGGTGTCCCTTATCCTGCGCATCTCAGCTGCTGCATCCCTCATGCTGATTCTTTCTGTTGGTGCATGCTTGCTACATGATAGCGCAAGTTTTGTGATAGATAACATAACCTTGTTGATATCTTCCATTGCATTTCTTGCACCCTGTGAAGTAGATGCTTGAGCTTCTTCGTCAGAGACTAGGATGGGATCAACAATATTCATCAGCATCCCTGGAAACGCATTCTCAGCATGCTTTTGCAAGGTTAACCCATCTTTGAACATGTCCTCAGTAGGTGTCAGGCCTGTAAACAACTCGAGGATGACAATTCCAAAGCTGTATACATCACCACACGGAGAAACTTGAGCACCACCTCCATATTCTACATTGCATAGCAAAACAATAGTGATTCCCCACATTCTATATTGCATATGCAAACAATAGTGATATAACACACAGACTTAATGATAAAACTTCGAGTTACCTGGAGCCACATATCCAATTGTTCCTCTTATACCCATAGTGCTATTTGAGTCGACCTGTTGCTCACTTGCTGGATTAGGAAGAACTTTTGCAAGGCCGAAATCCCCAACATGAGCAACCAATTCCTGATCAAGAAGAATATTGCTTGGCTTCAAGTCACAGTGAACTATTGGTGGTTCACAGCTGTTGTGCAAATACTCTAGGGCATCAGCAACATCAACAGCAATATTCAATCTTTGTGTCAATGTCAGACCATGCCATTGCTGTGATGTATGCTCATCTAGATGTAACCACCTATGTAAACTTCCATTTGGCATAAACTCAAACACAATTGCTTTGAAGTCATTCTGGGTTGAGTCAGAACTGGAGCAGCAAGTTATGACGCCGACCAAGTTACGATGACGGATCTTCGTAAGTGCCTCACACTCAGATATGAAGCTTTTGGAAGAGCCAGGTTGTTGAAGATCAAAAACCTTCACAGCAACTGTAGTTATCATATTTTTGAGTAGCAAGCTGCACTTATACACTGATCCATACCTTCCTTTGCCAATCAGATTGTTAGTATCGAATCCATTTGTTCCTTGGAGCAATTCAGCATATGAAACTCTAGGATATTTGTCATCCATCAGATGTAACTCTGTCAGTGATGTAGACTGAGATTTTTGTTTCTTCTTTAATGAAATGGAAATAAGTACCAAACCGAAACAAAAAAGGATGCCAGCAATTGGTAATATTACTTTGAAAATGGGAGCAACTTTCCTTTTTCTGTCGTCCACGGAATTTTGCAGGCATGGAGGCAAATGTAGTTCGGGGATACCACCACAGAGCCCAAGATTGCCATCAAATAGAAACCCAGTCACATTACTGAACACCCCATGCAATGGAACTTTACCATCCAGATGGTTGAAGGACAGGTCTAGTTTATCCAACGATGTCATGTTTTCAAAGGTTTCTGGTATTCTCCCAAACAAATTGTTGCGTGAAAGATTCAATCCTTGCAACCCATCCATGAGACCCAATTCTTGTGGAATTGGACCTGAGAGTGCATTATTGTCCAGAGTTAAGATTATCAAACCTTTCATTTTGCTGATAGAGGCAGGGATGGTACCATTGAAGGAGTTAGTGTCCAACCGAAGGCCTATCAGGCTCTGGCAATTGCTGATAGCATCTGGTATTGATCCTGATAAATTGTTCCCGGGGATATACAAGTATGCAAGTTTTGTTAGGCTGCCGACTTCTGGTGGAAGAGGACCAATGAAATTATTGTACGACAAATCCAGAGCAAATGACAGGGATGATATGTTTAAGGTCACTGTTGGAAACAGACCTGTGAACTTATTGTTATTGAATGTTGCCATAGTTAAGTCCTGGAGGCTTCCTAGGCTTGTAGGAAGAGCCCCCTCAAACATGTTGTGGCTTGTGTAAAGATGTAGTAGCTTTGTTAAGTTCCCGAGCGAGGATGGTAAGAACCCTGTCAACTGGTTACCATCGAATCCCAAAGCTTGCAGTGAATTTAGCATTCCAATGCTCTCAGGCAAGACACCAGTAAATTGGTTATTGGATAACTCCAGCTGAGTTAACCCAACAAGGTTTCTGATGCCAAATGGTATCTTTCCAGAAATCTCATTGTATCCAACATAAAGAACCTGGAGTTGTGCTGATAGGTTTGAAACAGAGCTTGGTAGCATGGCACCTAGCATGTTGTCTTGGACATCAAATATACGAAGCCTTGTGCAGTTTGTCAGGAATGTAACAAATTTCCAGTCTTGTGCAGATGTCGCCGTGAGCTGATTTGTGTCGAAAGAGATGTAGTCTGGGCAAAGTTTTCCAATCTCAGGAGGCACACTTCCGGTGAAATTGTTAAAGGAGATGTCTAGAGAATATATCTCCGTTGCATTGGCAAGAGAGGCTGGAAGGCTTCCTGTAAAATGGTTCATACCAAGGCGCAGGTACTTGAGATTCGGTAGGTGAACTCCCAAGTCTGAGGGAAGCATGCCATGCAACTCATTCTTGGTCACTCTGAAGAGTATAAGTGAGGAAATATTAAAGAATGTCTTAGGAAGACTTCCTGAGAAATGGTTTTCCCCCAGATCCAAAAACATGAGACTATTATTCAGCCCACCCAAGCCCTCAGGTATTGTACCCTCAAGCTCGTTCCTGGTCAAATATATTTCTTGCAGGGACGAGAGGTTGCCAAGGGATTCTGGAATTACTCCAGTGAAGTTGTTTTTTCTCAGGTTTATGACCTTGAGTGGTAAGCCTCCAAGCCAGGCAGGGATTTCTCCCGTGAAAAAGTTCGAGTCAAGTTCGATCCTTTCAAGACTGGTGCAATTCTTTAACTGGGTGGTTATCTCACCTTGCAGCATGTTGTTAGACAAATTGAGATGCTGCAACCGAGGCAGCTGGCCAACTGATACTGGAATTTCACCCTGCAATTTGTTGGAGCTGAGATCCAGAATTCTTAAGAATGTGAGGTTGCCAATGGAAGAGGTGATTGTGCCAGAAAAGCCCTGAGAGGTGAGGTTTAGAACTGTCACCCTGTCCTTGTGCTTAAGGCTGCAACTGACACCTGGCCAGTGGCAGAACTTAGTAGTTGTGTTCCATGCAGCCAGGACTCCATGCTGCTGGTTTAGGCTCGCCTTGATTTCCAGTAGGATACCCTCATCAGGGTTTTTGTTAACTGCTATTGCTGATGCACTGGGTACCATTCGGAGCTCATACGCGATGAGAAGTAACAGAAGAATAGGAAACATGGATGACACTGCAAAGCATGGAACAATTTGTGAGTTTACTATGATTGAACATGTTGCATGTCAAGGCAGTAAACATATTAAGGGGTGTGCATCAGTCATTGCCTCAATATGGAAGCAATTTGGGGTATGTAATCCCCATCTTCTGAAAGGAAGAATTTTATGCTAGCGGTTTTGAAGGTAGCATAAATAGAGGTTAATACAGCATTTAGCATTGTTTGGTTATTCTACTTTTGAAGCCTTTATTGTCAAATTGTAGTTTCGTACTTCACAATATCACGTGCCATTTTTTTTCAGATTTTATGTTTTCTAACCATGTTAATGTTCTGGTGTCTACATTTATTGAGAAAAGTTTTGCTCACTCCTCACACAATTAATGTGGTTAGTGATGTGCTAATGCCACTACCGTCTTGTAACAAATGGCAGCATGGATAAAGTAATTATCCGAACCGGCACCCAACCACAGTCGGCATAAAATACTTCAAGATCTGTCCTGGTTTGTAATAATTTTATCTTCAAGGCTATTCAGCTCACATCACAGATGTGCAAAGAGATTTTCAAGCAAGAATTTGCTCTGGTTCTGATGGTGGAAGTTCTTCACCCAGGCCTGGAGGGCTTGGAGTTGCATGTAGCTACTGTAGCTTCCTTGTAGTTCGGCTGTTGCTTCAGCTAGAACGTTCTCAAGCTTGTTAAACCTTGGTGAGGCAAAGTCTTCTTTTTGGAGTATGGACGTTCACATCCACTAGGTGCCTGGCGTGCTTTCCATTTAGGCAGTTGACCTTGCTTGGTTATGGTTGGGTTTGCTAATTTGGTTGCCTGTTTTTGTATTGGAATCCAGGAACATCTGTTGTGGAAAAAAGTGTTTTCTTGAGAAAAAAAAATTGTAAGATATGTTCTGTTCATCCACGGTTACCTTTATTTCTTGCTTTCCTCCCCACTTTTTTGTGTAGTTTGAATTTTGTGGTAGCTAAGTAATTTCTCTGTAGCATGTTGTCTGTTCAGAAAAAGAATTGTTTTTTTTAGATAAATCCCATGCCACAACCACATAAAATCGCGCGCGCGTCCTTGATCTTTCACTACTTATGCTTATGGCATTGGCTTATCGAAAGAACAAATGCATGGATTTATCATCAAGGACGCGCTGTTTTTTTCTCTATCTTGGCCTTGGCCTCTTGTTAACTACCATACCTCCTATATCAATGTATTCAACATAGAACTCCTGCCTGTTCTCCCTCTCTTTTGTTTTAGAAAAAAGGAAGATGAAAAATAACTACCCTTTTCATGACATGATTCACAGCTTTAGCATGAACAAGTTGTCATCGCATCAGAAATTTGGATGCTGAAACACAATATGTATATGAGGTTCGAATCACATACTTGATTTCCTGAAGAACGACCAGCCCTCCTGGTTGCCTTATAGTATTTGTTCTCGATCAACTTCTTTGTGTTACTACGTAATTTGTAAGTATGAGAATACTGGAAAAACTGAAAAGGCAAATCCTCTGTATTGCTCCATATATGCACAGGAGATGACGACTACCCTCGCCGGTCAAGCACGGGTATGCTGATTGTAACATTTTTAGTTAGGCTGCTAAACATGGACGACATAATGCTAAATGCTATTAGCCTTAATAGATAACACACTAGCACCCAACTTAGTATCGTTGCTAACATAAAACTAAAGGGCTTAAGTTGAACGAGATTGAAATCTTCCATATTCAAAAGATATTTCTTGTTGACATATATATAATCTTCATCTATACAAGGATCTTTATAGATCTTGAAAATTTGGAGTCCTTCATAAAAACAACTGTGTGTTTTAAGTTCAAAACATCAAGAGGAGAAAGGCTAGATAAGTTTTTTTTTTATTAAAATAAGTTTATAAAATGACTATTTTAACTAGGTTGAGCATTCTCCGTCAGTATGGCTATAAATACCACTCTGTCATATTTGTTTTTTCGAAGAAGATCAAAAGCTAACTATATGTGTGATGTCCATACACACATATAGCGGCAAAATGGAAAATATCAGAAACATTATTTTGCCAATAATGTTAATGTATTTATATTAACAAATACCAAAACAGGACACAATGAAAATAATTACTAATCTTCTATTAGGCCCAGGGCGGATTTAGGGGGGGTGTCAGGGGTGGGCTCTAGCCCCCTACAGGCATGAAGGCACAATGGAGCCCTCCCATCCCCTAAGTTTTGGACATAGGTGAAGTAGTAGAAGAAGTAAATAGAGAGGGAGAAGAAAAAATAGGAGTGACGTGGATGAGCTCCCCCCTATGTCATTGGACTATACGTTCACCACTATTAGACCTCTATTCTCCACAGGGGTTGGTTGACCATGGAGCACTCGCCTAGTACTCATAAAACTCCTTATGAAACTCATCAAAAGATCCACCATTTGGTACCCATCTAGGATTGTGTTGAATTCAAGAAAGTTTGAGCACCATCGTATTCAATAAACATAACATGAGCAGGGCTTTGCATTTCTTGGCTCGCCCTTCTGATATCGGAGACTTCCTCGGAAGAGGGCAGTCTACGGGCTGCCGAGCCATCCCTTCTCTGCCAGAGGGTGCACACATTGCACACGATGGCAGCAACCCCCCGAGTCCCCCGTTGATTTGGAGAATCAGTCGGGGGTTAGCCGGACTATCATGTCCTTGATCCAGGGGTTTAACATACTCCTATGTTAGACTCTCGTCAACGAGAAACGTTGAGAGACCAAGGTTCCATATGTTACCTATGTCGAGATTCGATGATTCATGGATGTGAGCCAAAGGAGACAACAAGGACAATGCTAAGATGGGTTGCGTTCATGGACCACAGGTTCCCCCAATGTCCATGCATACACCAAGAATGGTATGGGCCATGTTTTCCACTATCCATTATAATTATTGCATAACCCACATAGATAGTGCTACTATGGCTGAAGTGGACATTACATTGTAGGAGCTAATGTACATAATTCAATACTTCTGATTTCTGATGAAGGTCCCGTTTGACACAGCTCCATCAGCGGCTCCTGAAGCTGTTTGGAGCCATTTTATGCCAAACAGGATAAAACAAAAATAGCTCTACCTAAGGAGTTCCTTAAAACCTGTCGAGACGTAAGATGTGTACGAGATGGAGCTGAAAAAAGTAGCTCCACCCAGCTCCATGCGCAGGCCCGCATGCCACTGCTCTTGTACTTTCGTAAATTTATGCGATCTACCACCCAGACACTTCTTTCTCCCATTCGCATTTTATGTTAGGTCTTCTCGTTTCCGCCCATTTTTTGGTGGGAAAATGAAGTGGAGGGTCCTTCTCAAAATGCCGAGTTACCCAATATAGAAGCAAAAGATGATTGTTGTTGCAACCATGTGTCTACATAATTTCATTCATGAGAACCATTCTGCGGATAAACATTTTAGTAAATGCAATCGGAATCCCAATTATGTGTCGACTATACCTCTAAGGTATAGAAAGCGTTTTGCTTCACACAATGCAGGTGACACATCAACTTCGGAATCTAATGATTGGAATATGGATAAATTCCGAGATTACCTTGATGGGCAATATATCTATCTAGATCATCATGAGCATATATGTTTATATTATCGAATGACACATATCATGACTTTGCACAGCCATATTTGTTTTAGTGGGTCATTCCTATGCAAAAAAGCTCATTAATATTGGTTGCTAATACTTTGTGTTATTTTAAATTTTATTTTATTTTAATGAATTCAAATTTACTTCGATGAAAACTCGTGTAGAAACATACATCTCTAGATGTTACTACAAGTTAAATAGACAGGGGTATATTGGACAATTGACATCTCTCAACCATGCATGATAAAACAAGTGGAGCTATTTAACCAAATAGTCTACCAAAATAGCTCCAACTCCACTGGTGGAGCTGTTCATGGAGCTGAAGCAAAAAAAAAGCTCCAGTAGTGAAGTGGAGCCGTGCCAAATGGGGTTGAAATATTTCTCTTGGAAACCGTAATAATTTACAAATTAATTGAAATATCACAATTTATTTCCATGTTAGTTCCAAATATCACAATTAAATACAACATTAATTCTGAATATCACACTTTAGTTCAATTTCATATCATAAATTCACAATTTAATTCCATATTAATCATATTTGCAATAATATCATCCACAATGGCACATAGAGAATGATGGGAAGGAAAGGGGTGAAAGGAGTAAACGGCTTAGGACCTGTTTAGATGGACTAGGACTAACAACTAGTCCTATTAGCTTCTACAAATGGACTAATGAACTAACAACTAGTTCATGACTAATGAACTAACAATTATTCCGCTTGTTTGATACTTAGAGACTAAAAATTAGTCAACTAGTTGTTAGTTTTGTGGATCCAAATAGGGCCTTAGGACGGATCAGAGAAGGCTGCAACGGACAAGGTCATGGCGGTGGAGCTTGGCCAACTGTGGGGGCACAAATGATGTCAGCGTCGGTAGTACCACTGAGGAGTTGACAAATCCAAGTGGCGTTGAAATTGAAGGATCACCATCACTAGGGCATGGTGAAGGTGAGGACACGGGTGAGGAGCTGGGCTAGGCTCGTGCCGCTAGCGGTGAAGTAGCGGCAACATACAAAAGTTTTCCGCCTACTACGTGGAAGAGGGGTGTTTGGAACTTAAGCTAAAGTTTAGCCCTTGTCACATCGGATATTTAGATTCTAATTAGGAGGATTAAACATGAGCTAATTATAAAACTAATTGTAGAAGTCATGGCTAATTCGTGAGATGAATCTATTAAGCCTAATTGATTCATCATTAGCACATGTTTACTGTAGCACCATATTGTCAAATCATGGACTAATTAGACTTAATAGATTCGTCTCGCGAATTAGCCCTCATTTATGTAATTAGTTTTATAATTAACCAATATTTAATATTTCTAATTAGCATCAAACATCTATTGTGATGGGGCTAAACTTTAGCCCCCTAATTTCCAGACGGGACCGAATCCTATACGTAGCACATATATAGGAATGTTTTTAAAGCGTGCCCATAACACCAGCTGTCTCTAAAAATTAATTTCGTTGGACGTTAATGAGATCCTAACATATGTGTATGTTAAGCCTTGGGATCAAAGATTCCTGATTGAGAGACCCCCCCCGACCGACCCTTCTAGGGTCGCCCGGGAGCTCAGGAGCTATACCCATCAGGTACGCTCATGTGTACCCTCAGGCCAAGGAATCCGGCGAGCCCGAGCACGACCGCCACTTTCGCTCGGGGCTCAGGGGCTCGACCGAGCCTTAAGCTTTCGATCGATGGAAGCCTGGACCCGATCCTTGGCATCCTCCTGGCCTTTGGCACCAGCCAAGGCCCGGGCATGAGACGGTATGCCCCGAGCCACCAAGGCTCGGGGGGTCCCTGGCGCTGCCCCACAGGCGCGACACTATCAACCACTCCTTCGATAGGGTCACGCACGAGGCATGCCACAAGAAGACAAACTCCTCCGCAGCCTCCAGGGGCTCGAGGGCTCCTGAGCCCACGCGTCAGCCCCTCAAGCCAAGCTCCTTTGCCACCAAGAAGCCTCCAGATGGCACACCTAGGGAGGCCGGTCAGAGCCGACACAACCTGACAATCAGCATGTCAGAACAGAGTAGCCGGACGACGCCCTAAGCTTCTTTAGCTCCACGACATTGCCACGGTCCACAGAACACTGCTGCAAGATCCTCCTAGACTCCAGCACATGTAGACCATAGGCTCAACTCCCCCAAACCACCATGTACCCGACCTATCTCAAAATATAAGGGCTAGTTCGGATCCTAAGAGGGGGAGGACGATTCCACATAGATCATTCATGTCCTCATGATTCCACCCATGCTTTGCGCCGAGAGCTGAGCAACCCAGAGAGGGGGAAGGCTTCACCTGCGGTGAGTGATGTGATCAGTACTGAGCAATCCCCTACCAAATCTATCTCTTTCTCTTGTACACTCAGTTGTAACCCCTAGATTTTGGGTGCTCTTGAATATAAGGATCATCAGCTGCTGGATGTTGGGCATAGATTGGCCCGAACTAGGATAAACCATTGCATCCCGTCTATGATTCTTGTGTTCTTGAGTCCACCCGAGCCACCAGAGACACGCACTTTGGCACCACCTCAAACAACACTGCTTGCCACGGTTCCAATCCTATGACACCTGGCGCGCCAGTTAGGGGAGCGCGCCAAATGTGATTCAGGCTCTACGGTGGCCAGAGCCCCCCGCCTCATCGCTGGAGCAAGCGGCGCCACCCTAGACGGCGGCGTCCGCTTCCCTGGCGAGTTCTTCATCACGACCGACACCTTCACCCCAGGCTAGGTCCTCAACTTTGGGAGCCTAGCCTACGTCGTCGACTGCTACGACGAACTCCACCCGCTCAATGAGGTTGCACCAGCGGGCAACAAGCCCCCGGCACCACTTGCTTCGCCAGGCCTCTTGGGAGCAGATCTCGAGGTTCCGGCCTAGTAGATCCGCCACGGTCTAGGTCCGCACCCCATCGTGTTGGGCTAGTGCCAGATGTTCTACATGCTGGCCAACGTCCATCACCAGATCGCTACCGACGAGGTGCTCCTGCCGCCCGAGCGCTTTTGGTACTACCTCCCGGACCTGCCTTTTGGGATGTAGAATGTGGCGGCGGCCTTCTAGATGGAGCTGGAGCACCTTGTTAGCCATGAGGCGCCATCCTCTCAGGCGCAGCGGGGACCGATGTCCCCTCGCAGTGCACCTTCCTCGAGATCTTCTTGGGGAATGGCCTGGAGTACAACTCCGACGACATCGACTGCTATGCCCCACCTCGCATGTGCTACCACATCGACGGTGAGGACCCTATCAAGAAGGTGCCCAAGCTCACACCCCGGACCAGAGTCCCCACAGCCGTGCGAACTACCTTTGAGAGAAGGTGGTTCATTGTAGGCTCGGCAGGCGGACCTAGGGCCACCGAGGCAGAGCTCGAGCACCAAAGGCAACATCAATTTGTGCTCCCACAGTGCTTAAGAAGGGTCACCCAAGGATGAGGGGTGACTCTTTCATTGTTTCGATGTCCAACACCACAAAGGCGACAGGGACGAAGTAACCCTAGATTTTCACCGGGATATCTTCAGCGATCCCTGCCGGATAGCGGACCGATGAATCGGCCAGCTGGAGCTACATCGGCGTTGGCGCTAAGTGTGTGAAGTTCAGCTTGTCAAATATGACCTTGGGCATAACGCTCATGCTAGCCCCAAGGTCGCACAAGACATGATCAAACCGCTGGGTCCTGATTGAGCATGTGATTGTGGGGCACCTAGGGTCCTTCTTCTTCTCGGGTAGACGGTTGAGTATAGCAGCCCTACACTCTTTCGTCAACTTGATGACCTCTGTGGATGGCAATGGTCATTTGTTGTTGATGATGTCCGTGATATATTTTGCGTAAGATGGTACATGTAAGACATCCATCAATGGAACGCTCACGTGTATCTTCTCAATCATCTCAACAAAACGAGCACATTGCTCGTCCAGGGCTTGCTTCCGATTTTTTGTGGGAAATGGCAAGTAGCTAGCGTCAACAAAGTCTTGCGGTGCTGTTTCCTCTTCTTCTTGATCTTTTTGTATTTTCTTTGATGATGATCCTTCCTCCTAGTGCACTTTTGCTCTTCTTGGCTTATTGTTAGGATTTGGTGGATCACGAGTGGACTTACCTCCCCTCGTGGTCACCGCATTAACTTTTTCAAGAGAATTCTCCGGTTGCCCTAGGATTTTCCCTTCATTATTAACAGGAATAGCAGCAGCAATTTAAGCTAACTGTGTTTCTATCATTTTATTAAAGCACAATTGATTTTTAATAGAGGAAGATAAACTTTCAATTTTAGAATTAATATTTTCAAGTATTTTATCATTAATCATTATCTTTTTAGTAAGATTTTCGTTAATTTTAGCTTGACCTAAAACTAGGTCCTTCAAGGAGGGTTGGTTTGAATTATAGTTTGAATTGAAATTTGAATTATAGTTATTACCTCCTTGGAAGCACGACTGATTATTGTTACCTTGTCGGAACCCATTGTTGATGAACGCGCTGTCTTCACAGGTTTTGGGGCAGTCGTTCCCCGAGTATCCGATGTTTCCACAGACCTCGCAAGTCATTTGCGAGTCTATGGCCAGGACGGTGCCCTTCATGGCTTTCTTCTCGTGGGCCTGTTCGTCCAATCTTTTCATCAATAAATCCATTTTTGCGATAAGCATATCCTCTTCCTTCACAGTATGCATGCCTTTTTGTTGTTTATTCGTCTTTCCTCCCCCCAGCTCTGATTGGATACCATTTTCTTGATGAGAGCCATAGCTCCATCGATGGTAAGGGAGAGAAAGGCTCCTCCAGCAGCGGCATCGATGTGCCCCTTCGACATGGGTGTTAGCCCATCGTAGAAATTTTGGAGCACAAGCCAGTTTTCTATCCCGTGGTGTGGGCATGCTTGAATGTATTCTTGCAGCCTCTCCCACGCCTCGGGGATATATTCCATTGCATTATGTTGGAAATTAAAAATTCTTCCCCTCAGGGCATTTGTTTTGCCCATAGGGAAGAACATCATGAGGAACACTATGGAACACTTGTTCCATGTGCTGATAGCTTCCTTGTCCTTGTAGAACTATTGTTTCGCCTTCCCCACGAGGGAGAAGGGAAACAAACCAAGCCTGATGATGTGTGGTGCGACATCCTTGATAACAATGGTGTCACACAACTCAAGGAAGTGTTGCAGATGTGCGTTTGCATCCTCACTGTGCAAACCACAGAATGAGTTTGCCTGCACCATCATGATCAGCCTGGTACGGAGCTCGAAATTCTTATCGCCCACGTTGACAGCGGGCCCAACGAGCACGTTGGCAATGGCAGGGACGAAGAACTCGCGGAGTGACTTCTGGGCCATAGCGGTAGTAGCGGATGATGTGGGGGTAACTGGTTCGTTTGTCGGAGGAGTAGCGGAGGAAGAAGCTATGTAGGACCTGTTCTTCCTTAGGAGTGCCTCCGGATTTTTGATGTAGTTTTTCGACAAGACAAAATCAGTCATACACTATCCTATTTTTATCCACAACAGGAGAAAACAAGCAGAGTTAGGCTGCATAAACAATGGCCACCGTACTTGCATATGATTATGAACATGTCCTACTAGATTCTTTTTAACCAATGCCTTCCCCGGCAACGACGCCAGAAATGCTTGTTGGCATTTCTTAACGCAATCACTAGGTATGGAGATAGAATCCATCCCCGGCAATGGCGACAGAAATTCCTATTGGTATTTCTTAGCACCATCACTAAGATTTAGTAAACCTTAGCAATGCCACCAAGAAACACCATTACGATAGTTCTTAACGATTACAGAAAATATCAGCAAGCGCACGGATGTATCATTGTAGCATTTCACCCAAAAGTATTCAGGGTATCATTATTTATATTTTCCCAAAGGAAGGCATGGTGTAAAGAGTCTAGTATGGATATGAACAAGATTACATGCTTGTAAAGTGAACCAAGGTTTATAACAAGGGTAAACATTATATAGTTCAAGATAGTGTGACACATAATTGGGCCAACCTCAAGGATAAAAGAGAAAGAAAGAATAAAAGAATATTCCTAAGCAGATCAGGCTTGTTCTAATATAGCTATGCAAAGAATAGTTGATGATCATACAAATTACATGGTTAGAGCTAGATCTAAGTGTAAGATGGACATGGAGATCTCCGAGCACTGGTCTGCCAGCAAGCGCAGAGACTTTATGAACTCCTATACGAATACCCAAACATGGGGGATTACAAGGGATCGACAGGGCTGTCACCACCTGTCGCCTACCCCTCAACCGTGGAGCACTGTCACATCTGAAGGTTCCCTTGCACCCAAGCACAACGCCCGTGTACAAAGAAACTACCCATATCCCCAGGACTCTGACCCTACAAATTGACAAGCATAGGACCTGGGCAAATGACGAACCGCCACCTCAACTTAGTTCTAATTCTAATCATACATGTTATATGAATGATTAGGCTTAATGTTCTACATGTTAAGTTCATAACATAGAAACTATATGCTAGTTCATATGTAAAGATCATAACATGAAAACTATACTCTAGTTCATAATTAAGCATAACTATATTGATAATATGAGAACAAGACTTTGGAAGAACTCATCATGTTATTCATACCAAGAATCTCTTCTAAGGAGTCAAACCCTCTAAGGTGGCTTTGCCTTGCTCTCAAAAGACTACTAAAATGTATAAAGAGTACAAGTGTGAAGGTGTGAGGTGTTTGGCTCCAAATGAGATGTGTGTGAGAGGGAGCTCTCCTCCTCCTCTTATACTGCTCTAAGGATGGTTTGCATGCAATATTCGGGGGAGATCCTGCATGCAACTGCCCTTAGGTGCATTTATTGAACCGCTAGAGGAAGCTGGGTCCAGACCACACTGCCTGGGGTACGGGCACACCCAGGGTGCGGCCGCACCCTAGCTAGCTCACCTGGTCACCGCCTTTGCTAGGTGGGTTGGTGGCTGGGCCTGGGCTCCTTCCTCAAATTTTTGGCACCCAATTTATCCAGGTGAGTGGGCCTTCTTGTTCCTTTGCGCGTCTCTGAATTATGTTTCTCTAGATTGCACCTTTGGAATGATTTTCCACCATATTCGTGTATGGGCCTGCAAAACATTGATCTTCCAAATACATGTGGAATCATGTTAGTGGTAAATGCATATGTGTCATAAGTTTGCTTATTTCTCCTATTTTGAGTCTTAATTGGCGGTCGGATTTGGTCGATAAGGACCACCAACAGCAAGCCTACTACTGCGAGCAAGACTGCGTCACCCAAGCGGCCACGCTGTCCGCCCCCTGTGGTCTCGCTGGCTCTGACCGCGACATAGGAAGGGCGCTGGTGAAGGAAGGAACTAAGGCAACGGCGATGCACGGCCAACCGAGCATCAGCGAGGCTCCTAAGGCTCCTAGCGGCAGCGATGGCTCGGCTAGCCCCTCCATCTAGGCGCTCAGCTCCCCAGAAGGGGCTGACCCAATCAAGGTGAGTTTTGATGTTTCCCCATGAGGGAAGGCCATTGCCGAGCCATCTGCCTAGTAGCTCGTCCCCCAAGCCAAGACACGCCCGCCGACCTCCTTCACCGGCCCACCTCTCCAACAACAAAAACCAAGATAAGTCTCATTCTCCTGACCTTTCTGCTCTCCCTATCACGTTACTATTTCTATCTTCCTAAGTGACTTTGGCAGATGCTAGGCTATGCCAAAAGAACAGCTAACATATCAACTGTTGCCCCTTTTTGAAGGAAGACTACGACTGGAGGCCCCTAGGCGAGCGAGGTCGGGGAGGATGGAACAAGCCAAACAGCAAGGGAACCTAGCGAGAGATCGCGCGAGTGCTAACAAGAAGGCCCCAACCATCGCATTACCATCTATGTCATCTTTTTCTTCTCTTGTATCCATTCTGTTTCATTTATGTCTATCTCTCTATCTCCTGATCCTTGGTCGGATCGTGTCTCCTAGCCACATGATGGTATGGGCCCCCCCAGAAGGGGCATCACTGAGGGTCTTAAGGCCGACCCATCAGGCTTCAAGGCCACCCAAGGCATCTAAAAAGTGTGAGGCCTTAGTCGGGCGCTCAAAAGTGAAACCGACCGACCATCGAACCATGTCCGAGTACTGACCTCGAGCCGCTTGTGGTGACCCACCGAGGGAGATAGCGGGCCCCCAATCATAGAAAGATGGGCTCGGGAACCATACAAGTGGCTCGGTCGGAAAATCAAGGATCTCCCCTCTGGGGGACATGACCAGGGCATGGAACGATCGTAAACCTAGGGTTCTCATGGACTTACAAGCTAGCAGCACGGTCACGACAATCTTGGCCACTGAGGCCATTGTCGTAACAAGCCATCCCAACAAGGGACTGAAGTCTCTGAGCATGACTCATGGGCAATGAGATTACAAACGAAAGTAATTTCATTTATTAATTGGGAACGACCCAATTACAATATACGGCGGCAAAAACCGCTTTGATCTGGTGCAAGATCGGCATGCCCCCTCCCCCATGATCACATCTCCTCCACGAAGAGTAGGGAGGACATCTAGGGCGAAGGTCGACCCATCAAGCCCAAGGGAGTAGATATCCCCTAGACCTTCTTCAAGTGCAAGCTTGGGCGACCCGGAGAGGATAGGGTTGGTGTTGACGGTAGTTAACAACCATTATAATCCGTCAATAAAACATGTATAAGGGCATAAATATGATCACCAACAAAGGTCTAGGAGATTAAAGTAACAAATTTCATGAGTCTTGGTGAATCTGTGATTTCTGCAGGGTTTATCCAGAAAACCGTCAAGGTGGACCTACATGTCAGATTTAATTGCGCTTATCCGCCATGAAACGGACACTAGAAGGTTCTAGAGGACACCACGCCAAGGCAGAGAATGAGGGGCTACCAGGTGAGGCCGCCCGACCCCACATGTAGGCCGCCCAGCCTCAGGGGCCCACCGTTAGCCTTTGTGTCGCAATGTCGGTTCTCCACCGCCTCCTAGGTTGCATCTACGTCGTTCTTTAAGTTGGTCTGATCCAAGGGCTCACGTTGGACGCTCTGGGCTATATATACCAGCCCTTGACACCCCCCTGAGGCAATAAGCCATTTGAGAAGATAGAAACCCTAATCATCATTAGAGCTCTAGCAATTCTAGGGCATAACTAGTTAGACCAGGTCTAGAGGGAGGCAAGCAGGCTTCGCTTGGATTCCCGATCATGTCAAGGGCGTGGTTTGGTATAATTCTTGTAACCCCTCTCTTTTGTATCTCCATTATTTTTATATGCTTGCTACAATTGTTGTGACATTATTAGTATTCATCTCATTTATGTTTGTCATTATAATGTTCATTGTCTACTTTGATTATATACTTGGTATAACTAGTTTATCATCATGTTCATGCATAAGTTCATATAGAGCTCACCCTAAGGTACCTTGGGTGGGTGGTCAACATTGTGTAAGCGTGGTGCTTATACATTATTTACCTGCGGATACACCTTATATTCTGGGTCATGTGGTAGATCGCGGATGTGACACTCCCGTTGAGTACTTTGTAGTCCACTCCCCGATGTAGGTAGCACGTAGGATCTAGTTACGAAGGGAGACAAGCTTTGTTCTTAATCTCCCTTAGTAATATCCCTTATGTGTAGATATGAAGATGATCTTAGCAATGACTACTAGGTGTAATTACACTAATCAATGTATGCTTTGACTTGTAATTAAGAATGATTTAGGAATTATTCCTCTAATATTCTACCTGACCATGCTAATGCCATAGAAAGGACTACTCTGAGTGATTTATCATTATCATTGATCAATACTTATCATATATATCTTATCCTATGACTTACACCTGTTATGAGTAGAATATTGGTTATGGTTTACTTCTATATCAATAGTATAAGTTATCAATACATGTCCATGCTAGACCTTCCCTATGATAAAAATATAAATAATGATACCCAAAATACTCTCGGGTGAAGTGCTACAATGGTGTAATTATCTGTGCGCTTGCAGATTCCTTTTCATTCATATATATATTCTTACTAGTCACATAAATTGATAAAGAAATTCTTAGTATTATTCTCGTAGTAATGCTATGCAGCATCCATAAACATCTCTGGCATCATCATTAGGGATGACAACCTAGTACAAGTAATGCTAAGAGATGTAGGCATATAATAGGTGGCTACTAAAACAAGTGACAAGTTAATAAATACCAACAAGCATTTCTGGCGTCGTTGCTGGGGACAAAATTAAAACTCTGTTCTTAGTAGCGATGCTAAGGAATGTCAACAAGCATTTCTAGCGCCATTGTCGGGGAAGGTAGCTTGGCAAAGGAAGTATTGATAAACTTATATTTATTGATGTGATTGAAATAACTATTGACCTATGCTCAAACAAGTTTACCCTTGTTTTGTCTACTTGTGTATCTTAGCAGGGTAATGTATGACCATTTTTGTGGCAGAAGTACCTAATCTAATGCCCTCCCAAGAGTACTTGTCTTCCATTAGACACTAAGTGTCGGGGACCTAATACCAGGGTACCCAAGGAGGTGGTACTAATAACCATCAAACGTCAAACACTCCCGGACGGACAAAAGCACTACTACGCTTCTTGCCCAAACGACAGGAGTTTGGTTCCGCCTCGTCCGACACCCGTGGACCAGCTCAGCCTCGCCCAATGGCTGAGGGCTGGCTCCACCTCACCTGACGCCCGTGGGCTAGCTCCGCCTCACCCGACGGCTGAGGGCCGGCTCCGCCTCGCCCGAGGGCTAGTCCCCGCCTCGCAGCTGAGGGCGGGCCCTGCCTCACCCGACGTCCGGGGCCAGGCTTCGCCTCGCCCGATGGCTAAAAGCAAGACTCCGCCTCACCCGACGCCTGAGGGTGGGTTCGACCTCACTCGATGACTAAGGGCTAGCTCCGCCTTGCCCCATGACTGCACTTTGATCCTTCCTAAAGATAGAACACGGGGTACGACAGGACGTATGAGTCAACCATGATGTCGAGGGCCATGCCCAGTGCAACTGTAGGAAGGCACCGATAGAACACGATGGGACGGGCGCTTTAAAGCCCCTTTCCTCATAATAGTGCCCAAATAGTGTTGAGGGTGCTGGCTTTTGTCCCACAGTGTAGTAGGCGCCGCCTTCAGTCCTTGGGCGCGGATACTAACACTAGCATATGACGACTGCTATGGTCCAAGACAGAACTCACATCATCTACAGTAACGGACGCATGGTCGCTTCCCCGATTACTCCCCGAGGGGTCACTGCTCGGCTCTCCAGCACGCCGCACTGTCCGCCGGCATGGGATGGGACGCACCCACTTGCTAAATGGGGCCAGGTCATGGCCTACAAAGATCAACAAACACGCCACTTCTGACATGGTCTGCCATGCTAAGCAAGGCAGGCGCGAGAAAAAAAGGAAGACCCAGATCCTTCGAAGGACCTTCTATACCCTTGGTATTTTCCTCTTTCTCCCATCTGTAACCCTTGCTCCCCCCTTGGTCTATAAAAGGGAGGGCAGGGCTCCCCACTGAGGGGACTGACTTTTGATGGACGACTCACACAAAGGCCAGTTCGACACAGGCACAACACATCACGCACGCAGCCAAGCAGCGACCAAGCTCTTGGCATCCTTTTGATCTTTTCCATCAGAGACTTGGGACCAATCCCTCTCTCGACCGTTTGTACCCCCTACTACAAACCTTTTTCGGTGCTAATAACATGAGCAACAATAGACTAGATGTAGGGACATTCAGCCCGAACCAGTATAAACCTTGTGTCCTTTAGCGCACTATCTGGGCTAACGCGCATCAATTATAAATTTACTAGCCGGTGTTTGTTCGAAACACCGACACTAAGTACCCAAGAGAGTGCACTAAATCGTGTTGTTTCGTCAAGCACACCCCAAGGGAGAACTCGAAAATCCACATTTCTCCATCAGGATCATAAATGAGAGAATAAAGCTAACAACATTCTTAACCATTTCTTACATCACTTTATTACAACATTAGAGTACTTAAACAAGTTGAATGCAATAGAGAAATTAAGACAATTTTACATGTAAAAGAGTTTATACATTTTAGGTTTACATTTTTATCTTGCAGCTGAGAACAACATATGATCAGAATTACAGCGGAAATAAATATTAATGGTGAATCATAAAACTTTTCTTCTAAAAACTTTTAGTGAGGGTTATAAATAAACACTACGATCGTAGCGTGAAAGGAATCCTCTCTGAGCCCGCCAGGAGGTTTCCACACACAAAAGTCATCTACCATCCACCGGTCACCTACAACAGGGGGAATAAAACTCTGAGTACTCAATTGTACTCAGCAAGACTTACCCGACAGGAGAAAAATAAAAGACTCCAAGGATATGCAGGGCTTATTTGGCTTGTGGGTTACTGCATCTGCGGAAGTATTACTAAACGTGCGTTCTTATATTAAATTTTATTAGCAGTCATCATTAGTTCATTAACTATCCATTCTATGTAAGCACCTATGCTACTTTCAAGCAGGTGGTAAGCAATCAGAACCATTTTATCACCTTTCAAGTTCCAGTTCTTACTACGGTGCTAGACCATAGCCAAGTCATATTGTCTCACAGAAATGGCGATTCATGAATCAATGTATCCCAGCTGGGTACCCTAAAACACACGCCTCGCTTATACCCCAGGCACAAACAAGACCAACCCATTTCACTCCTGTCGAGGGGTCTAGGTCCCCATCCAAACTTGGACTCCAAGTCCCCATACTTGAGACCTGGTCTCAGCATGGTGCTTAGACCTCCACCTTTCCCCGCCTCCAATCAATCGATCCGAAAAGAGCCAGAACCCATGACAAGAGCGCAACGAGCCTTCCCGCTCCCATAAGCAAGTATGCTTAGGATAATAAGTATGTGACCTGACTACCATCCACAGCAACGGACGATCCTCAATGGACATAGGTGAAACAAGTGCAATCCGAGCCTCGCTTGAGTGCCTAACCAAGTCCAGATCCAAAGTACCATTCCACCCGGTCTCCAATTATCCTCAATATATATTCCATGTTATAGTAATATAATAACAACAATAATATCTTTCCTATCTCTCGCGAGTGACAAGTAATCACTCGACTTCTACCAGATCCTATAGCATAGCAATCTACACGATCCTGACATACTAGTAGGACTCATAGGATAAGGATATATATATATATATGCAAGTGGTTATCATTTAACTCCTTAAAACTTAATGCACAAGCATAAAATAAAGTGCAGAATAATAGGGGTTATGCACCGGGGCTTGCCTGGGTAATATATAACCAAAAGTTAGGATTCCATCATGGTGACATGATCATCAAGGCAGCATATTTTCCGCTACTCTGATCATCTTCATGATCCATCGTTGTTCCTATTATGACATACGTGGATGCAATGCAAAGACGCAATTAATCAACGGTAACTGCAACTCTTAAAATATGATTACGCCTCTCAAGCTACGAGCTAGCTCTAATGACTAATGTATTAGGCCACGTATCCACGTTGTCGAACAAGGCACTATTTTCCCACAAGTGTTTTAGTTATAAAATCCCTAGGTGTTTCTTTATTTCATTTTATTGATTTAATATATATTCGAACTAGGGCTCAATAGCTTTTCCAGCAAACTAATTATTATGGAGCTACAAAAATTACAGTGAGCACCTAATAATATTATAAATTTACTGTGAAATTTTTAGAGTCAACACTATCACCAAATTATCACAAAAATTCCTACAAGTTTATATCCTAACAATATTAAGCATCTCAAATTAATTAGTGAACTCCTAAAAATATTATGAAACTATGTGAACAAGATACACTAGCACATAGATCATGATTTTAGGATCCTAACAAAATCAGTTTCATAATTTTTGGTCCACTACAGAAATTTATATTGAATTTACAAGTTTGCCTTAGAAACTAAATTAGAAAATGCTTAGAAAAAGGAAAAGCCCAGCGACAACTAATTCAGCCTAGCAGTTCCTCGGCCCAGCGCGAAACTTGGCCGCATGCCAACAGGCCGGCCCAATTGGCCCGCCACGCGAGTGCATCTGCGCATTAGCAAAAGAGCCCCCGTGTTTTTAGACAATCAAATGGTACAGTACAACACTATTCCCATAGACTCTAGCTTTGCATAAGGCACCCTAAGTTGTGTCGTCTTTGTAATGGGGCGGTCCCAAGCATCCCCGTGAGCGACGGCGTGGCGACCGCCGGCAAACCGCGATCGCACTGAGCAAACGGGACCCGTTCTAACCAAGCTAAGGGACCGACCACCATCTATGGTTCGGACGGCGATGATGGTAGCGGTGGGATACTAGGAGGTGCCCTAGGATACGCTGCAGCGATAGGCGGTGGTTCACGGTGATGGTGCGGCCGTTCTGGTGAGCGAGGAGGACGGAGAAAGAGTAAAAGAGGTGCGTGAGCGCGAGTGTCATACCACTAGAGCAGCCGATGCGTTGGTGAGGATGGAGAGGCCCTACGTGGCGCTGGCCACATGCGAGCGGTAGAGGTAGCAGCATACCGAGGTGGGCATGGTCGCGTTAGCTCACTTCTGGTGGGATCTTCAGTGGAGCTAGGGCGAGCACCGACACCACAGGGTTAAGACGAGTCTAAAGCCAACTTGAATTGAACAGAAACCAAGCATATAGAATTACCCCCAAAACGTGCCATACTACGGTGGCGACATGACCGGCGGTCATGAAAATCTATGCTTGTCCTTGCCGGGGCACGGCAGGGCCTTGATAGAGGTTGCCTGGCTAGCTGACTCCCTATGCTACGTACTGATGTGAGGAATCGGACTGTGAAGCCCTGAGCTAAGCGAACCGATGGGCAGAGAGCACAGTGCTCTTGTCATGGTCATGTCGTGGAGAGGCACATGAGTGAGCATGAGTGGATTAAGATGGGCGGCTCCGATCGATAGTGGCAATACAAGCACATGCGCACAGGTAATGAGACAGGGGAGGGCTTAGTGCGGTGTGCTTGAATTGGAGCGGCTAGACCCGAGCAGGGCTCACCGACATCGTCTAGCGGGGCAAGGCGAGGTAGGGAGGCGTCCCATCACCATTGTGACCGAGGTCATCGGCCCAGGCGCGACGAGCAGTGGAACTCGCTCGGGGGTTCAACACGGTAGGTGGATCGAAGGGTGAGGCGGGCGCCACGTTGGCCGAGCAACAACCACCACAGCCTAGGCTTACCCTATGCATGGCATCGCGGCCATCTACCCAAGCATGACACACATGTAGCAGCGGGAGCCAGGCCACAGCCAGCCGGGGCCGACCAACGCCATGCCTTAGGCGCTGCGCGGCATCACCCGGGCGCGCGAGCTGGCCAGCGGCAATAGCCTGGCCATGGCCTAAGCCCAGCACCAGCAGCGCCCACACATGCGGTGACCGTGAACTCAGACCGAGAGGTAGCAATTGGTGACGTGCATGCATTTTAAAGCGGAGCAAAAGCTGCTAACGATCACGATTGAGGTTCAACTAATTCCCCTAACCTAAAGCCATCAATACTAGCTACCAAGCGGAGCAATCGCCATGAGTAGGAAGCAACTAGAGAAGGTGATAAAAGAATGCCTACATGAGCTAGCCACGCTGAACGCCAGTTCGCGAACAAAGCGCCAACAACATGGTTTCAACACGTTTTAATGAAGTTTGGGCAATTTTTAAGAGGGCAATGTGACACCCAACACCACTACCACCTATACCATGCTCAAGTACCCAATTAGAGGCAACCAACAATACAAGAACATGAAGCTAGGGTTTAAACAATTTAGTTAGAATTTGAATGCCAAAACGGCATTGTCTCCTTCCTTGTTAGGCTTAGAAGAGGCAAGGATTCAGTTTGAACTAAACAACCATTAGCACTTTTGCCACCATTTTTAAAAGGTCTAAACTTTATTAACTTCAACCAACAAGTACGTCATGCAATAGTCCATACTTTATACTAAATCATAGGAACAAAATATTTAAGCATTATTTAATTATTTTGCTCAATATAATTCACCAAAAATGGCACTTTAAACATGGTTCAAGTGTTTACCGACTTAACGAAAAGGGTTGATTTTAATTTCCAATTCACCTTTTGAGCTCTCAAGAACACTGATTAACAACATTCATTTTCAAAAATTAAAGTTGCATTTTCAACTTTACTTAAGTACTATACACAAGTTATATTTTATTTTTGTTTATATAAATTATTTTTCGTGCCAAACAATTAAAATGACTTATCCCATTCGTCTTGTTAGGATTTTCATTAGCACTTTTACGCACTAAGTAAGTTAACTTAGATATTTAGTTGAGTCCACAAAAGTGAGTCACATAGGATTCGCTTATCATTTCATGTGCGTTTTAAAATTTTAAAACCCAAAAACTTGTTTGGCTAATCTCTCTCAGGCCTCAATCTCGGTGCTAAGCAAGCTCGTAACACTAGGGGCGTTACAGTTTTGACCTTCTAACAAACTACGTTGATGATCCTGAAGCATTACTTAAGAGGACTAAGGCTAAACTTAAGAAAGTTTCAGCTTTAGATTCGGAAGACAACCGGATAAGGACTAGAATTTGAAGCCATGGCTGACAAGACTCTCCGTGAATTCTCTGCTCCAACTATCGCCAACATCCGTACTGGACTAGTAGTTAACGTTGGAGACAATGGATTCGAGCTCAAGCCAGCTCTCATCAACATGATGCAAGCCAGCCAATTTTGTGGAAAGGCACATGAGGATGCAAGTGCACATCTCCAACACTTCCTGTAAATCTGTAGCACTTTCACTATCAAAGGAGTGACTAGAGACGCCATACTACTTCATCTCTTCCCCTTCTCACTCTTGGGGAAGGCGAAGCAGTGGTTCTATGCCAACAAAGATAGAAACACTACATGGGATAACTGCTCCACTGCCTTCCTAGCAAAGTTCTTTTCCACAGGCAAGAACAAAGCTCTGCGTGGGAGAATTTCTAGTTTTCAGCAGCAACATGATGAATCTATCCCTGAGGCATGGGAATGCTTTCAAGATTACATATCAGAATGTCCTCATCATGGGATGGAGAATTGGCTACTCATGTAGACGTTCTACCATGGGTTGACCAACAGCACCCGTGAGACGTTGCTGCTGGAGGTGCATTCTAGTCACTTACAGTTCCGGCTGCAACTACTCTAGTGGAGAAGATTGCCTCCAACCAAGGTTGGAATGAAGAACGTGTTCAGACCTACAAGAGAGGTGGAGGTATGTATCAACTCAAGGAGGTAGACATGATGTCTGCCAAGATGGACCTGCTGATGAAGAAGCTCAAAGACCGAGCTAATGAGAAGCAAGAAGTCATGCACATTCATGATTCCCGCATGACATGTGAAGTATGTGGAAACACTGGGCATTCAGGGAATAGCTATCCTGAAACCCAAGAGGATGTGAACTTTGTCAACAACAACAACTACTATCGTCCTCAATAGAATCAAGGATGGAACCAGCAACAGAGGTCAAACTACCAAGGTAACTATCAAGGTAATAATTATAATAATTTCAATTAGCCATCCTTGAGAGAATTAATTGCTAGCCAATCCAAACTTATGGAGGTAATATCTAAGAAGGTAGCTACCAATGATAAAATACTAGAGAACATAAATAATAGAATGGATAGCTTTGGTTCTACCACTAAAAACCAGCATAGCTTTACTAAAATGATAGAATTACAAATAGCTCAGCTGGCGGCTGCTGTTCATCCATCCGACAAAGGTAAGATTCTAGGGCAGCCAAAAGATCTAGAAACTGCAAATCTTGTCGATATTCACAATGTAGCTTACTACTACACGCAACCATTGGAGGGAAGGTGGATATATTACACCCTACCCGACAAGAAAGGTGATCCAGGGAGACCTATCATCTGTATCGCCATTGGACCCCACATCTTCTAGGAAGCTATCTATGACTTCGGAGCAAGTGTCAATATCATGCCTGAGGTAATTTATGAGAAGATTTTAGGAGATCCTTTGTTGTACACAAATATGCATTTGCAGCTTGCAGATCAGTCACTCTGCAACTCCAAGGGAGTTTTTGAAGATGCCATCATACGAGTGGGGCAATCATATGTTCCCGTAGACTTTGTGGTTTTGGAAATAGGTGGAGATGAAAGGGCACATATCATCTTGGGCCAGCCTTTCCTAAGCACTGTGAAAGCCATCATCTACGCAGACAGTGCCAAGATCTATTTTACAATCAAGGACAAGAAGGAGAAGTTCTCGTTCAAAAACCACATCTTGCAATCTCCTAGTCATCCACAAAAGGCATACCTGCCCGAAGAAACAACAGTGAGCAAGAAGAAGAACAATCGGAGGAGGAGGAAGAACAAGACTGGGCAGCCGCAGGAAGAACCAGTTAACATGATCAACACACTCCGATCTAGGTACAACCACCTCCTCGCTTCACCCTTCCTTGCCAAGAAGGACGATCCTGGCGTACCAACGATCGAGTGTACCATTAGACAAAGAATTTTCCACAAGACCTTCTGCGACATTGGATCGGGTGTCAAGATAATGTCAAAGGTAATGTATGAATACTTATTCGATAACGAACCTTTGTTCCCTACATACATGCAGTTGTAGATGGCAGATCAAATAAATCATTTCCGGAGGGAATAGCAAGGGACATCATGGTTAGGATACAAGATCATTATGCCCCTGTCGACTTCATGGTTCTAGACATGGGAGAAGAAGAAGACGATACACCCATCATCCTTGGAAGACCATTCCTCAACACTACCAACGTGATCATCTATGTCGGATCTGGATAAGTCCATTTCTAATTCCCTAGAGAAAAGGTACGCTGTTATTTCAATAGTTATACCACTTATGAATAGCCAAAGAAAAGTCGCTCTAGGAGGAGACATCGATCGTCCCAACGTCAAAGGAACCAACCCCTATGGAATGAATGGGAGGAAGGTGAAGAACCTAAAGCGCCTGTGAAAGATGAACCTACTCTGGCTAAGTCAAACCCATAGTCCAAGCAGGTATGGAAAGAGAAGGTAACATCATCATCGGAATCACCATCACAAGAAGTGCAGCCATCTGAGTCTCCATTGCTAAGACCGGATGAGGCACCCGAAGAATAAAGGATTCTCTCCAGTCAAGTCTTGTCTGGAGGACTTAAAAATCCAAACCCTCGCCGTGAGGTAACATCGGTAGTTATCCATATCTACTTTCTCGCATTATATGAATTACTTTTCACTTTAGCATATTTACTTTTCTGCATTTGTCTTGCATTAACAAAAGAAAACTTAAAAGTTTCATTATTGCATATCATCATCACATTGTAAAATCTTAAGCCCTATGTGAGTAATTTTTATGGTGTATAAACACCCATGGAAATATTCACTATGGTGGCATAAAAATTAAAAATACCATGCATCCATATTTTCTTTTCTGCATTATAAAAATAAGAAAATCTAAAAATAATTAAATAGACATCCTGCTAGAACTTGCCAATTTGAAAATCTATCTAAACCCACAAGAATAGCTAATTCTCAGACGGCTGACCACTAACCACTTATCCTAATCCAAGCCACGAGTTTTCGTGTTTTTGTTGGGGTATTTTGCAGGATGGTACATATGACCAAGAGCAATGCCACCCATTGTTTGCATTCACCCGAAGTACATCTTCCCAAATTACTACTACACTCGCTACATAAGGGACCCAACTTCTAGATGGATGAGAAAGACTTCTGCTGGTAGACCCGCTCTAAGAAAGACCACGACAATATCTAGCTTGGGGGAGAAGCATCCCCATGTATCTAGATAACTTTTTCTTTCCTTTTGGTTTTATTATTATTAAGTTTGTTTCATGTTAGTTAAAAATAAAAAGAAGCATAACAAACTAAAACCAAATAAAAATTTATCATAGTTAGTTATATATATTAGTAAGGCATGATCTTAAATCTTGAAAACAATATAAAGGTGTGTTTAGATTTCTTTGAGTTTGTTTTTTAAGAGCATAATACATAAAATGCACTCTAAGGATAATCTCTTGCAATGGAAATGATGAATAGTTGCTCTGCCGTAATCTCTTGCAATGGAAATGGTCTGAGCTCTGTTTATCTTGTTCCAAGTGAAACTAGAGTTCTGGAGATTTATCTTTTGAAAAACATAAAAATTCTACATGATGAATTCCTTGTATGACAAAGCTTGAATTCCTATCAGAGCCAGATATGATATTTAGATTAGGAAAACTTCCACTCATGTGTGCTGCTTGTTTTGCATTGAGTTTAGTCAAGCTTTGTTGGTACTTTATGAGAGATTTGTCATGCTCTTAGAATCAAGATCACGTACACACCACCCACATATGCACTACTCCAATACTGGGGGGTAGGCGCAAAAACATGCCATTCCATATAGATCCACGTAAAAATGTTTTACTCTTACACTGGGAGTGAACACAAAAAATATACCCTATAGGATATCCACCAAATAAATGCTCTAAGTTCTTGTTACTATCTCTCAAAGTTTTGTTGCACAAAAGAAGCATGGGCTATGCAAAAGTTATTCATAAAAAGAAAAGAGAAAAGTGTTGAAAAAATGGACAAGTGTCTGAGATAACTAAAACAATGGTTACTTAGATGCCCGCCTGAAAAAAGAGAGAAAGAGATAAATAAGATAGCCCATGTTTTCTTGCAAAATTATTTCCAAGTTTCAAAAAGAGAGATATGTTTTCAAGGAGCATAGTAGAATTAGGTTATCCACCATATGTATCTACCATACATCCACACACATGCACATCTTGATTTGATTGTATGACTCAACTCTCTTTGGATCCAAGGTTTGACTTTACAATATATGTATTGCAAGTATGCTCTTTCATGCTTTCTCCACTTCTATGAGCTCCACATAAGCTTTAGTTGTAGGAAGAGAAAGGCATATCATCATTATTGCCTTGGTGAGGATCCACAAATACCACATATATTGAGATACTTGAGAGTGTCATACAATGGAAGCTCTGAGTTTTATTTTGAAAATCTATAAAAAAAACTCCAGAATAATGGTTGAGCAAAGAGCTTGAGACATAGTGCTTGACTTGATCATTCTGTCTGTCAATTGCTCAAGACCCAAGTGAAGGCTAAGAAGCCCCATGGTTTAAGGTAATACAGGTAAGTTTGAAAGTTAGATCGGTTTATTCTAATCCGAAGGAGAATTCTTGTTTGAACACATGTGTACTTTTGAGGAGTGAAAGCATTGAAGCAACTCCTGATCCTTTTTGCTGAAGTTTAGCTTTGCTAAGGGACTAGCAAAGGTTAAGCTTGGGGGAGCTTATTGATGGTAGTTAACGACCATTATAAACCGTCAATAAAACATATATAAGGGCATAAATATGATCACCAACAAAGGTCTAGGGGTTTAAACTAACAAATTCCATGAGTTTTGGTAAATCTAGGATTTCTTCAGGGTTTATCCAGAAAACCTTCAAGGTAGACCTATATGTCAGATTTAATTGCGCTTATCCGCCGTGAAACAGACACTAGAAGGTTCTAGAGTGTAACACCCTAGGTGTTAGGCTTGCATAATTGCACTTGCATTACATGAGCATAAGCATCAAGCATTCCTATATGAGCTTTCACATATGAAACATGCAATTGAAACAAGTGAAACATGACTTGTTATTTTATGTTTTCCCTATGTGTATGCTTATGATCATGTATGATTGAGTGCAAGTGGTTGATGTTGGTCACTAAAATACCTTAGCTACACTTAGGATGCTTAATGGAACAATGTTCATGTGGATCACTTCACCTAATTAAGTTCCTAAGTGATGATATGCTTAGTTTGACCTAGGTTTTACATGTGATCAATCTATGAAATGATTGTGGAACCTTAGGAATGTTTCAAACATGTTTAAAATGTCACTAGGAACAACTTTGGTATTCATGACTAAAGCTAGTTTGGTCTCTAAGTCATACCTATAATGTTAAGTACCAATTTCATGCGGTATGTTTGACTAGAGTTGAACTACATTTTAGAAACTTTGCATGGATGTGCACCTTAAAACAAAGTTGTATTACTTGAGTAGTGTGACAACTTTTATTTTTGGGTCATAGGCTAATTCAGCTCCTAACATGCTTGAATTTGGATCACAAAAATCGTTGAAATGCTATTTTCAAACTTACAAAATTTTCTAAGTCATAACTGAGTTTACAGTTTGACATATCTGACTTTGGGTTGATGTAACTCTTAATTCTTTTTGAATTAGCTATTACTTTCTAAAGAAAAATTGTAGCTCTATCATAGCTCTACAACTTTGATTTAAGGGGATTTTGCTAACTCACCACCGATTAGGATTTAGGAGGGGGAGAAAAACCTCTGTCAGTCGACGTTGCTGGCTCTCATGACCGTCGCGTCCACGCCATCGTGGCCGACCACCGTCAGGCCGGGCGCGCCAAGTGGAAGCAGGATGCCGGTGTTGCCCCCACTCGTCAGGCCGTTGTGGACACGACGACACCACGCACCTGCTGGCTCACTTACTCGCTTCGCCCGCGTCCATTCGCCTCATCCGCGCCACTCAAAGCCAAGCGCCGTGCCGCGCCATTGCTGCCGAGAAAGCCACCGCCACGTAGCTCCTCCACCGGCCAGCCATCGTGCAATTGCTTGCACAAGTAGACACGCCGTGCTTCGCTCTACTCTCTTGACCCTTTTGCTACCGCGTTTGTGACCAGGTGAGGGCCTATCGGCCGTTCCTGTCACCGCCGCCATGACTGGCACCTCGCCGGACCGCGAGCCCGCCGTGGCCCGAGCTCAACACCGTTCCCCCATGCTTCCTTTCCTTCGCATTGTCTTCGCTAGGTCTCGTAGATGCTTTTACCCTACCTCACCTAACCGCTACCCCTCTGACATCTCCGGCGTGTGAGCCTCGGCGGAGTGAGCTCTGCCGCCACGCGGGCATGCCCGCAGCTAGGCTTCCCAGCTCACTAACTAACCCTAGAGTAGCATGAATAGCTTCGCTTGAGCACCATGATGCTGTAGCGCCTCTCGCTGGGACCTGCCATGGCCAGAGACGGCCGGTGCACCGTGGTGCCGCCATGGCCGGTGGCGAGAAAGCTCTAGTGTGCCCGCGCCCTAACCACCTACCTCTATCAACGCGGGAGAGAGAGGTATCATCACGGTGGGGTCGGTTTCGCCGAAGAGTTCACCATCTACGAGCTAGCGCCATTTGACCGCCATCCCCTGTCTCTATGCAGCTATCATGTGGGGTCCGCTGACAGCTGGGTCCCGCATGTCAGTATCTGTAGTTCTAGGTTTTGTTATTTCTTTTCCTGATTTTGTGCTAACTTTGGAAAATGATATCTAGGGCTAGGAGTATCCTATTTGAGTGAACCAAATTTTGTTGGGTTCCTCATAAAGTGTAGTATTTGATAAAAATATGAAATGCACTATTTCTTGTATTTTTCTAGGTGAATAAAATAGATTTTGATAAATGCTTTTAAATGGTTTCAATCTTGTAAAATCTATAACTTGAGCTAGGAAAATGCTAAAAATGTGATTCCAATTTTGTTAGTCTTGTATTGTCATGTACTACCTAGGAAAAATATTGGTTGCACTATGATCTTGCAGGAAATAGGAGTTTGTTATTTATCTTAAATAAATGCTAGATTCTTGCCCTATTTTTCATGGTAAAAATATGTATCCTTTGAGCATGAAATTATTTGTACAGTGTTCTTGTGCTGTGAGGAAGCTAAGAAAAATATGAATACTATTGTTTGACACCTTTTTAATAGGATTTCCTATTTATGCTATTTTAAGCCCTGCTGGCTTGTCATTTTTGTGTAGGATGTTATACTTGTTAAATTACTGTGAAATTTATACAGTCGACTATTGGGAACAAGTTTAATCTATTGTAATTTTTGTGGAATTTTCTGTACATTTGGCTATGTGTTTATTATTTAACCTAATTATCTGAATAAATTAAGAAAGGCATGAAAATAATTTATTTAGGAATGGCCACTATGTTTTCTAGTGTTTATTTGATGTATGTTAACTGTTGGTAACTTTGGTAGTGCTCAAAGTACTATTCTTGTATGTAGTGAAATATTATTTTCACTGTAATTCACTTATAGCGACTTTCTGGACAGATTTTAGAGTTAAACAAATTACCTGGTGAAAATGATGTTTGCTATGAATCTTGTCTATAACAAAGTTGTAGCTAACTCACTTAACTAGATTGTGTTAAATTTCATGGCATTTGGCCAAATAGTTTGTGAGTTATGACTGTTCAAAGTTGGTCTTCAGAACTTGTAGTTCTCTAGAATTTCAGGACCAGATTTGATAAATGTGCCTGTTTGGCCTTGTTAACTTGGAAATCATGCTGAGATGTTTAAATATGAATTGTAGACAGTTTCATAAGATTTTTAGATTGTCTTGTTTCATATCTTTTGGATTAGTACAACTCTAGTTATGAGTTAAACTAGCAGCTACTGTTTGCAGACTTGAATCTGTGAATGCAGTGTATAAATTGATTGCTTTATTTGAGTTGATGTGATGATTTTGATGCTAGGCAAATTAAAATAAATTGTTAGTTGTAGGTGCTATACCTCTTATTGAAGATGAACAACTTTATCTTAGGTTGTTAAAGCTTGGTGAGTGTGTAGTTCTTGCTTTCACGAAGAGATATGAATCTACTCAGTAAAATAAATATTAATCTTGAATCATCATGTCATTCATATGTCCGTCTATACATGGTCGTACATTTCATCATCACCTTCCATCCCTTTTGCATGCATGACTCTTATGCTATGCATAGGCATGCAATAGGTGTTTCGGAGGGAGTCACGCTTCTGGATTTCGAGCAAGGACTTCTGGAGGAGCAATAGCAAGCTCAGGAGCAAGAGGTGCAGGCCCCAGAAGAAGGAGACAACGAAGAAGAAGTCCTTGAGTGTCCCCATCACCAACCTTCCCCATTTCTAAAAGGGAAGCCCCGGAGCATTCTAAGTCTCCTATGTTTTAAAAATGTTACTTTGAGTATCTTTACATGTTTGATGCATTAAGTTATAGGCGTTGGATGCAAACACTTGTTGCATATTTATATATTCCTTGTCCAGTAAATGTACCATAAATCCTATTTAGGTCCAGGAGCGAATCAAAGCTTAGCCATGCTTAGACCGGTAAAGTCAGGTGATTTCCTGACACCTGCAAGATAGGATGATGTCTGGTCACGGTTGGCTATATTTGCTATCGTGGAAATAACCATGTGTTAATAATGAATGGAGACCGGGCGGGATGCCGATAGAGAAGCAACAGGGCAAGGAGGTCTTGGGTGTGGATCTATCCCCGTCTGTGTCGGTTAAGGACCGATTCGCTGTACGTCCTCATGTCATGTTGAACGCATGCCTATCACTTAGTTGGCCGGATAACTCATTCCGTCCACGAAGCCGAGTAGCTAAACTCAGACCGGAAGCCAAGAAGTGAAAGTGCGTAGTCTAGCGGTAGTAAGGATGTGCAGGGAGCCATTAGCGTAAGTCCAAAGGAGAGATTGACCTCATGACAGAGTGGATTCCCTGAGAGTGCGGCGTTGTGCGGACCCATGAATTTGTTCCTGAGTTGTACCAAAGGTGACCCGAGGCAACCACTGATTAGGTTGATTGGGTTTGTGTTAGGAATAATTCCCCAGCTGGGTAGGAATCGATTTGAATCGCCGTCTCTCTCGTATAGTGAGAACTTGGTGAGCAAATGACAACGTAGAGACACTTAATTGAACTTGATGGTTAAAATGATGATGATGATGTTACAACATTATACCGGATATGGTTACTAATGTTTGGAGTTTAATCAATTGCTTGCTCTAGTATAGGTGCTAATCTAGATGACAGGTTAATATTGATAACTTGCTGCTCAACTAAAAATTTAAATTATGCTCTTGTGTCATTAAAGCTTTTATGCAAAATGGTTGTCAAGCGAGATCCACCGATAAAAGCCTTGCATACTCCTTGGTGTCATTTATTTTTGGTTTCTGGCGGGTAAGTCTAGCTGAGTACATTCTTGTACTCGGGGTTTATTCCCTCTTGTTGCGAGATGGCGTGCTTTATAACGACTCTTCGCAAGTATTATCTCCACCTGCGGGGATGAAGACTAGATCATGGGCATGATCTTCTATGCTATCTTATCATGTTGCTTTTCTTTGGATATGACTATGGGACTGGCTTGTATTTGAACTAAGTGTGTGTGATGGTCTCAAACTACTTTGCTTCCGCTATTTGTGAACTCGTGTTGTAATAACTATGTGAACTCCGATGTATGAGGTACTTGTGAACTACTTGTGGAATGGATGTAACATGTAGCTTGTTATGTTCAATCACTACGATCTTGGTTGTATGCAAGTTGGTTTGAAATCCTTCGTGGTTTCAGTTGACTACCGGGTTTATATGGGTTCAAGTATGACGGTTTGATCACTCCAGTGATTGCTTTCGTACTTGTGTTCTTATAAATTGGTCGGTTCTGTTACAGCTGGTACCAGAGCAAGATTCAACATTAAACATGTCATATGTGTATTTAAAACAAAGGTTTTTGTTTGCAAAAATCAGTTTTGACAACTTATAGCTACTTATATATAGGTGTATTCAAATCTAAAATTTTACCTAAGTGTGCTAGTGGCCATATCCTCTATGCCCAAATAAGGACTTTTAGGTAGCTTATTTAAGTAATGACTTTGGGGGGGGGGTAATTGCTTGGATTTTATTTTGTCGTCCATATGGCATGCTATTGTATGGATGCCATCCGCTTGGGTGGGAATGTATGGATCAATTGCCTCTACGCCTAAGTAAGTATGAGTTGTGAGAGCATGACCATCCAACTATCGGTCTAGGGGAGAGTTAGTTGTGGTTATTGGACTATTTGCATGTTACACACATGTATCTAGGAAGGTACTTAATTGTGGGTATATCTATCGGGTAGCTTTGGATACCGAAGTATGTACATCTGGGATGTATATATGGAGAGTATCTTAATTTACTGCTTTCATTGTATGCTTATTTATCTCTTGTGGGGATGGGCTACAATAAATTTGTCTGCAGGTACACTAACAACGCAACGTGTAGCTCGACTAGATACGTATATGAGAGAACGTATGTATGCCACCGTGTATGTCGCTAGAATTTTAGTTTTTTTCTAAGATTCGTGAGGACGTACGGAATGTGCATGCATCATGTTCACTCATGTAATTATATTTTTGCATCACTCCCTCCCTTATCATTAATTATCCCGTTATATATTTCTTATCCTGTAAGATAATCCTCTCACACCCAAATTGCAATGTTACTACAGATGGCCGCACCAGCACTCCCGCCCAGGAGCAGCACATTCTTGCACGTGTTTAGCACTCCAACCCTATTGTGGAGGGTGCTACATTCAGTGGGATACGCTAAGCCGCCTCGTTATACTTGGAAGCAAGTAGAGGCTGAAGGAAGACCGTTGTGGTATGACGTTGAGGTGGTTGTGCCGCCTCACGAAAATAGACCACAGTGGCTTGGTTGGAGCATCGAAGCTGATGGACAAACCCCTTGGGAAGGTGCCCAAGTGGCAGCCTTGGAAGTGCTAGTTGACATTTGTCAAGAGTTTGGTGATGAGTTGATCAATGGACTAGCCGAGTCCATTCCTCGAGTAGCCCCGTCAGAGGCAGTTTGGCTGAAATTTGAGGATGATCCCTTGGTAATGACTAAGGTAGAACGGGCATAGAGCTCTGGACCAACCATGAGTGCCATGATGGCTATTCTGAAGATGTTCTATGATCGTCAGGGCACTTATGTTAGTGTCTTGACATCCCTTCAGCAAGCACATAATGAACAGCGCAAGTGGAAGAAACATGCGCGCAAGTATGGTAATGAGCTTAGGGTAGCCCAAAATGAGATAGGTGGTTTTATGGATGCTTTGGAAACTCACAGGCAGTAGTTTGTGAGTGCTGTCAGGGAAAGAGATGCTAACCATGATCAGATCATGCAGTTGACTCGTGAGCGGGATGGCGCAATTCATCTAGCACAAACTAGGAACAATGCTAGGGTTATGGTAGAAATTTGGGCTGAAGTCAGAGAGAATGAACTCCTCCGCTAGATTGAAGAACTACAGATTGACGTTCACCGTCTCAATAATCAAATCAATCCGATTCCTCATCCTATTCCAGTGTACCCTGTGGTGGGAGGACCACAGGTGATCTTCGCTAATGATGATGGCATGGAAATAGATGCCCATGTCGTCGCAGTGCCTAAAGCTGCAGAAGAAGAAGAGGAGGAACTGGATCCTATTGAGGATGAAGATGGTGAGGGTGTGATCGATGCTGACAGATGAGGAGGTGTAGTTTAGCTGTAGCACTAAGCTAGATGCACTAGTTCATTATTTTTTGCTTTTGTTAACACTGGATTTTGGTCGACTTCGGAAGATGACAGGTGGACCCGCATACAGGAAGAAGGACATTCGGCAAACAAAACGAGCGGTCGGCTAAATGCTTGTGCGGTTGGTTACTTCAGAAGGTGGTGACTCCATTCGGGAAAGCAGAAGATGGCAGGCAAAGCCGATCGAAAAGATGAAAGTTGTAATAATAAAGGACTCTGAGAGTTTAGGGCAAGGAATCGTAGTTTCCAAGTTTGTTTAAGAGTTCCTTTGTAAATCGTAGTCTTTTAGGACTCGTGTTTTGGCTAGGGTATAAATATTGGCCCTCGACCATTGTAATAGGCATTCACAACCAAATCAATACAACCGGCCCCGTGCCAACTTTTGAGTCCTTTTGTCGTGTCGTCGAGTCCTTCGAGAGGAGTCATCGATCCGTCGACCTCCATAAGTTCCGACAACCTTGTTATCATGTTTAGTATCATGCGGTGGATTTAGACGTGATGCAAGTAGTCTTGTTTGTTTTCAATGATCGTGCGGCGGATCTTTGCTTGACAATCAAGAAGTCTTTGCTTATGCTTTGTTTATGAGTAGATACCGTGCGGCAGGTGTTTGCTCAATATGCTTAGTGAAGGCAAGACAGTTATCGGCTCTATTAGATACGGCAAAATCTAAATAGATTCATTAAGTTATCCTGTGTTGCATGTTTAAATATTTTATATATTTGTAACACACTTCTGCCCAATCTAGATTGATATTGTTCGGCCCTCTCTTATGGTTTTATTCGTGCTTCAATGATCATTACTTTCGTATTACCTTTGCAAATAGATAACATGCTCGTAATGGCTGAATTATTTTAATCTAGATTGTCACATGTCGTAGGTTCATGCATGTTAATTACGTTTAAGCTTTGACGAAACTAGGTGTCGTCTGGCGGATCACGAGTTTTAGATTAGTTTAATCGTGTTTATTTGTATGCGTTCCTTCTTCATGGACCCCAACTTGGCTTTGATTCTTTGAGCTTGGTTATGCATTAACTCATGATTAATTTCACTTGTTCAAACATGTCTTCCCATGCACATGCATTCGGCAATCGGATCTTTACGTGTGCTCATCTTACGATTAGCGAATGGTTTATAAACTTCTTTGGCGAGATAGCTTCCTATAGTCGTATGTCGTTGTAAGTAACTTCGGGGCGTATATATGGGCTATCTGGTCTCTCACCGACATATTCGGTTTGGCATTTAACTGTTTTATCCCTTGTTAGTTTTTTTTTGAGTCAAAGCGATTAGCACGTTCCGGATCACGAAGCACCCGGGCACCCAATTGAAGCCACGCTTTCCGGCTTCTTTGCGTGTGTGTGGCCACGGTCGTCACATTTTGTGTCAACACACTTTTTAGCACGCCTTGGGTGGGACAATCTGTTAGTTCAAGATGGCGTCTGAGATCAACAATGATCATGTTCGGATGTGAGCATGGCGAATTGCCGAGATAATTATAGGGATTTAGTGCTACAAGCATGTGAGCAATACCAACAGAAGTGTTTGATGTCTTTTTCCAAAAACAAGAGCAATAAAGTGTTTCAAAAGCAGTCAATGCCAAGGGTTCTTCTTCCACATCAAACTGATTACACTGAAGAGGAGGATGCTCAGAAGATGGCAGCCCTGGTTTATAAAGCTATGGGAGAAACCATGACAAACCATCACACGACTTTTTCGAATACCTTTCGGGCAATCATGATCGATACTTTTGGTCCAATGGTTGATAAGTACTTTGAAGAAAATGTTGGCCCACTCAGTGGACCGACACTTTTCAATGTTCCAAAGCATCAAGAGAAGCCGGTTGGAAAAGAAGGACCATCGACTTCAAATATAGGTGGATTGACTCACACTGAAAAGCAATCACATCCCACCTATGGCCAGGTAATTTTGGTACCACAGGAGAAGTGCCACCTTCAGCTTATAGAGTTTCTCCAGCATCAAACAGATTGTAGAAGAATATGTATGGAGATGGGTATCAAGAATTTACTGATTACAATGCTATCAATGCTGTGCCAAATCCAGGGTATATGAGTGTTTCAGGATTGCCTTCTGGAGTACAAGTACAAGGAAATCAGGATTTAGGCATTGATGTTTTGATGCACAGGATGGCTGATATGATGCAGAATCAGTTCGGCTTGAAGCCAAAAAATCAATCCTATTCATACAAGTCTCCTTACCCAGAGTGGTACAACAGAGTGGCGTTACCTCCAAGGGTGAAGCCTCCAACGGATTTGACCAAGTTTTACGGTCAAGATGATACTAGTACCATAGAGCACGTCGATCGGTACTTAATGCGACTTGGAGAAGCTGCTTGAGATGAAGCTTGGAGGATTCGATATTTTCCTTTGTCTCTTACAGGACCAGCTTTCACGTGGTTCACGTCTTTACCACTCATTCCATTGGTGCGTGGGCGAGAGCTAGAGCGAAGTTTCATTCATATTTCTACACGGTACTAATGAGAAGAAGTTGGTCGATCTCATGAGTCCGAGGATGAGAACAAATGAGACACCATTAGAATATCTTCGATTTAGGGAGACCAAGAATATGTGTTATTCTCTGAATTTACCGGATGATCAACTACACGGAATAGCTATAGCAGAATGTTGCGAATATCAAGGAGAAGTTGTTCGGCATGAAGTTTGATGATCTTGGCCAACTTGCACAACGTTTAGCGACTATGAGTAATCAGGCCCAAGGATTTAGGAGAGATAATCGCTTTCGGAAGAACAATGCCACTAATGAGGTGTATCAAGGTTTTACGGAGGCGGCGAGAGTATATTGATGAAGATGAGATAGGCTGCAATTTGAGTTGAATTGGGCAAAGGAGCCTACTCAAATTAGTCAACGCTTGGTTGAAACAACAAAGGGAACCTATGATTTTGATGTTACTAAAAGCGATGGGCTTTTTGCATTATTGATGAAGGAAGGATGCATCAAGTTGCGGAAGGACATCCCATGCTACGTCCCGAGGGAGTGAAAGACAAAAAGTATTGTGGCTTCCATAACACTAATTCTCACTCTATCAATGATTGCGAGTGTTTAGAATACGAATCCAGAAAGCTATCCAAGAGGGACATTTGAAGTTTGATGGCAAGATGAAAATTGATGATCAGCCTTTTCCACAAAATATGATTTCTTTCTCTGTGAATATGGTCTCTGCCAATGATCTCAAAGGTAAAGGCAAGATGAAGGTGTTGACTTCTGATAGAGCAAAGAAAAATGGTGCTTATTGACCCGGATCGGCAAGTCACCGATGAAAAGCTGAAGAACGAGTTCGGTTTTAGAATAGCCGAACCGAGAAAGGTCAAACTTCAAACCTAGAGTTACATCACGTATTTTGCTAAACAAGTGGCGGAGAGAGCAAGAGAAGGAATACTATAAGAAGCAATGGTTTATGGAAGAATGCTGGGAGGTATGAGGAAGAGGTATACCAAGGGAGCAAGAAGAATACATGATGAGCAGGAGGCGATCTCATTGGGGTTGTTCATTCTTTAGGCATTGTTGGAATGAAGGCTTGAGGTTACCTGCTAGAAATAATTGTCTGGAGTGTAGTGCTCATTACTCGAGTATAGGCAATCTCGAGTCAACCGCCGTCCGTCTATGAAAGACTTGGAGCGAAGGTTTACAAGATGATCGGCGCTTAAAAGCAGATGATTTTGAGAATCGACAAAGGAAGAGATTTGCGAGGTCAAGGTTGGATTCATGATAGAGTGCATGATGAAGAAGCTGATTCCTATAGATACGTATGGCAAAAAGACGATGGGTGTCCTCGAGGCCTGAGGAAAAGTCGAAAAGAAGAGTTCAACGGTTGAGGAATAGGGAGTTGAAACGAAGTTACGAAACAAAGCAAATATGGCGTCCTAAGAAGAAGCCTGATGAATGTGGTCCTTGGTGATGCTTGCATGGCTTTCTTCCTCCCATCAGAGTTTATAGCTCCCGAAAGCCAAGATGTCCAAGAAGAGGTGTACTCTGATTTTGATGAAAGTGAATGTCAGGATTTGATGGCCCAGCTTGTATTAACACAACAGGCTGTTTTTGACAAACCAATCAAGAATCGTCACTTGAGACCACTCTATTTAAAGGGATATGTCAATGGCAAGCCTTTAACTAAGATGTTTGTTGATGGAGGGCTGCTATCAATATCATGCCTTATACTACCTTGAAAGCTTGGGATGACTAATGAAGAATTGTTGAAAACCCGACATGGTGCTTAGGGACTTTCTTGGCAATCCTTCCGATACCGAGGTGCTATCCATGTCGAAATGACTATTGGGTCGAAAACTCTGATTACTACCTTTTTTGTCATTGATGGCAAGGGGCATATAGTCTACTCTTGGCGTAGATTGAATCCATGCTAATTGCTTTGCATTCCTTCCGACCATGCATCAAATTCTCATTCAATGGATTGGAGATGATGTTGAAGTTGTACATGCTGATGATTCGGTAAGTGTGGCTGCCACAGAATCTACCTACTGGGAATATGAAGGCGTCGATTGTTTCTCTGGAAAAGTGTGGAAAGAAGGTCCTGTAAATGTTTTCAGCGAGGGCCAACAGCCGATCCAAGCAGTCGGCTCTCCTAGTAATTTTTAATGGGAAATCCTGTCGATGGCAACAAAGGAAAGTTGGGACGTGGTTTTATGTCGGCTGATAAGTTGGAAGAAATTGATGTTGGTGATGGTTCTAAGCCAAGGCCGATGTATATTAGTGCAAAGTTAGACCCAGAATATAAATCGAAGTTGATAGATCTGTTGAAAGAGTTTAAAGATTGTTTTGCTTGGGATTACACGGAAATACCTGGATTGGATCGTTCCATTGTTGAGCATCGATTACCCATTAAACCTGGATTTCGTCCTTACAAACAACCTCCACGGAAGATATACAAAGAGGAGGTATTGGCCGATGTGAAGAAGGAGGTTGAAAGATTAATAGAAGCAAACTTCATTCGGCCCTGCAAGTATGCAGAGTGGATTTCAAATATAGTACCGGTATACAAGAAAAATGGAAAAATGAGGGTTTGCATAGATTTCAGAAATCTTAATAAGGCCACTCCCATGGATGGTTACCCAATGCCAGTTGCCGATTTACTAGTAGATGCAGCAGCAGGTTATGAAGTCATTAGTTTTATGGATGGTAATGCTGGCTATAATCAAATTTTTATGGCAATGGAAGATATTTCAAAAATAGCCTTCAGATGTCCTGGTCATATTGGTTTGTTTGAATGGATAGTCATGACATTTGGGTTAAAGAATGCCGGTGCAACTTATCAAAGAGCTATGAATTATATTTTTCACGAGCTGATCGGCAAGATTGTAGAGATCTACATCGATGATGTAGTGGTCAAGTCTAGAAATCATGAAGGACATTTAGCCGATTTAAGAAAGACTGCAGAGTGCACAAGAAAGCATGGCTTGAAGATGAATCCAAACAAATGTGCCTTTGGAGTTTAATTTGGTGAGTTTTTGGGATTTTAGTTCATAAAGGAGGAATTGAAGTTGGAAAAAAGAGCATGGAAGCAATAGACAAAGTTGTGCCGCCAACCAATCTCACGAAATTACAATCATTGTTAGGCAAAATCAACTTTGTAAGAAGATTCATATCCAATCTATCGAGAGAGAGTTTTACCCTTTTCTCCTTTATTAAAGCTCAAGAAGGATAAAAAATTTGTATGGGGTGACATACAACAAAAGGCTTTTGATGAGATCAAAGCAATATATGAAGGCACCACATGTTTGGTACCTCCACAACTTGACAAGCCTTTAAAGTTGTATGTGGCGGCCCGATAGCCTAACGATAGGATCGGCCCTTATGCAAGAATTTGAAGGAAAAGAAAGAGTCATAGCTTATCTTAGCGAAAGTCGCTAGACCCGGAAATAAGGTATTCGCTCTGAGAAAAACTTTGCTTGTGTGTGTATTACTCATGTACCAAATTTCGGCACTATTTGTTGAATGCCGAATGCGTGGTAGTTTCTAGTTTTGATGTAATCAAACATATGCTATCAATGCCAATTTTGAATGGAAGAATTGGCAAATGGATTTTAACATTGTCGAAATTTAATTTAAGGTATGAATCGGCAAAAGCGGTAAAGGGTCAAATTATTGCCGATTTTATTACCCAACATCGGGATCTTTCTGTTGAGGCGATAAGCATTGTGCCTTGGGCTTTGTTCTTGATGGATCATCTTGTAACAAAGGTGGTGGTGCTGGTATTCTCTTGATTTCCCCACAAGGAAAAACTTTTGAGTATCACGGTTCCTATTGAATTTCATGTTACTAATAATCGGGCGAGTATGAAGCGTTGCTTAGAGGGCTTCACTTCTTATAGAAGTAAAGGCCGTTCTTTGTTGAAATCTTTGGGGATTCTAAGTTGGTGATTAATCAAGCTGAGTGGTCGATATGAATGCAAGAACAATGTGTTAAGAGAATATTATGAGGAGTGTAGAGAACCTTTGAAGAATTTTTCGGTAGTAACCTTGCATCATATCCTAGAGAGTATAATGAAGAAGCAAATAAGTTAGCTCAAGCTGCTTACGGATATCGAGAGAGTCGGGAAGTTTTTGCTATAGAAGAAGGTGTTTTAAATCTTGATCAAGTAGATGGTGATTGGAGATACGAAATTACCAATTATCTGAAAGGTCCATCTCAAAAGTTTCCGAGCTTCGGATACAAAGCTCTCAAATTTGTGTTCCTTGATGATCGGTTATATTACAAGTCCATCGATGGAGTATTGCTCAAATGTTTAAGTCAAGAAGATGCCAAGAAAGTGATGTATGAGGTTCACGAAGGATTGTGTGGTGCACACCCAATCGACTTATCGGATGAAGTGGATAATTAGGAGAATCGGGTTATTTTGGCCGACTATGTTGGAGGATTGTTTTGAATATTACAAAGGGTGTCACAATTGTCAAAAATTCGGCAATATTCAAAAAGTTCCAGCATCTGCTATGAATCCCATAATCAAGCCTTGGCCGTTCAGAGGATGGGGTATAGATTTAATTGGTCAGATCAATCCTCCTTCTAGTAAGGGACACAAGTTTGTACTCTTGGCCATGGATTATTTCACCAAGTGGGTTGAAGCTATCCCTTTGAAGAAGGTAACGTTAGAAAATATGATCAGTTTTGTTAAGGAACATATAATTCACAGATTCGGGATTCCTCAAACTATAACAACTGATCAAGGAACTCAGTTTACTTCTTCAGAATTCTGTGATTTTGCCAAAGATATGGGAATTAAGTTGTATAACTCTTCTCCTTATTATGCACAAGCTAATGGTCAGGCAGAAGCATCAAATAAGATTATGATTAAAATCATCCAGAAGAAGATGGATGAAAAACCAAGGAGATGGCACTTGGTTCTTAATGAAGCATTGTGGGCTTACCGAATGGCTTGTCATGGGTCCACTCAAACGTCTCCCTATGAATTGGTCTATGGGCATCATGCTGTATTACCATGGGAATTGCGGTCAGGTTCAAGGCGAGTTGTATTCTGAGAAAGAATTGGTAGAAGAAGATTATAAGAATCTGATGATGGATGAATTGGAAGATTTACATTTGATTCGTCTCAAGGCATTGGAAAATATTGAGAAAAATAAAATACGCGTTGCCAAGTATTATAACAAAAGGGTTAGGCTGAGGCAATTCGCAGAAGGAGACTTGGTTTGGAAAACTATATTGCCAGTTGGAACAAAGGATAGAGCATTCGGCAAATGGTCTCCAAATTGGGAAGGTCCTTTCCGAATAGTAGAATGTGTACCTAGCAATGCATACATATTGAAGACTTTATTTGGGGAGGAGTTTACCAGAGCTATCAATGGAAGATTTCTTAAGAAATATTACCCCAGTGTTGAGGTTGGTTCATGAACGTAGATTAGAAAAGCTGATCGCCTTTAGCCTAAAAAAAAAATAAAAAAAATAAACTGAGAATAGCCGATATTGTTCATATCCTTTAGCACAAAATAGCCGATGCGGTTTGCATCGCCTCTAACCTAAGAATGTTTATGCAAGACCGGGGTGTTTTTCAGCATTTTACGACAATCGCAGTAAATTTTACCGAAAAGAATTAAAGAAATAAGCATTCTTCGAAAAGACAAGTTTATTCACGAAGTCCATCCTAATACAAACTACTCCTCAAATAACTTTGTTGAGGACGGATTGAGGATTTGTGGACTCGGCAAAAGGCGGCGGCATGATCATCGTAGATCTCCGGGCGCTCATCGATGTCGTCGATCTCGTCTCAGGCGTCCTCCAGCCAAGCCGATGGGCCGGAAGGAGTAGTCTTCGTTGGTTCGGGAGGTCATTGCCGCCACCCGAGAGAAACACCAAGGTGCACACCTTGGATGACGGCTTTGATCAACACGGCCGTCCACGGCATCAAGCGTGCCTCGGATGTCTCCCCACAGGCATTCACCTTGTCGGCAACCTTGTTCGCCGCCGCCTTGACGATCGTTCTTCGCGAAAGAGTTGGGCGAAAAAAAAAAAAATGGGTCAGCAAGCAGGGGAAGCCGAATGATAAAACCAAATGAAGATATCAAACCGATGATGGCGTCGCAGAGTTGCTTCCTCTGGTCCTCCCATTCGGCTTGCTCGATGCCGAATTTCTTGGAGACGTCGCCTAGCTCCTCCCGGACTCGTCCCTCTCTGGCGAAACTTGGCGCTTCCTCGTGAGAATATGGATGGTGTGCATCTCTTTGGTTCCGCGGGCCCCAAGGATTGGGATGATAGGAGCTTGAAGAGCTGGAGGATCCGGAGGAGCTGGATGATGGAGTTCCTGGTTGAGTTGCTGTCGCCGGAGGAGGAGATGATATTGATGGAGCTGATGACCCTTATCCTAATGAATGAGGAAGAAAAATCGAAACTAAGAGATGAACAAATCGCAAGGGGCAAAAAGCGATTCGTACCCACACGGCGCCGGCAGCGCGATGCTCTGCTTCCTTCCACCTCTCCGTCGGCAGGTTGCTTGCCACGATCGCCACTGTTCGCCATTTGCTTTGGTGGAGGTTAGGGTTTTCTTCTGGAATGAATCGAACAAAGGAAGTGGAGGAGACGGATATGAGAACGCTAAAACGGAGATAACGATGAAGGCTAACGGAAGGGTCTATTTATAAGCCGAAGCGAAGAATCGTGGCGAATTCCACGGAGTCGTGGGGCGGGAATGCCGAACGATGGAGTAGGGTTTTTCCTTTCAGCTGGGCCACTACTGGGCTAGGCCAGGCATGGATTAAGTCGGGCGTCGTTCGACTATATCCTTGATTTGTTGGAGCCAGTATTGTTCGGCTATACCCTCACAACATTTAAATTAGGATTCGTTCGGCTATTGGAAGAATGGAAACAATCGGCTACATTCTAATCGAGAAATTTAAAGGAAAATGGCCGATTGCTTTTTCAAACGAATAAAATATGTAAACATAAAGTTGATTGATCAAGGGACAGAGGATATCACACTTAAGTTTATTACAAGCTCAATGTCTACTTGTTCAGAAGTTGATTGATTGCCTCTATGGCTTCAGTCCTGATTCGGCTAACATTATCTAGCACTTTCTGATCCTCATCTTCAGAACTCTGGATGCTAGATAACTTAGTTTTGATTTGCTGATCTTCTTTGATGGCGAAGTTATCTTTAGTGAAGTCGCTTCTATGTTCTTGACAAATTAGCTATATGGGCCTGTGAGACCCGAATTTTGGCATTCAGTTCGGCTAGTTGAGCTTCTAGTCTGCTTTTTTCATCCTCCATGGCTTTCAGTTCAGGCTCCAAGGTTGTCAAGGAATTTTTTGTAGTCTGGATATGAGAGTGAAGATCTTTAATCTCCAGCTTCTTCAAAGATCTATCTTTACGCAAAGCGACCCTCGAAGATATGTTCTTGGTTGCCCTTCTCACCATGGCAAAGTGGTCATCAAGATGGGTTTTGCAGATTCTAGGGGGGCCTTGAGGGCGTAAGGGATATCTTCATTAATGAGTTCAAGGAGGTCTCTTATCGATCGCATCCCGAACCCGGACTAATGGTATCCTTGTTTAGCAGAATGATCACCTCTTTTAGCCGAGCCTGATTTTCCAGCGATAAGGTTTGTTGAGAAGTAATCTCTTCACCTTTCTCAATGATGTAGTCCTCAATAGAGAAGGAGTAGCTGGTGGTCGGTTTATTAATGTTCTTCTAAAAGAAAAGAGAAGAAAGGAGGTGTTAGCCGATTGGGTGAATTTGCTAAAATATAGTGTAAGACAAGGCATTACCTGCTTGGCGATTGATCATCAGGATGGGTTATACCCTAGCTTGCTAGAAGACTTGGCTGAATGTTCAGAAGGGACGGGTTTGGAGCTTGATCAGGAGAAGTTTCCCTTGCCAGTTCGTCTAAGATTTCATCTATTCTCAATAAAGTAAATGATAATGAGCATAAGGGATAGATGTTATTTAAAAAGAAAAAAGAAGAAAAAAGAGAATTGGTTGAACGATGTTACCTATAGTCTCATCAGATTTATGAGCCTTTGAACCTTCAGCTTCATGAGTCTCTGAAGCTTCACTGCATGGATTTCTTCATTTTCGGTAGAAACTTGGGAGTTGGTTTTACAATTCTTTGAGGTGCTTTGCCTAGTCTGGGAATTTCGACTTGTGGCTGCAATGGAAGTAATGAATATAGAGGTGGTCGGGTTTATCGCTAAGTGGGGTTGTTAACTTTGATAGAGGATAAAAGGTTCATACCTTAAGAAATGATTTGGCTTTCTTGGTCCTTGGTTTCTTGGGTAAGAGAAAACTTTCGGTGTTTTCCTTTTGCTTTTCCTCTTGAAGATGCAAAGAATGAAGTAGCGAGAGTTCTCATGAGTACCTTTAGAGTCTTGAATCCAGAGTTGCAGGAATTTTCATGAATTCCTTTAATTTTGGAGCATCAAACCCCAGCGGTGCTTGGGACTAGCCGAATAATCTTTGGATTGCTTTGGCGGGGGAGTAGACTCAAGATCCCGTGCATAACCAGATGTTAAAATAAGAAGTGAATTCAAGAGCGGAAATGGTGAGCCTAATGAAATTACCTCACTATCGGAAGCAAAATCGGGCTGCAAGTTTTTGCATAAAGGATGAACTGATATATTGAAGATATGAGCATGCCATTCTTGCCACCAAGAGACAAAAAGGGATGAGCAACATCTATTAGCCCAAATGGAGATGTTCAGTATGTTGGCAATTCCCATCCTAATTCAAAGATTTTCTTGGCTTCCATTCTTTCTGTATTACTTCCCTTGGCTTTATGATTGTTGAGAAGAGGAATCTTAGGGCGGTGGCCACATCCTAATTGTCTGCCACCATATTTGGATAGTAGAATTCATAGGTGGACTGCACTAACCTCCCATGATGAAATTCGGTTGGCGAGTGCAAGGTTTGATAAAGGAGTTGAAGATCTCCGTGGATTCTTGACCTGAACAACCAATTTCATAGCTAAACTTGCAGGGCAAAGTCAAATTTTCATTTTCTCTGTAAGGGAACCAGAGCACATTGCCGAATCCTTTGAAAAACAGCTTGAAGAAATGACCAATGTCTATGTCAATGCTGATAGATGATGCTGCTTCCCCATAAGTCTGACAAGCCTTAACCTTTGCTGTGCTGCCTTCAGCATAGTTAACTAAAGGAAAACTTAGATTGAAGAGGCTCACAGAGGTTATCTGATGTATGTATAGCTGGAGCCACATCTGAATTAGCCACTAGGGACCATTCACACAAGAGATTTCTCCACCTTGGCACATCTGAAGAGTAATCTGATGCATCATATGATAAACAGACCCCAAAAGATATTTGCCTAGTGGGATCTGAGTGCCTGCAGCTAAATCTTCAGCCATCACCATATGATTCAGAGTTGGTTCATTGGATTTTCCACAGAAGATGAATCTGCATAGCCACATGTTCATGAAGGCTTTCAACTCTTTGTCAGAAATGATGCCAGATGCATTCATGTAGTTCTGGATGTATTTGACCCATCCACATCCAGAGCTGACGGCTCTTTGATTACTTTTGCTCTTGTACTTATGAGGGTATACTGGTAGTGACACATTCAAGCCAGTCATCATGAACACGTCGGCTAGAGTGATGGTCATCATACCATGGCCGAAGATGAAGGCATTAATGGTGTCAGACCAAAAATGGGAAGCTGCTATTAAAAGGGAATCGTTTCTAGGTGTTTCTGCTAAGGATAATTCCAGACAATGACTGATGTCTTGACTTTCCCAGTGGCTGCTGCTTTTCTCCAGCATTCTCCTATACCAATTCTGCCATCCAGCGATTGGGGGAAATGGCCAATTCTTGAACGTGTTTGGCCATCGGTTTGGCAAGGTGATCCCAGATTTGAAAGGGATTCTTTGGGTTTCCTTCTCGATAATTTCAAAAGGGTCAGGATTTCCCATTGGGTCGAGGAAATAGGAATCAGGGTTGGCAGCATAAGGGATCAAAATCTGATTCTTGTATTCCTGTAAAGGGTGATTGAAATCAAAGAGGAATAAGCCAAAAGAAGAACGGGAAGATCAAGTGGAAATTGCCGAATATAAGTGAAGTTTACCTCTGGAATTTCATCCTGGGTCGCCATTGAAGATTCGAAGTGGGTCCGAGGTTGCACTGAAAGCTTGAATTTTTGGACAGCGGCTGCGGTGTTGAACGGTGCTGACCTAGGAGGGAGAAGGAGCTTGTGGTCAATTTCAGAATAAAACAACTTTTATCCACGAAATTGAGGGGCATGTGTTAACACTTTGGATTTTGGTCGACTTCGGAAGATGATAGGTGGACCCGCATACGGGAAGAAGGACATTCGCAAACAAAACGAAAGGATCGGCTAAATGCTTGTGCGGTTGGTTACTTGAAAGGTGGTGACTCCATTCGGAAAGCGAAGATGGCGAGCAAAAGCCGATCGAAAAGATGAAAGTTGTAATAATAAAGGACTCGAGAGTTTAGGGCAAGGAATCGTAGTTTCCAAGTTTGTTTAAGAGTTCCTTTGTAAATCGTAGTCTTTTAGGACTCGTGTTTTGGCTAGGGTATAAATATTGGCCCTCGACCATTGTAATAGGCGTTCACAACCAAATCAATACAACCGGCCCCGTGCCAACTTTCGAGTCCTTTTGTCGTGTCGTCGAGTCCTTCGAGAGGAGTCATCGATCCGTCGACCTCCGTAAGTTCCGACAACCTTGTTATCATGTTTAGTATCATGCGGTGGATTTAGACATGATGCAAGTAGTCTTGTTTGTTTTCAATGATCGTGCGGCGGATCTTTGCTTGACAATCAAGAAGTCTTTGCTTATGCTTTGTTTATGAGTAGATACCGTGCGGCAGGCGTTTGCTCAATATGCTTAGTGAAGGCAAGACAGTTATCGGCTCTATTAGATACGGCAAAATCTAAATAGATTCATTAAGTTATCCTGTGTTGCATGTTTAAATATTTTATATATTTGTAACACACTTCTGCCCAATCTAGATTGATATTGTTCGGCCCTCTCTTATGGTTTTATTCGTGCTTCAATGATCATTACTTTCGTATTACCTTTGCAAATAGATAACATGCTCGTAATGGCTGAATTATTTTAATCTAGATTGTCACATGTCATGGGTTCATGCATGTTAATTACGTTTAAGCTTTGACAAAACTAGGTGTCGTGCGGCAGATGCAGGTTTTAGATTAGTTTAATCGTGTTTATTTGTACGTTCCTTCTTCATGGACCCCAACTTGGCTGGATTGCTGAGCTTGGTTATGCATTAACTCATGATTAATTTCACTTGTTCAAACATGTCTTCCCATGCACATGCATTCGGCAATCGGATCTTTACGTGTGCTCATCTTACGATTAGCCAAATGGTTTATAAACTTGCTGGCAGATAGCTTCCTATAGCTGTATGTCGTTGTAAGTGGCTTCAGGGCCGTATATATGGAACTGTCTGGTCTCACCCAACATGTTCCGGTTTGGCATTTAACTGTTTTATCCCTTGTTAGTTTTTTTCAGTCAAACCGACCGCACGCTTCCGGATCACGAAGCACCCGGGCACCCAATTGAAGCCACGCTTTCCGGCTTCTTGTCGTGTGTGTGAGGCACAAGTCGTCACATTTTGTGTCAACACACTTTTTGCTGGCACGCTTTGGGTGGGACAATCTGTTAGTTCAAGATGGCGTCTGAGATCAACAATGATCATGTTCTGGATGTGAGCATGGCAGAATTGCCAGATAATTATAGGGATTTAGTGCTACAAGCATGTGAGCAATACCAACAGAAGTGTTTGATGTCTTTTTCCAAAAACAAGAGCAATAAAGTGTTTCAAAAGCAGTCAATGCCAAGGGTTCTTCTTCCACATCAAACTGATTACACTGAAGAGGAGGATGCTCAGAAGATGGCAGCCCTGGTTTATAAAGCTATGGGAGAAACCATGACAAACCATCACACAGCTTTTCTGAATACCTTTCGGGCAATCATGATCAGTACTTTTGGTCCAATGGTTGATAAGTACTTTGAAGAAAATGTTGGCCCACTCAGTGGACCGACACTTTTCAATGTTCCAAAGCATCAAGAGAAGCCTGTTGGAAAAGAAGGACCATCGACTTCAAATATAGGTGGATTGACTCACACTGAAAAGCAATCACATCCCACCTATGGCCAGGTAATTTTGGTACCACAGGAGAAGTGCCACCTTCAGCTTATAGAGTTTCTCCAGCATCAAACAGATTGTAGAAGAATATGTATGGAGATGGGTATCAAGAATTTACTAATTACAATGCTATCAATGCTGTGCCAAATCCAGGGTATAGGAGTGTTTCAGGATTGCCTTCTGGAGTACAAGTACAAGGAAATCAGGATTTAGGCATTGATGTTTTGATGCACAGGATGGCTGATATGATGCAGAATGAGTTCGGCTTGAAGCCAAAAAATCAATCCTATTCATACAAGTCTCCTTACCCAGAGTGGTACAACAGAGTGACGTTACCTCCAAGGGTGAAGCCTCCAACGGATTTGACCAAGTTTTCTGGTCAAGATGATACTAGTACCATAGAGCACGTCAGTCGGTACTTAATGCAGCTTGGAGAAGCTGCTTCAGATGAAGCTTGGAGGATTCGATATTTTCCTTTGTCTCTTACAGGACCAGCTTTCACGTGGTTCACGTCTTTACCAAATTCATTCCATTGGTACGTAAGCGAGCTAGAGCGGAAGTTTCATTCATATTTCTACACGGGTACTAATGAGAAGAAGTTGGTCGATCTCATGAGTCCGAGGATGAGAACAAATGAGACACCATTGGAATATCTTCGCAGATTTAGGGAGACCAAGAATATGTGTTATTCTCTGAATTTACCAGATGATCAACTACCTGGAATAGCTATAGCGGAATGTTGCCGAATATCAAGGAGAAGTTGTTTGGCATGGAGTTTGATGATCTTGGCCAACTTGCACATACGTTTAGCGACTATGAGTAATCGGCCCAAGGATTCAGGAGAGATAATCGCTTTCGGAAGAACAATGCCACTAATGAGGTGTATCAAGGTTTTACGGAGGAAGCGAATCGAGTATATTGATGAAGATGAGATAGCTGCAATTTGAGTTGAATTTGGGCAAAGGAGCCTACTCAAATTAGTCAACGCCGGTTGAAACAACAAAAGGGAACCTATGATTTTGATGTTACTAAGGCGCATGTGCTTTTTGCATTATTGATGAAGGAAGGACGCATCAAGTTGCCGTAAGGACATCCCATGCTACGTCCCGAGGAGTCAAAGACAAAAAAAAGTATTGTGGCTTCCATAACACTAATTCTCACTCTATCAATGATTGCCGAGTGTTCGAATCTCACGAATCCGTAAAGCTATCCAAGAGGGACATTTGAAGTTTGATGGCAAGATGAAAATTGATGATCAGCCTTTTCCACAAAATATGATTTCTTTCTCTGTGAATATGGTCTCTGCCAATGATCTCAAAGGTAAAGGCAAGATGAAGGTGTTGACTTCTGATAGAGCAAAGAAAAATGGTGCTGTTGACCCGGATCGGCAAGTCACCAGTAGAGAGCTGCAGCAATGAGTTCGGTTTCAGAATAGCCGAACCGAGAAAGGTCAAACTTCCAAACCCAGAGTTACATCACGTATTTTGCTAAACAAGTGGCAGAGAGAGCAAGAGAAGGAATACTATAAGAAGCAATGGTTTATGGAAGAATGCCAGAGGTATGAGGAAGAGATATACCGAAGGGAGCAAGAAGAATACATGACAGAACAGGAGCAGTCTCATTGGGGTTGTTCATTCTTTAGGCATTATTGGAATGAAGGCTTGAGGTTACTTGTTCAAACATGTCTTCCCATGCACATGCATTCGGCAATCGGATCTTTACGTGTGCTCATCTTACGATTAGCCGAATGGTTTATAAACTTGCTGGCAGATAGCTTTCTATAGCTGTATGTCGTTGTAAGTGGCTTCAGGGCCGTATATATGGAATTGTCTGGTCTCACCCGACATGTTCTGGTTTGGCATTTAACTATTTTATCCCTTGTTAGTTTTTTCAGGTCAAACTGACTGGCACGTTTCCGGATCACGAAGCACCCGGGCACCCAATTGAAAACACGCTTTCTGGCTTGCTGTGTGTGAGGCACAGTGCGTCACATTTTGTGTCAACAGCTTTCTTCTGGAAGAACATGTAACTTAATTTCAGTTAGTGACTTTGATGTAATCTCTGAGACTTGTATGTTGGCTCCATGTGGATGTGAGCATTAATAAAAGTCTAGCTTTGATATTGGCAAAATTTGGCATGTAAGCGTATGCATCGCGAGAATGTGCGGAGTAAAATTATTGGTGATGTTATGAGGATGAATTATTGTGCCTCTATTTATTGTATAAAATTATTCTCTCCAATAAGTTCAGTTTGGCATAATTCTACAATTTATCTGTAATGTTTCTGACATCATCCATCATTACTCACTATTGCACTTCTGTAGATGTCATGCAATCTGTGCTCGGGCAGAATTGGGGGTAGTGGTGATGATGATCTTCCACCGCCACCACCACCCACGCCATCTGATCTGTTGGCCATGCTTGTTGAAGGTCAGCGTGCTTTGGGGGACGCCATGCGTACCCTGTCGCAGCATCAAGCATAGGGTCGCAATCAACGTCAGGGACCAGAGTCAAATCAGTATAGTGATTTTAAAGAGTTCCAAGACACCAAGCCGCCAATCTTCAAAGAAGCTGAAGAGCTGCTCTAGGCAGACGAGTGGCTGAACACGCTTACACACAAGTTTCGTTTGCTTAGGTTGACAGAATAGATGAAGGCGAAGTATGCTTTGCATCAGCTGCAAGGACCAGGATGTATATGGTGGCGTCATTATAGGTCCACCTTACCTAAGAATGCTCAGATCACTTGGAATCAGTTCCAGGAGGCTTTCAAGGGTCATTATATTCCTCCCGGCTTGATGGCCATGAAACACAATGAGTTCATGAAGCCGGTACAAGGCACCAAGACTCTTATTGAATATCTTCATGCATTCAATCATCTAGCAAGGTATGCCCAAGAATTTGTTGATTCAGAAGCAAAGAGAATCGCTAGCTTCAAGAGAGGGCTTAGTCCCAAACTGATGAAGTCCATGGGGAACAACAAGAGTGCTACTTTCAATGAGTTCATGAGTGATGCTCTTACTCAAGAGAACAACAATAATGTCTATGCAGCTTCCAAGAATCGCAAGAGGGCCCTTGAGGCTAGTGCATCTCAGGCTAAAGCTCTAGTGGCTAAAACTCAATTTCGCCCACTGGTTGCAGCCACAAGGTATCATCCGCCTCAAAAGAAGAATCAGGCCAAGACTGGGTTCAAGAAGGCATTTATTGTTGCTCTTCCAAAAGGCACCACCAGACTAGGGAATTCTTTTGTTCCACCGGCTAACAGGCCCTACTGGAATTGTGGCAGGATAGGTCATTGGTCCAAGAGTTGTCCTTATCCTTAGAAGAATAATCAAAAGCAGGGGAATTCTGGTGCTCGTCAAGGTCATGTTAACTACACCAACCTGACAGAGATACCCTCAGGAGAGGTGGTCACTGCGGGTAAGTTTCTTGTGAATCAACATCCTACAGTTGTACTATTTGATTCTGGTGCTTTGCATTCATTCATGAGTCTAGCTTTTGCATCAAAGTACAATCAGGAGGTAATTACACTATCCACGGGTAGTTATTGCATTAGTGCAGCTGGAAGTAATATTTCTACCAATCAGATAGTGCAGGATGTGAGTATCGAAATAGAGGGACGAGTGTATATGTCTGATCTGGTAGTTTTGCCAGGATTAGGTATAGATGTAATCTTGGGGATGAAGTGGATGAGCGGTCATGGAGGGCTCATCGATACTTCCACTAGGGTCATTATGTTGACGGATCCTATCAGCAATGAGGCTTTCCTAGTGCCACTTCCCAAAGATCTGGATCTCCACAACACTGCCAATGCTATCCAGACCCCGAGAATTAAGGACGTTCTAGAGTTTGTGAATTTCTAGATGTATTTCCTAATGATCTACCTGGTTTACCGCCGGATTGAGATATCGAATTCAAGATCGAGTTAGTGCTGGGTACTGCACCTATTTCTAGAAGGCCTTATAGGATGCCACCCAATGAGTTAGCAGAGCTTAAGGTTCAGTTACAAGATCTGTTAGAAAAGGGTCTTATCCGACCTAGTGCTTCTCCCTAGAGTTGTCCTGCTATATTTGTGAAGAAAAAGGACAAGTCATTGCGCATGTGTGTGGATTATCGTCCACTCAGTGATGTGATAGTCAAGAACAAGTACCCATTGCCCCGCATTGATATTTTATTTGATCAGTTATCTAAGGCAAAGGTATTCTCCAAAATTGATTTGAGATCTGGTTATCATCAGATAAAAATTAGACTGGAGGATGTACTTAAGACCGCTTTTTCCACCAGATATGGGTTGTATGAGTATCTTGTTATGTCTTTTGGTTTGACCAACGCTCCTGCATACTTCGTATATTTGATGAATTCTGTATTCATGGAGGAACTAGACAAATTTGTGGTTGTCTTCATTGATGACATCTTGATCTTTTCCGCGAATGCTGAAGAAGACCATCCGAGAATTGTTTTATCCAGACTACGAGAACATAAGCTTTATGCCAAGTTCAGTAAATGTGAGTTTTGGCTAAACTAAGTGCCTTTCTTGGGTCATGTGTTGTCTGATGAAGGGATTTCGGTTTATCCGACTAAGGTGCAAGAAGTCTTGGATTAGAAAGCACCCACTTCAGTGCATGAGGTTAGGAGTTTCCTTGGTTTGGCTGGCTATTATCGTCGCTTCATCCTAGATTTCTCTAAGATAGCCAAGTCCATGACTAGGTTGCTTCAAAAAGATGTGAAGTTTGTTTGGACTCTAGAGTGTGAAACTGCTTTTTGTACTTTGCGGACTTTGTTGACCTCAGCTCCTGTTTTGGCACAACCTGATATCGAGAAACCATTTGATGTGTTTTGTGATGCATCAGGTACCGATTTAGGATATGTTCTTATACAGGAAGGCCAAGTTATTGCTTATGCCTCGCGTCAGCTAAGGAAGCACGAAGCCAATTATCCAACTCATGATCTAGAGTTAGCTGCTGTTGTTCATGCCTTGAAGATTTGGAGGCATTACTGGCTCGGTAACGTGTGTCATATCTATACCGATCATAAAAGTCTCTAGTATATCTTCACTCAACCAGAATTGAACATGAGGCAGAGAAGATGGCAAGAGTTGATCAAAGATTATAACTTAGAAGTACATTATCATTCGGGCAAAGCAAATGTAGTTGCCAACACTTTGAGTAGAAAGTCTCATTGCAATTCTCTCTTGGAAGGAGATTATCATTTGGCACATCTATTACATCCTACTGTGTTGCACAGTATTACTCTTAGTTGCTCTCTTGAAAGTAAAATCATCGAGCTTTAGAAATCCGATGTGGGTGTGTTCCACATAAAAAGGAAGATGAAAGAGCAAGAAACAAAACACTTCTGAGTAGATGAGAAGGGTGTCCTATGGTTTAAGGATAGACTTGTAGTGCCAAAGGACAAATAGCTTAGAAACCAAATCTTAGATGAAGCTCACTCATCCAAGTTATCTATTCACCTAGTAAGTAGCAAAATGTATCAAGACTTGAAACCTTGCTTTTGGTGGACCAAGATGAAGAAAGAAATCGCAGCTTATGTTGCAAGGTGTGACAATTGTTGTAGAGTCAAAGCAATTCACTTGAATCCTGCTAGATTTCTTCAACCATTGTCTATTCAAGGGTGGAAATGGGAAGAGATTAGTATGGATTTGATTGTTGGACTTCCTCCTACTCAAAAGAATTTTAATTCTATATGGGTAATAGTGGACCATTTAACCAAGTCTACTCATTTCATACTAGTTAGAACTAACTATTGACCAAGTGACTATGCTGAGTTATATTTTAATCAGATAGTATGTCTCCATGGTGTTCCTAGAACCATTGTATCTCATAGAGGACCTCAGTTCACCGCTCGTTTTTGGGAACATTTGCAAAAGATGTTAGGCACCAAGTTAGTCAGAAGTTCTACTTATCATCCATAGACCTCCGGACAGACGGAGCGGGTGAATCAAATATTGGAAGACATGTTAAGAGCTTGTGTCATATCTTCCAAACGTTCTTGGGAGAAGTGGTTACCCTTGGCTGAATTTTCCTATAATAATAGCTATCAAGAAAGTATCAAGATGGCTCTGTTCGAAGCGTTGTATGGCAGCAAGTGTAGAACTCCTTTGAACTAGGTTGAATCTAGAGAAAGGAGATACTACGGCATTGATTTCGTCGAAGTGGCTGAACAACAAGTCCATACTATCTAGAAACATATGGAAGCTGCTCAAGCTAGGCAGAACAGCTATGTGGATAAAAGAAGGAAGCCCATTGAGTTTGAAGTTGGTGATTATGTCTATCTGAAAGTATCACCGATGAAAGGTGTGCAATGGTTCGGAGTAAAGAGGAAGCTTGCACCTAGATATGTAGGTCCATATCTGATCATAGAGAAGAGTGGGAGAGTAGCCTACAAGATAGAGTTACCTTATGAGATGAGAGCTATCTTCAATGTTTTCCATGTCTCTCTGTTGAAGAAATGTCTCCGCGTTCTCGAAGAAAGAGTTTCGCTTAGAAATATCAAGTTGAAATCAGATCTATCCTATGAAGAAAGGCCGGTGTGGGTTATTGATACTAAAGAGAGAGTAACCCGGAGTCGGGTGGTTAAGTTTTACAAGGTCATGTGGAGTAATCAGGGTAGTGAGAGTGATGCAACGTGGGAACGGGAAGATTATTTGAAGGATGTATACCCTACCTTTTATTCAAAATGGTACACTTTTCAAATCTCAGGATGAGATTTTCATAAGGGGGGAGGGTTGTAACACCCTAGGTGTTAGGCTTGCATAATTGCACTTGCATTACATGAGCATAAGCATCAAGCATTCCTATATGAGCTTTCACATATGAAACATGCAATTGAAACATGTGAAACATGACTTGTTATTTTATGTTTTCCCTATGTGTATGCTTATGATCATGTATGATTGAGTGCAAGTGGTTGATGTTGGTCACTAAAATACCTTAGCTACACTTAGGATACTTAATGGAACAATGTTCATGTGGATCACTTCACCTAATTAAGTTCCTAAGTGATGATATGCTTAGTTTGACCTAGGTTATACATGTTATCAATGTATGAAAGGATTGTGGAACCTTAGGAATGTTTCAAACATGTTTAGAATATCACTAGGAACAACTTTGGTATTCATGACTAAAACTAGTTTGGTCTCTAAGTCATACCTATAGTGTTAAGTACCAATTTCATTTGGTATGTTTGACTAGAGTTGAACTGCATTTTAGAAACTTTACATGGATGTGCACCTTAAAACAAAGTTATAGTACTTGAGTAGTGTGACAACTTTTATTTTTGAGTCATAGGCTAATTCAGCTCCTAACATGCTTGAATTTGGATCACAAAAATCATTGAAATGTTGTTTTTCAAAACTTTGAAAAATTTCTAAGTCGTAACTGAGTTTATAGTTTGATGTAGCCGACTTTGGGTTGATGTAACTCTTAATCCTTTGCGAATTAGCTATTACTTTCTAAAGAAAAATTGTAGCTCTATCATAGCTCTACAACTTTTATTTAAGGGGATTTTGGTAACTCGCCACCGATTAGGATTTAGGAGGGGGAGAAATACCTCTGTCAGTCGACGTTGCTGGCTCTGATGACCGTCGCATCCACGCCGTCGTGGCCGACCGCCGTCAGGCCGAGCGCACCAAGTGGAAGCAGGACATCGGTGTTGCCCCCACTCGTCAGGCCATCATGGACACGACGACGCCACACACCTGCTGGCTCACTTACTCGCTTCGCCCGCGACCATTCATCTCGTCCGCGCCACTCAAAGCCGAGCGCCGCGCCGCGCCATTGCTGCTGAGAAAGCCACCACCGCATAGCTCCTCCACTGGCCAGCCGTCGCGCAATTGCTCGCACAAGTAGACATGCCATGCTTTGCTCTACTCTCTCGACCCTTTTGCTATCGCGTTCGTGACCAAGTGAGGGCCTATCGGCCATTCCCGTCACCACCGCCATGACTAGCACCTCGCTGGACCGCGAGCTCACCGTGGCCCGAGCTCACCACCATTCCTCCATGCTTCCTTTCCTTTGCATTGTCTTCCCCATGTCTCATAGATGCTTTTACCCTACCTCGCCTAACCGCTACCCCTCTGACATCGCCGGCGTGTGAGCCTCGCCGGAGTGAGCACCGCCGCTGCACGGGCATGCCCACGGCCAGGCTTCCTGAGCTCACTAACTAACCCTAGAGTAGCATGAATAGCTTTATCTAAGCATCGTGATGCTGTAGCGCCTCTCGCTAGGACCTGCCGTGGCCAGAGACGAGCCAGCTCTGGTGTGCCCGCGCCCTAACCACCTACCTCTATCAATGCGGGAGAGAGAGGGGATCATCACAGTGGGGTCGATTTCACCGGAGAGTTCACCATCGGAGAGACAGCGCCGTTCGACCGCCGTCCCCTGTCTCTGTGCAGCTATCATGTGCGGTCCGCTGATAGCTGGGCCCCGCATGTTAGTATCTGTAGTTCTAGGTTTTGTTATTTCTTTTCCTGATTTTGTGCTAACTTTGGAAAATGATATCTAGGGCTAGGAGTATCCTATTTGAGTGAACCAAATTTTTTTGGGTTCTTCATAAAGTGTAGTATTTGATAAAAATATGAAATGCACTATTTCTTGTATTTTTCTAGGTGAATAAAATATAGTTTGATAAATGCTTTTAAATGGTTTCAATCTTGTAAAATCTATAACTTGAGCTAGGAAAATGCTAAAAATGTGATTCTAATTTTGTTAGTATTGTATTGTCATGTACTACTTGGAAAAAATATTGGTTGCACTGTGATCTTGCTGAAAATAGGAGTTTGTTATTTATCTTAAATAAATGCTAGATTATTGTCCTATTTTTCATGGTAAAAATATGTATCCTTTGAGCATGAAATTATTTGTACTGTGTTCTTGTGCTGTGAGGAAGCTAAGAAAAATATGAATACTGTTATTTGACACCTTTTTAATAGGATTTCCTATTTATGCTATTTTAAGCCCTGCTAGCTTGTCATTTTTGTGTAGGATGTTATACTTGTTAAATTGATGTGAAATTTATACAGTAGACTATTGGGAACATGTTTAATCTATTGTAATTTTTGTGGAATTTTCTGTACATTTGGCTATGTGTTTATTATTTAACCTAATTATCTGAATAAATTAAGAAAGGCATGAAAATAATTTATTTAGGAATGGCCACTATTTTTCTAGTGTTTATTTGATGTATGTTAACTGTTGGTAACTTTGGTAGTGCTCAAAGTACTATTCTTGTATGTAGTGAAATATTATTTTCACTGTAATTCACTTATAGCGACTTTCTGGACAGATTTTAGAGATAAGCAAATTACCTGGTGAAGATGATGTTTGCTATGAATCTTGTCTATAACAAAGTTGTAGCTAACTCACTTAACTAGATTGTCTTAAATTTCATGGGATTTGGCCAAATAGTTTGTGAGTTATGACTGTTCAAAGTTGGTCTTCAGAACTTGTAGTTCTCTAGAATTTCAGGACCAGATTTGATAAATGTGCCTGTTTGGCCTTGTTAACTTGGAAATCATGCTGAGATGTTTAAATATGAATTGTAGACAGTTTCATAAGATTTTTAGATTGTCTTGTTTCATATCTTTTGGATTAGTACAACTCTAGTTATGAGTAAACTAGCAGCTACTGTTTGTAGACTTGAATCTGTGAATGCAGTGTATAAATTGATTGCTTTATATGAGTTGATGTGATGATTTTGATGCTAGGCAAATTAAAATAAATTGTTAGTTGTAGGTGCTATACCTCTTATTGAAGATGAACAACTTTATCTTAGGTTGTTAGAGCTTGGTGAGTGTGTAGTTCTTGCTTTCACGAAGAGATATGCATCTACTCAGTAAAATAAATATTAATCTTGAATCATCATGTCATTCATATGTCCGTCTATACATGGTCGTACATTTCATCATCACCTTCCATCGCTTTTGCATGCATGACTCTTATGCTATGCATAGGCATGCAATAGGTGTTCTGGAGGGAGTCACGCTTCTGGATTTAAATGAGGTGTAGGCCCCAGAAGAAGGAGACAACGAAGAAGAAGTCCTTGAGTGTCCCCATCACCAACCTTCCTCATTTCTGAAAGGGAAGCCCCGGAGCATTCTAAGTCTCCTATGTTTTAAAAATGTTACTTTGAGTATCTTTACATGTTTGATGCATTAAGTTATAGGCGTTGGATACAAACACTTGTTGCATATTTATATATTCCTTGTCCAGTAAATGTACCATAAATCCTATTTAGGTCCAGGAGCGAATCAAAGCTTAGCCATGCTTAGACCGGTAAAGTCAGGTGATTTCCTGACACCTGCAAGATAGGATGATGTCTGGTCACGGTTGGCTATATTTGCTATCGTGGAAATAACCATGTGTTAATAATGAATGGAGACCGGGCGGGATGTCGATAGAGAAGCAACAGGGCAAGGAGGTCTTGGGTGTGGATCTATCCCCGTCTGTGTTGGTTAAGGACCGATTCGCTGTACGTCCTCATGTCATGTTGAACGCATGCCTATCACTTAGTTGGCCGGATAACTCATTCCGTCCACGAAGCCGAGTAGCTAAACTCAGACCGGAAGCCAAGAAGTGAAAGTGCGTAGTCTAGCGGTAGTAAGGATGTGCAGGGAGCCATTAGTGTAAGTCCGAAGGAGAGATTGACCTCATGACAGAGTGGATTCCCTGAGAGTGCGGCGTTGTGCGGACCCACGAATTTGTTCCTGAGTTGTACCAAAGGTGACCCGAGGCAACCACTGATTAGGTTGATTGGGTTTGTGTTAGGAATAATTCCCCAGCTGGGTAGGAATCGATTTGAATCGCCGTCTCTCTCGTATAGTGAGAACTTGACTGAGCAGCGACAACGTAGAGACACTTAATTGAACTTGATGGTTAAAATGATGATGATGATGTTACAACATTATACCGGATATGGTTACTAATGTTTGGAGTTTAATCAATTGCTTGCTCTAGTATAGGTGCTAATCTAGATGACAGGTTAATATTGATAACTTGCTGCTCAACTAAAAATTTAAATTATGCTCTTGTGTCATTAAAGCTTTTATGCAAAATGGTTGTCAAGCGAGATCCACTGATAAAGCCTTGCATACTCCTTGGTGTCATTTATTTTTGGTTTACGGCGGGTAAGTCTAGCTGAGTACATTCTCGTACTCAGGGTTTATTCCCTCTTGTTGCAGATGACGTGCTTTATAACGGCTACTGCAAGTATTGTCTCCACCCTACGGGGGATGAAGACTAGATCATGGGCATGATCTTCTATGCTATCTTATCATGTTGCTTTTGCTGGATATGACTATGGAACTGGCTTGTATTTGAACTAAGTGTGTGTGATGGTCTCAAACTACTTTGCTTCCGCTATTTGTGAACTCGTGTTGTAATAACTATGTGAACTCCGATGTATGAGGTACTTGTGAACTACTTGTGGAATGGATGTAACATGTAGCTTGTTATGTTCAATCACTACGATCTTGGTTGTATGCAAGTTTGTTTGAAATCCTTTGTGGTTTCAGTTGACTACCGGGTTTATATGGGTTCAAGTATGATGGTTTGATCACTCCAGTGATTGCTTTCGTACGCTGAGGCAGAGAGCGAGGGGCTACTAGGTGGGGCCCTACCTACAGGTCGCCCAGCCTCAGGGGTCTACCGTCAGCCTCTGTATTGCAATGTTGGTTCTCCACCGCCTCCTTGGTTCATCTACGCCGTTCTTTAAGTCGGTTTGATCCAAAGGCTCACGTTGGATGCTCTAGGCTATATATACCAGCCCCTGGCACACCCCTAATGCAATAAGTCAATTAAGAAGATAGAAACCCTAATCATCCTCAAAGCTCCAGCAGTTCTAGGGCATAGCTAGTTAGGCTAGGTCTAGAGGGAGACAAGTAGGCTTCGCTTGGATTCCCGATCATGTCAAGAGCGTGGTTTGGTATAATTCTTGTACCCCCTCTCTTTTGTATCTCCATTATTTTTATATGCTTGCTACAATTGTTATGACATTATTAGTATTCATCTCATTTATGTTCTTCATTATAATGTTCATCGTCTACTTTGATTATATACTTGGTATAGCTAGTTTATCATCATGTTCATGCATAAGTTCATATAGAGCTCACCCTAAGGTACCATGGGTGGGTGGTCGACATTTGTGTAAGCGTGGTGCTTATACGTTGTTTACCTATGGATACACCCTATATTCTAGGTCATGTGGTAGATCGCGGACGTGACACTCCCATTGAGTCCTTTGTAGTCCACTCCTTGATGTAGGTAGCACGTAGGATCTAGTTACGAAGGCAGACAAGCTATGTTCTTAATCTCCCTTAGTAGTATCCCTTATGTGTAGATATGAAGATGATCTTAGCAATGACTACTAGGTGTAATTGCACTAATCAATGTATGCTTTGACTTGTAATTAAGAATGATTTAGGAATTTTATTCCTCTAATATTCTACCTAACCATGCTACTGCCATAGAAAGGAGTATTCTAAGTGATTTATCATTATCATTATCATTGATCAATACTTATCATAGATATCTTATCCTATGACTTACCCCTGTTATGAGTAGAATATTGGTTATGGTTTACTTCATCAATAGTATAAGTTATCAATACATGTCCATGCTAGACCTTCCCAGTGGTAGAAATATAAATAATGATACCTGAAATACTCTCGGGTGAAGTGCTACAATGGTATAATTATCTGTGCGCTTGCAGATTCCTTTTCATTCATATCTTTATATTCTTACTAGTCACATAAAATGATAAAGAACTTCTCAGTATTATTCTCGTAGTAATGCTAGGCAGCATCCATAAACATCTCTGGCATCATCATTAAGGATGGCAACCTAGTACAAGTAATGCTAGGAGATGTAGGCATATAATAGGTGGCTACTAAAACAAGTGACAAGTTAATAAATACCAACAAGCATTTTTGGCGCCTTTGCTGGGGACAGAATTAAAACTTTGTCCTTAGTAGCGATGCTAAGGAATGTCAACAGTCGGCAAGGCCTTGCCTCGACGCCCTCCGTACCGTATGCACCACTACACGCCCAGGCCCTCCGGAGGGCGTCCCTGCCGTAGACGAGAGCCGAGGAAGGCCAGCAAGCGCTAGCACTACATGAGGCAGAATCAGCGGAGTCCGCGGTGTGCCCAGGAGGTCGTCCAAGGCGCTCCGCCATGGGTGGTCGCCCCGGTGCCGCCCTCCCGAGGAGTGCCGCGGAGCAACTCTCGCTGCCTCATGTAGTTGTGGCGATCGCCTCACTGGAATCCTTCCACTCTCGTGGGAGCAATCGCCCAGCAGAGGAGGCGAGGCTCACTCGGAGAGAGGCGTCACACTTCATCATCACCTTGGCCGATAGGAGTTGGATCTAAGAGGAAGAAAAGAAGGAACCAGGGATGCGCTGTGAGCGGCTTCGGGCCCTTCGATCAGCCATCGACAGCTAAAGGGACCTTGGGGGCTCGGCCACCCGCCCCTTCAATCCCCGCAATGTGCCCAGAGCAGTTGCGTGATGGTGGCCGCGCAGTAAAGGTGGAGTTAGGGAGGGCATTGACAACGAGTCAAGTCCCTACTCCACTTTCCACCAAGCGCGCCGTCCACTCCGCGCACGTCTTCTCACGGGATTTGATGGTATCTGACTCCCCTTGGGCCCACTGGCCGCCATCAATGGCCCAGATCCACGCGCACCAAGTGTCGTGGCATCTCCTTTGCAAGATCTGCTCCTCGTGGCCTGACGTCCCATCTCCTAGACGAAGTGGGATGGTGCGAGAGTGCACGCCATAACTCCTCTGGCAGGCACGGCAGCCCAGGCACCATCAACCACCTACGCAAGATGTTAGAGGGTGAGGAGCATCCAGAAACTGCCTCACCCACTGACAAGATGGCCCCACGATGGCCGTGGGGGCTACGCCAACTACCCAGACGGAGAATTTGGCCCCCCGGTCGATGGGCGCCCAGGCACCACGCCCCCAAAACCAACCAACTCTCTAGAGTTGAGTCGGGAGCCACTGAGCAGTGGACCAAATGGGGGCTCCTGTCAAGCTCGGTGTGCTCCCCGTACCCTGACCTATGACACCGTAGCCCCTAGAAGGGTGTGGAGCATCGGGTGATTAGGTGGCCCCGAGCCAGAGCCCACACGCTCTCGATCACCCGACCCACGGTAGGCCTAGATTAGAAAGGAGGGTACCCTTGGGCCCAAGGTCAGCAACTCTCAGACGAGTTTGCCCAACCCTCGCTCGGGCCATAGACTTGTGCAACATGGATCAAGAAAAGGGGTCAGCACCACTATCGCTCGGCTTCGATAGCCGAGCGCTCCCCATCTCACTTGGGAAGGGCCCCACGAAGGGCACGACACTCTCATCAGCAGAAGTTATCCCCACCATTGCTAGCTCAGTCGCCAAAAGATTGAATTCATCCCTTCATTGCCATCACAAATCTAGTCAAGCGACACTACTACAGATTGAGTTTTCACTGTTGCCACTTTCATTGCCGTAGCGATAGAAGCGACTGTGTGCTACTTCCACCATCGGTTGGGCTGATAGGGAGGCCTCGTAAGGAATGAAACTAGCAGTTGAAAACCATCAATGCGGTAGTGGTAGTGGGGTTGAATTCCACCGTCGTTTGGAACACCGAGCTGACTGAGATATGTGTTATGGCCACCGCACTTACATGACTGTTTGGTGTACCGGCGGTAATATTGAAGGTGAGTAAATGGGAGTGTGTCCCAATACCCAACTATGTACCAACACCCCCCGCTGGCCCGCTCTACATATATTCTTCAAGCCCATTGCCCTCTGAAACCACCCCTCTTCCATGTTCATCCCATTCTACCATCAGACTAGAACCATTTCGGCGAATAGTTTTTTCAAGTTTCCAAGCTACAACTCATCCTCCGACGAGGACAAGGTCTAGCAGCACTCATCATCTGAGGAGGCCTCTAGGGAGTACAAGGATCCTAATTTGATTCCTGACAGGAGCTCCGACATCGAGGAGGAGGACGAGGAGGAGGAGGAGGAGGACGATGACGACGACGAGCCCGAGGATGATGACATCGATGAATGATGACGGGCCTCCTCTGAAGCGACCAAGTCAACCATCATCCTTGCTCTAAGACGATTATTTTTAGGTGTATTATCTTTGTGGACAAGTACAACCACTCATTGGAAATGCATCTATATATTTTATAAAGTAATAAACAAAAGTTCTAGTCCGACCAATGCTTCTTCCTTTTGTTGTCATCGCTCTTAGTGTTATGTCATGTCGCTGGACCAATGTATTTGGTGGCCTATAAACCGAGTTGTTCAAAATGCTTAGCAATAGAGCAAATTGATGATAATTTCGTTACAAATCTATCAACTTAGGCCCTATTTGGATCCCTCTAGTTTTTGGCAGTTTTTAAGAATCTAGCTTTGTAAACTGGGTGGGATCCAAATAGGATAGTTTTTAATAATTCAAAACTGGTCCAAACAGGGTCATAACGGACCAGTGCTTGATGGGCCATGCTGCTCACACTTCTGTACGGCCCCTATGCCTGATATAACAGCATTTGGTGCGATGCCCATTCTTTCCAATGCCAAAAGCCGGCGATAAAGAGTATTTCCCCGCCGGACTGCATATCCAGACGGCTGTAAAGGCTTATTTCTACCGCTAGGTCAATGGCATAGGTTACCATACTTAAATCCATCCGTTGCCATAGCCCTGCCCAAAGCGAATCCCATTGTTCCCTTTCCTCGACCATTGCTAGTTCCCCAATATCTATTGAAGGCTATGTCCGAATCGAAGCCGGCTCATCACTTAACTGATTCGAGGTCTACAAAATTTTCTTCACAGATTCCATTATTTGATTCTTACTATTGTGCTTATGACTGTGTTATCGATGTTCTTGCTCAATGGGACCTCCATGTTCATTTTCGATTTCTTTGTGCTATATGATCTGCCTTTGCTGTACACAGATGGATCGTGGATGGATGTATACAAATCGTAGTTCAGTTGCATTCATGCAAGGACTTGACTCATTTATCAATGTTGTGACTGCTTACATGGAGCATAATGTTGAGGCTCTTGGTTTCATAAACTACCCATGCAGGGATTGCAAAAATCTTAAGAAGTGGGATAGCATGGAGCTGATCAGGGGTGATCTGCTTCAGAGGGGTTTCATGCCAAACTATATGGTTTGGATGAAACATGGGGAAGAAGGCGAGAACCCACCTGACAAACAAGCTTCAGCGGGTATATAGAATTGCAATAGGGATACAAATGTAGGCAAAATAGGGCACGTGAACGAGAATGAGACGGTCCTAGAGACTGTGAATGAAGGTGTCAAAGAAACCGTCGTTGTCCTGGGGAATGAGAGTTTGACATATAATGAAGTGCGAGATGCTCTAGACTAGATGATTGATGCTAGGAAGCTAGATTTCCTTGATGAAAAAAACCAAAAGAAGTTGGAGGAGATGAGGTAGCATGCAAAAACTCTGTTGTACAATGGTTCAACTATGACAAACTTGGAAGCTGATATTTTACTTCTGGAGATGAAAGCAAGGAATGGAATGTCAGACACTGGGTTCAACGATGTCTTATCCTAGCTATAAAAAGTTTGTTCCAAGCCCGAATTAGTTGCCTCAGAACACATATGAGGCCAAGCAAATGATCTGCCCATTGGGACTCAAAGTACAAAACATACATGCTTGTCGTAATGACTGCATATTGTTTCACGGAGATTACAAAGTCTTGGATTCGTGTCCTCAATGCCATGCCTCACGATACAAAACTGGCAATGATGCCATGATGCAAGCTGGCCACGAGAAAAGACCGACCGCAAAGGTGATGTGGTATTTCCCTATAATTCCTTTCTTGAAGCATTTGTTTGCCACAACAAAGACAATGAAATAGATGAGGTGGCATGCGGAAGATTGAGTGAATGATCGAAAGTTGCGGCACCCGGCTGATGGCACCCAGTGGAGAGCTATTAATCACAGTTATAAGCGGGCGTTTTCCAATAAAATAAAGAACATAAGGTTTGGTTTGAGCATGGATGGGATGAACCCATTTAACATGGTTAGCAACGATCATAGCACTTGGCCAGTGACTCTTTGCATATACAACCTTCCGCCTTGGCTGTGTATGAAAAGGATACACCTTATGATGCCGATACGGATCTAAGGGCCAAGGCAACCTAGAAATGACATCGACGTCTTCCTGCAGCCATTGATGGAGGAGCTACTACAATTGTGGAGGAAAGGTGAGAGAGTGTGGGACGAGTACAAGAAAGAGCACTTCAAATTGAAAGTGCTACTGTTTGTAACAATCACCAACCTACCAGGCCTTGGTTCATTATCTAGACAAGTGACAAAGGGTTACAAAGGATGCATGGTTTGCTTGGATGACACTTCCACTAAATTTCTAAAACATAGCAAGAAGATGGTTTACATGGGTCATCGTAGGTTCCTACCATCTACGCACCTGTACCGCAAGAACAAAAAATCCTTCGATGGGTTAGTAGAAGAACAACAACCACCTCAGTTCAAAACTAGAAGGCAGATCATAAAAAATCGTAAACAAACTGAAGGTCATCCTAGGAAAGGACACAGGAAGCGTACCTACTCTGGTGAAATCTCCGTGAAAAAAATATGTGTTTTGGAAATTGCCTTATTGGAGGACGTTGCATGTTCAGCACGCACTTGATGGGATGCACATTACCAAAAACATCATGGAGAACTTGCTGGGTACCTTATTGCAATCAAAGGGCGGGGGGAAAGATTCACTTCAATGTCGTATGGACTTAGAAGCTATGGGTGTGAGGGCAGAGTTGCATCCCTTAACACTACCTAATGGCAAAAAGAAACTACCAGTTGCATCGTGGTCGTTACAAACAAAGGAGAAAGGGAGGCTCTTACGGTTCTTCCATGAACTAAAAGTGCCTATAGGATACTCATCAAATATAAGGAGGATAGCGAATGTGAAAGGTTTGAAATTCAATATGAGCTACTTGAAGGCCCACGATTGCCATGTTATCATGACGCAACTCATTCTTGTTGCAATCAGGGGTGTTCTTTCAGTGAAGGTACGGGAGCCGATCATCAAGTTCTGCTCATTCTTCAATGCGATCTCACACAAGGTCATAGATCTGATGGAGCTTAAAAAGCTACAGGACGATCTGATCCACACACTGACTCGGCTTGAGATGCATTTGCCACCAACATTTTTTTATATGTCCGTGCATCTCGTTGTTCACCTTGTTCGCCAGATACAACAGTTTGGCCCCATTTTCTTGCACCAGATGTTTCCTTTCGAGCGGTTGATGAGCGTTCTTAGGAAGTATGTTCAAAATAGATATTGGCCTAAAGGGTGCATGGCATAAGGATGGTCAAAAGAGGAAGCACTAGAGTTCTACATTCAGTATCTAGGTCACACTAGGCTCGGCGTTCTTGTGTCACGGCATGAGGGAAGGCTACAAGGAAAGGGGATTATCGAGGAGAAGCGTATCCGCGCTCGTGAGTTCAGTGTTCTAATGCAAGCTCATTTCATAGTCCTGCAACAAGCACATGTAGTTTCACCCTCGAAAAGCACAAGGAAGAATTAGCTGCAGCCAACATTTCTAGGTCCCAGGCGTGGATCGACAAGCAACACAAAGAAAAGTTTGCCACATGGCTACAACAACATCTGCTGGAGATTAGATCCGGTGACCCTGACCTTGATGCATTGGCCAGGTGACCAAATGATTCAGTGGTGATGTACCAAGGTTATGACATAAATGCATACACAACTTACACTAGAAAACAAGACAAAAAGAGTGTGAACCAAAATAGTGGTGTCTGGATCGATGCTTGTTATGAACAAAATAAGCAAATGGACACCTACTATGGAATCATAGAAGAAATATGGGTGCTAGAGTATAGAGAATTAAAGGTCCCACTTTTCTGGTGCAAGTGGGTGAAAGCATCTAGGCCCCTAGTTGGGTTTCGGTGATTAATGACAGTACGAGATTACTATGACTAACGTGTGTTTTGCAGAAGCAATTAAGTTAGGTCATGGTAATGGAGATTGATTGGGCAATCATGGTGGTCATGCCCCTACGATGGAAATTGTTTTGGTTTTCAAAGGATGGACAACAAGGTTAAGGATGGACTAGTTCTAAGTGTCGTTTCGAGTTGAAGAGACACTTAAAGTAGTTTAGGACTTTGCTTTTTCTTTGGCTGTACTATTAAGGGGGGTAGGGATGGGTAGCTTGACCTAGGTGAGTCTAGTGGGTTAGGTGTGGTGCACACTTGTCAAATCTTGCACTAGGTAGCTCCTAAAAAGCCCTTAGATCAATTGGAGCAAACTTCATTCACATATGATTGAGAGTTGAAAGTGAATGGAGGGTCAAATGTTGACCAGACGCTGGTTCCGGTGTGACCGGACGCTGGCGCAGAGTCCGGTCAGTTCATTTGATCAAGGTGAAATCGTCTGGTGCGACCGAACGCTGAGAGGTAAGTGACCGGACGCTGGGTGCCAGCGTCCAGTCGACTCCAATAAGGTTCCAAAGAGGGAAAATCATGACCAGACACGTCCGATCACAACTTAAACACTGGGTGACGGGGAGAACTAACCGGAGCATCCGGTCACCCCGCAGAGGCACATAACAGTTCATTTTGAATGAGGGGTTATAAATACTTCCTCTATTCACTCAAGGGATCACTTTTGCTCATTCCAACAGCTGAGAAACACCCTTGAGAGTGCCAAGAAGAACAAGGTCCTAGTGAGGTGATTGAGATTTGAGAATCCAAGAAAGAGGCCTCATTAGTGAAAGCAAGAGTAGCAAAGTGTGCATCCACCCTTCTCATTAGGCTTGTCATGGTCAAGTGAGAGTTTGTTCTTGTTACTCTTGGTGATCGCCATCACCTAGATGGCTTGGTGGTGATTGGGAGCTTAGTGATCATCCGGCGGAGCTTGTGGATGACCCAACTCAAGTTGTGAGCGGTTGTGGGTGATTCACCGCCATGGAGTGTTAAAGAATCAACCCGTAGAGAGCACTTGATCCTTACGCAGATCAAGGGGGAGCTACACCCTTGCACGGGTGCTCCAATGAGGACTAGTGGGGAGTGGCGACTCTCTGATACCTCGGTAAAACATCACCGCATTCCTCCTTCTCTCTTTACTTTGAGCAATTCAATTCTTGTCTTTACGTTCATAGAATTGCCATGCTAGAGTAGGATTAGAACTTAGGTTGCAAGCCTTTTTGTGCGGTAGAAGATTAGAAATACTTTCTAGGCACAAGGGGTGAAGTTGGGCTAACCGTAGAGTTTAATTATTGAAAGAAATTTAGAATTAGCCCAATTCACCCCCCTCTTGGGCATCTTGATCATTTCAATTGGTATCGGAGCCTTGTGCTCACGTATTTAGACTTAACCGCCTAGAGAAAGATGTCTCATGGGGATGGACCTCCTCCTATCTTTGAGGGGGATGATTTTCCTTATTGGAAAATCCGCATGGAGGCGTATTTAGAAGCTCTAGATATCAGAATACTTAGAGCCACCTCACAAGGGTTCCCAAAACCTCGGGATGCTACACACCTACAAGGAGATGAGGTGAATTATGAGAAATGGAATGCAAAGGCTTGAAACACCATCTTTAGAGGCCTTCGCAAAGATGTGTTTAATCGGGTGAGGAACCACAAAAACGCCCATGCACTATGGTCGGATATTTGTGCGCTCCATGAGGGAACTAAGAGCGAGCGTGAGGAACGATATCATCTTGTTACAAAAAAGCTAAATTCTTTTGAGATGCTTCCCAAAGAGAGTGCTAATGAAATGTACTCACGCTCAAATGTTCTTGTAGAGGAAGTCAATGGGCTTGGACTCACTCAAATGCAACCATCTGATGTTGTAAGAAAAATCTTGAGTGTCCTCCCCATTGATAAATATGGGCATATCGTGACCGTGCTTCATCAAGGTGATCTTTCCACCGCTATACCGACTCAAATCTTGGGAAACATCAATGCTCATGAGATGTACATGCACATCACACCACAAGATGGCTTATCCTCTACTAAGAAGAAAGACAAGGACTTAGCATTCAAAGCTAGCCAAGAGAAGGGCAAAGCAAGGCTTGAGTATGAGAGCTAAAGTGATGATAAAATTGATGATGCAAGTCTTGCTCTCATGGTGAGAAGAACCGCCAAGATGCTAAAGAAGCTTAACAAGAGTGGCATCAAGTTTGATGGCAAGAAAAAGAAGTTCTTCACTAGCTCTAGAAGGAAGCCAATCTCATAGATGGATTGCTACAATTGTGGAGAACTTGGTCATCTAGCACACCAATGCACAAAGCCCAAGAAAGACAAGTACAAGAACAAGTACATGGGCAAGAAAGAAGACTCAAGCAATGAAGATGAAGATGAGAAGAAGAAGAATAAGCCATACAAGAAGAAAGATGGCAAGAAGAAGGACTTCCACAAGAAGAAGAATGGGAAGGCATACATCGTCGGTGATTGGCTCATGGACATTGATTCATCAAGTTGTGTCGACACAGAATTTCATCCCGTGCCGAGGACACACGTAGCAAGCCGGAAGGGTCCGCTCGATGGAGCAGATCCACCTAGCTTCAGTGCAAGGGTGGTCGATCCTGCGCAATCCTCCCGAGACATGCCAGTCAATTTGACCCTACAATTGACAAGGAGAGAAAGCTTATCAGTAATTAAGGGCGGAACATGCCGTTGTTGCCAGACAGTCCGGAATGTGTGGCTCTGGGAGCCGATATGAGAGGAGATCGACTAAACAGTCGATTCCAGCATATTCATAAGAATAAATCAGTTAAAGCTCATGGGGTTATGTAAGAAGAATCAGTTATCATCCAGGATAAATATAATTCCAGCAAAAATTAATCAATGGCAATAAGATATCAATGATGATCGATTTAAATTGAGCCAATGATTACAAGTAACCGAACCCCTTTTTATATAAAGAAACAGCTCAACACCACTTAACCATTTAATAAAGATAAATCTAATGAACATGTTAGATCTTATCTATCGCCATAACCAGTGGGGCATGAGGCAGAATCATGCAGGCCGTAGAAACAACAATAGACTCGACAATCCTAACTCATTACTAATATCAGTGGGGCATGAGGAAGAATCATGCAGGCCATAATACAATAACAAGATCATGGGGCTAACATATCTTTCAACCTATCTCTACTTCAACGGTCTCATAATGTGAACTGTTCGTGAAAGCACTCGATATCGGCTAAACAGCCGATTCAGGCATAGCGCACAGTTAAGGTCATGCCTTCTCAGGAATGGATCTACCAACTAACGATCCCCACTCCACGGTGTTAACAGTGGGGTGAGAGGCAGAATCCCATAGGCCATGATAATGGGCCATGAAATGGTTCTCGCTAACCAATAGATCTACTCAAGATCGAACATGCCTTAACCGCACGCTATGCACGATTGAGATTGATATAAAACAGCCGATAAAACATAACTTGTCGTTTAAGGTGTAGATTAGATCAATTTTAGATTAGCAAATGATGGGTTAAATACGATATAAGGCCGATCTAGATCAATCTCAATCGGGCAGAGGGATATTGCTGTAATTAGATAAACAATAAAAGCAGTAAGCAATATTGGTAACTTAATGAATCTACCAAAGACTGCCATTCTAAGGTAGAGCCGATAACTTGACCTTGATCTAATTCAAGCAGTGGGGTGTGAGGCAGAATCACACAGGCCATACTTGAATCAGACAAGAGTCGATAACTAGCCTATACCAGAGTCGCAGTGGGGGTCGACCGGATCGATGCAGCCATACGAACAGAGGTATAAATCATGACGGTACTTACAGACAAGCAGTGGAGGTTGACCAGATCGATGCAGCCGTACTCGCTGAAGAACTCATCGAGATCTACTCTACTCCTACTCCTAAGGGGTGGCCGAAGCCAAAAAAAGTAAATTGACTTGTATTTGATTGATTGATGTCTTTTACAATGACCGGGATTTGGTATTTATACCCGGAGCCTAAAAACGAGCCCTACTCAAGTACGACTTAATACAATCTCTGGTATGAAGGAAATATTCCTATCTTAGGATAACTTGGACTCTAATCTTTCCCCTTTTGTAGAGTCCAATATGTATCTTCTCGATGCCAATCATATCCCATCATTGTTATCTGCTGATGTCATTCGGAAAGAATCGATCCAGTGTCACATTTGATCCAGCAGATATCAATCTTTACTCCATTGACTCCTTGATTGGCATAATTTTGGAGGCCTATGAGTTCCCGCGTTCTTCTCCCAAATTTTGGTGTAAACACATGCCCCCCAATTTTGGGATAAAATGATTTTATCCCGAAATTCCAATTCACTGGTTTACTACGCCGCAACTGCACTGTCCGAGATATACGCGCGACTCCTGACTCCCCGGCCTGAGTTCTATATAACATCCCAACAGTATCTTTTGCAATTCACATGGCCTGTTCGCTTTTTCCTTCTTTCTTAAGCCAACTTCCAACAGTCGACGCCGTCATCGCCGAGGGTCCAAACCCTAGCAGATCATCTGTTCCAACGAGCCGTCGCCCAAGCGATCCTTGCCAGATCCGAACCAATTTTTGACCGTGATGGCGACCATCGACCACATCCCTAAGGTATGCCTCCAAGTTTCCATTTTCCAAGTATCGGCCGCTATCCCATATCTTCCCTTTTCTTGAATTTATTTTATCCGATTTCTAGGAAATGAGGAACGAGATCTGGATTCCATCAGCTATCGTCCCTAATGCTTATTTTCTTGGGCCTATGGGTGATTCGGACCCATCCGATTTTATCCACCAAGAAACCAATCAGATCCCTTTTAAACAGTCTACAGTGGATTCATCCTCCTAGAACAAAACTTCCTTCAGAAATTGGCCCAACGCGCCTAAGGGATGGAGAGATTGGTTCTGTAGGGTATCTGCGAAAAAGGGCAGAGACTGGGAGCTTTATGATCTGAACCAATGATTGACACTTTCACTGTCTGAAATGGAGAGGAATAATTCACTCTTGATCTCTGCCTCTTATTTCTGGTCTAATGCCCTGAATGCTTTCATTTTTTGTCACGGCCCAATGACCATCACTCTGGGCGACGTATACATGTTGACTGGCCTTAGGGTCACCGGATCAGTGCAACCTTATGAGTATTTGAGTGCCGGTCCCAAGAGATTGGCCAAGATAGCAGACTGTACCGGATGGTCAAGTTACATTCTAAATCATATTGAAGATGGACCAGCCGTTAGTGAAAGGGAATATGTGGCCTTTCTGAACATGTGGTTGGAAAAATTCATTTTCTGCGGGTCATCTTGTGGTCCACCCTATAATCACAAACGCATGGCAGAGCACCTAGCATTAGGCAAGGATATCCCTCTTGGAAAATATCTGCTAGGAGCTGCTTATCATCTGATGTACTAGGTGGCTGCCCAATTGCTGAAGAATGAACCGATGCAGACTATCAGCGGTCCTTGGTGGCTGATACAATTGTGGCTCAATTTGTACATACACAAAATTGTGAAGCCTGACCTCAGAGACATGAGCTTTCCTTCCTCCAATTTTGGCGAGGAATATAGGGGCAAAGAAGGAAGAACCCGATGGTGTACGAACCACGGTGAGAGTGCATCAGCCATAATAATCGACTTCGGTGCGGGCCACCTCTTTAAAAGATTTTACAGAGGGTTTGATGTGGCCATCCTGACCTGGCTACCTTATAATGAGGAGGATGAACTGACTTTTCCTTTCAGATTCTGATTTGAATCCAGCTGTTCGGACGAGACAGCGGCTGCGATCTTCAATTCTTTTATTAAGCCCTGTGTTCTCCTAGCCGAATTTCATCACGGTCGTGGCAAAATGATTAAAGGCTCCTCCATCCCAGGAAATCCTCCAACCTATGAGTTTTACAACCCTTCGTTTGTGGCCCGTCAGTTTGGTCTCGGTCAACTTCCTCCTTGTCTGTTTTTCAAGGGCATCCTGAAGTCGAGGGAAGATATCAGTGATGTGCTAGAAGCTTCCAGAGTCTTCCAATTAGGATTAGACCTTCCATCCTTTTCTTTTCACGACTGGGTCAGGGCCAGCTTTTCCTCCAATCTCTTCGACTCCTGGTGGCAAGAATGGCATTCCCATCTTTTCTGTGGGCCGGTCCATCCTCTGTGCATAGCTCTTGACGGGGAATTTGCTTCTGATAGTGAGGTAATCCCTTCATTCTCTTTTTGGAGAGATTACTTGGCGAATATTCTTGCCAACTGTTTTGACCAACCCTTTCAGGACATTGAATTCGATCCTCCAAGCCGGGATAGCAGAGGGCATCCTATACACTAGCAGCCGTCATGCCCAGCTTCAAGGATGGGATCAACCGCACCTTCCTTGAAGAAGCTAATGAGAACCCATGCTGCTCCCATGATCGTGACATGCCAATCTCCAAAGCGCAAAGTGGTTCCAGGGGCAACTCAAAAAGCCATTACTAGAAAAAGGCTCCGTAGGACAAGACCATCGGCTACTCAGGTGAACGATTCACACTTTTGTCAAACTGATGTTCAATTTTCTGATCCCATTTTCTCACAGTTATCGAGCATCGCGTCTTAGTCTGCTTTGGGTGTAGGACAGTTATCTCAAGTACTTGATCCACCATCAACCGAACCTTCCTCTCAAGAGAAGCTGATTTCAGTGGAGGCAACCAATGCATTCACAATGGCAGAAAATGTGAGTTTTATCCTTGATACTCGTTGGAGTATTTTCCTTTGACTTCTTGATTCACTCGGCTTTCCAACCTTTATTTGATCGTTTGTCATGCTAGACATCTTCTGAGGAAATAACCGTGCAAGAGCAGGGGCCTGGCAGTTCGCCTACTGACAATGATCCCATTGACGCTGGGGACAGCCCCGTTGTTGATACTCATACTGCCGATTCCTCAATTCGGCATACGCCTGATGGTAAGGATATCGTATGCTTGGTCTATCTCTCTGCAATAAACATAAATAAAAATCTCTCTTTGCCATTGCAGATATCAGCGCCGGACATCTAGAGCAGATTCAGCCAGATGCTATTGGTGTATCACCAGCTGCTCCCCCTCTTTTGATAGAGGCCATTACAGAGAAGGTACTATACCTTTTCACCATTCATTTTGCGATAAGCCGATTCAAACCTCTTAACCAAGATTTCCCCTATATATAGGCACTCGATCCTCTGGCCCAGAGTTGTTCTTTCAATCTTGAGGAGTATTTTGATGAAGACAAAATCAGATCATCAGCCACTTCCTCTGTTGAATCTTTGTCAGAGGATACTATAAATCGGCTAAAAGATATACTGCCCATATTTGAGAAGAACATAGCCGATTTGGTCCAAGACACTAAATCAATACAGAGAGTCTTCTTGACCATTAAGGGTGATCCATCTCCAGCTCTCTCCAAGGTCTTGTCGTATTTGCCCATTTTCGAAGATTAGGCCTTGAAGGCGAAAACGATCCAAAGGAACTTGTCCAATCGTGAAGCCTTGTAGGACAGAAGGGACTCCAACAGGCAAGAAATTAAAGAGCTGACGCAGTCGATCGATGCCTTGAAGAACTCCTCCCTCAGGACCGATCCAGAGTTGTCCCAACTAGAAGTCAAGCATGCAGAGCTTGAGAGGGAGCTGAACAATGTGAAGGCTGCCATAGATCGTCGCAAGTCTACTCTGGCCCAAATACCCGATGCCATCAGACAGAAGAAACAGGAACTGTTGGCCAAAGTAAAAAGAGAGCAAAACCATCCGTGGTAGCCTTGAGAACGCTTTTGGAACAGCCGAAGAATACGAGCACAAGGTTGCAGACGCTAATGCTATTCGGCTTGCAATTTTAAAAATCATTTAGGATATTCTAGGCTTGTAATTCGTAGGTTAACATACATGTCTTGTGTATGATAACCGCACTTGTCTCATTGTATTTTCTCTTTTCGGCTAAAGAGCCGATTCAAAACAACCGATTTCAGACTTGCGATCCAATTGATCCCAAAAAACGTGGCTTAAGAGAACCCCTTGATCTTCTACCTTTAACCGCCCAACGCCGCATTCTCTTTGGTATTAGCGAAGTGGCGCTCCGCCTTCTATTAATTGCGGTTACCCTTTGCACTTTCCTGAGGCGTCCATCTCTTTGCTTCGCGACTTCAAATACCGGCCGAGGGCTCCGTCCTCGAACACATCTATACTCACGACCACTCCTGTTCCTTTGCACTTCTCCGTCTTCAAGCCCATGTAGCAGTTTTCTCCCCTTCCTGTAGATCCAATCGATTCCATGGCCGGCGAGGATAACCGCGGCAAGCGTGCGGCGGGTGAGACCCTGGAGGAGAACATGCCGGTGAGCCAGCGCCTCCCATGCATGAGGTGAGATTGATGTCTTCTGCTCAAAGCGACAATCCGTAACTTTCTGTTCATAGGGATGAACTTCTGTTTCTAGGTTTGTTGTGAACGATAGACTTCGTCCTCTTCCGAGGGCTAGCGAACCCTTTGATGCTGTGTCTTCTGCGCCAGCCTCATCGTCGGATTCCTTCGATTCATATAATGGCAACGATGCCTGGCGCTTCCTCCGGGAGTGGAGGGCGGCCTAGAACCGCTACTCCGAGGCAACCCGAGAGAACGGCTAGCTCGAGATTCGTCTCGAGGTTTCCCAGGCCGCTCTTCATGCGGCCAAAGAGGAGGCCAGCGCTGTTCGAGCCCGGCTGGTCGAGTTTGACGCCACGGTGACAGGTAAGACGGGCTTCAAGGATATCTTTATTCTAATTTCAACAGTCTTTATCTTGATAGTTCCCCCGTTTCTGTGATCATCAGCCTTAACGATGTAGTTGGAGTCTCTCCAACTTGCGGCAAACGTGGCTGTGGATGCTGTTAATGCCCGTGGCTCCCTCATCGATGCTCGCCTCCACGACGTTCCGGCCCGCATTCAGGAGATCGCTCTCCACGGCATCCGTCATGGCGCGGCGGTGGCGCTGACCGCGACGCAAGTTCAGACCGGGCACGAGCTCCACGCCATGGAAATCGGTTTCCCAATGGGCGATGGCCCTGAAGAACATGAAGACTTGCTCGAAGACTTCGTCATGGCAGCGGAGGCCATAGTGGACATCACATCCGCCCAAGATGTGGTGAACAAGGTCTTTGATTAGTTTGTATTTAGGATAAACCAATGAATGAAGACTCCTGTTCTTTTATGATTGTGTTTCAATGCAATGCCTTCTTGTATGACTGTGAATGTTTCTTGCTCTTTTTGTTTTTTGCTCTATAGGCGATACACATCATATCGGCTTTTACGTCTTCAAAGATCTTTACTTTTTGAACTGGAGGCGATACCCCCCTAGTATCAGCTATTGGAGCCGAGAACGAATCGGCAATTTAGATGTTAGGATAACATCTCTTCATGCATTTTTTTCATTCCAAAGATCAAACAATCGATCAATCCAAGTCAAGCATTCTATTAAGCGAAACAGAACTTCTCTTAAGAAATCCATTAACTCTGAATTGCACTTATACTTTAACTCAGCATTCACATACGTCGGCCTAAACCCATCTCCAAGACTCAATACTTATTTTTCCTTAACTCAATGGCCGACATGAAGCTGCGACTTTTCTACTAAAACAAACTCTCAGAGCCGATCGCTTGCATCGGCTGTTGGCTTTTATTGCTAATTTTAACGAAACCTTCTTCCCATGTCTTGCTAGAGAAACATTCGAAATCTCCTAGTTCCCAAAAGCCTAGATCGGCTGTTGCAATACTTATAGACTCATCAGCGCGAACCACCTCGACATCATCTCCATGCCATTGAATCAAACACTGATGCATGGTCGATGGTACACAACAGTTTGTGTGAATCTAGTCACGACCGAGTAAACTGTATGATCATTTTCCATCGATGACAAAGAACGTGGTGAGAAGAGTTTTACTCCTGATTGTCAATTCGACGTTCATTGCCCCCCGGGTCTTAGATGTATTACCTCCGAAGTCTCTAAGCATCATGTCGGTTTCAAGCAAATCTCCTAGTCCCTTGCCAAGCTTACGAAAAGTGGTGTATGGCATAAGGTTGACAGAAGCACCTCCATCTACCAACATCTTGTTCATCGGCTTCCCATCAACAAAACCTTTCATGTATAAAGCCTTCAAGTGCCGATATTTGACTGGCTTATCAAATATTGCCTGTTGTACAACCGTCAACTTGGCCACTATCTCTTCATACTCTGATTCATCGAAGTCTGAATAAACTTCCTGATCTGCCAGAGCTCTGAATTCTGACGGCAACCGAAAAGCCATTTGAATATTAGCCAATAGTTGCTTTCTATCGGCTGTTTGCTTGGTACGCCACACTTGAGTTCTACCGGATGCCTGAGCCTGTTTCAACTCTTTACTCCTTAGGCGCTGCACCCTTCTCTTCTGGCTTCTTGTCAATCCTCCGGGGCACCATTGGCCTTCCTGCCAGACATGCTCCCTTTGGTTGCTTCCTTCTTCATGATCAGCCCAGTCTTGGCCAACAACTCTTTTTCCTAGCCGATCATGAACACTTTTATTTTTTAAGCATCGATCCATGTTATTATGATGATATGCATCTTGGGCATGGATGACCGGCGATTGATTTGAGATTGCCTAAACTCCCAATATTAATTGTTGCATTCTGGATAGTTATGTCTGGTAGGCAATTTCAAACCTTCGTTCTAGTAGTATCTGAAGAAAGGACAATTCCAGTGCGATTCGGCTTGCCTCCTTTCATACCTCTCTTCTTCTAGTTGACGCTGGTATTCTTGATCCTCTAACCATCGCTGATAATTCTTTTCCTTCTGCCGCTGCCACTTATTCAACAAGATTCGAGATGTGACTCGCGGCTTTGTCGCCCCATCCTTTGACGCTTCCCCCTATTTATATCGGCTCTTTTGCTGATCATGACGTTTTCTAATCTCTCTGTATTCATCAGCCGATATTTGTATCTTGGGATTAACTGTTCCAGCTTCTCTTGATTTGGTCGATGTTAGAACCTTAGTTTTTCCTTTGAATAGCCCAACATCAACCATATTTTGATCTCCTAGGAAAGGATTTCATCAACTTTCATCTTCCGAGGCGTATCGAACTTGAGCCTCCCTTGCTGAATAGCCCTCTGTATGTGCTGCCGGAAAATTCTGCATTCATTGGTGGAATGAGAAGTAGCATTATGAAACTTGCAGACCTTCTTATTCTTCAACTGTTCAGGGGGCAACATAACATGATTGTTCGGCAATTTGATCTAGCCCTTCTCAAGTAAGAAGTCAAAGAGCTTGTCCGATTTTGTGACATCAAAGTCATAGCTCTCCTCGATTCCTCTTCCCTAAGGATTTGGCACCATCACTATCTTCTTGCCCCAATTCCATTTAGCTGCAACAACCTCTTCTTCTTCATCCTCATAGCTGTCATCGACTGAGTATGGATCATAAGCTTCAGCTACGGTGGTACTCTTTTGGAATCGGGTATCTCTGCGCATACTCTGGAATTGGCTATTGAGCGCTGCTACTCGTTGAGCCAACTGACCCAAGTTATCAAACTCTTGCCCTAGCAACTTTTCTTTCCACATTGGCAGCATTCCCTGGACGGCTAAAGCAGCTAACTGATCATCTGCCAAGCTCAATGACAAGCACAAGTTCCTAGTCTCTCGGAATCTCTGAAGAAACTCAGTGTCTAATTCGTTAGTCCTCTGTCTCATGGTTGTCAAATAGGTTATCTTCTTTTCCCCAGTCCCAGTGTAGAAATATGTATGAAACTTCTTCTCTAGGTTAGCCCAATTGGCAATGGAGTTGACTGGTAGTGACGAAAACCAAGTGAAGGTTGGCCCCGATAGGGATAAGGAGAAGAAACAAACTCGATGGGCGTCCTCAACTGATGCTTCGCCTAATTGTGTAAGATACCGACTGACATGCTCTATCGTGCTTGTACTGTCTTGACCAGTGAACTTGGCAAACTCTGGAAGCCTGTAATTTGTAGGAAGAGCGACCAAATCATACCACTCTAAATATGGGCGTTTGTACAAAAAGGTCAGCCCTTTTGGCTTCAGGCCAAACTGATTCTTCATCATCTCGGTCACCTTCAGCAGCAACTCATCAGCTTGCGGATTTGGATTTCTCAGTACTTGCTGACCCATCTGTGGATTGAAATCCTGCATGCCCTAATATCCTAGATTTGGCATCATGTGGAGAGTGTTATAATCTGTGCCATAGTGATACCCTTGTGGAATCTCAATCTGCTAGTTCTTATGTTGGCTTGCTGCTTGAAGTTTCTGATTGTAGACGTAGGGATCTATATCTCTACAGATCCTTTGAATCGATGGTGCTATTTTTTGAGCCGACGATAGTATGTGGCCTGATGTGCCAAAATTGATCATCTGGTTCTGACTCTGCCCCGCTGGCTGTTGCACATGCTGTATTGATGGTCCAGGATTGTACTGTATCTGATTCGTAGTAGTACCTGGAGTTTGTTCAGATGAACCTTTAAGTGCCTAGACGTCACCATTATCAGCTGGTGCTACTTCTTGATGGCTGGTGCTGACTTGATTAGTCCCTTGGGTCAACAAATCTGGAATGTTGTAACAAGTCGATCCAACCTGACTAACTGGAATTCCATGAATCGCCTCTTTCATGGCGTTGTGAAATGCGTCAACGAAAGCTTCATTGCGGCTTGATAGGGCATCACGAACAGATTTGTCTATGGCTTCCGCAAAGAAACGCCTGTCTTCAGCTTCAACTGTATCTGTCTGTCCATGTAGCAGAACTCTTGGTAGTGGAAATTTCCGAATAATTGTGCTGTCACATGTTTTGGTGTAGGACAACAAACACTTCTTCTGAAATTCTTCTGTAGCTTTGTTGATGGTATCCTTATCTTCATCAGGTAGGTCTTCATAATGTACCATAAGGATGTTGTCGTTGTTGTGAACCGCCATGATGATTGTGGTGTCCCACCGGGCACGCCAGAAACATGTGTCGACACAGAATTTCGTACCGTGCCGAGGACACATGCAGCAAGCCGAAAGGGTCCGCTTGATGGAGCAGATCCACCTAGCTTCAGCGCAGGGGTGGTCGATCCTGCGCAATCCTCCCGAGACGTGCCAGTCAATTTGACCCTGCAATTGACAAGGAGAGAAAGCTTATCAGTAATTAAGGGCGGAACATGCCGGTGTTGCCAGACAGTCCCGAATGTGCGGCTCTGAGAGCCGATATGAAAGGAGATCGACTAAACAGTCGATTCCAGCATATTCATAAGAATAAATCGGTTAAAGCTCATGGGGTTATGTAAGAAGAATCAGTTATCATCCAGGATAAATATAATTCCAGCAAAAATTAATCAATGGCAATAAGATATCAGTGATGATTGGTTTAAACTGAGCCAATGATTACAAGTAACCGAACCCCTTTTTATATAAAGAAACAGTTCAACACCACTTAACTATTTAATAAAAATAAATCTAATGAACATGTTATATCTTATCTATCGCCATAACCAGTGGGGCATGAGGCAGAATCATGCAGGCCGTAGAAACAACAATAGACTCGACAACCCTAACTCATTACTAATATCAGTGGGGCATGAGGCAGAATCATGCAGGCCGTAATACAATAACAAGATCATAGGGCTAACATATCTTTCAACCTATCTCTACTTCAACGGTCTCATAATGTGAATTGTTCATGAAAGCACTCGATATCGGTTAAACAGCCGATTCAGGCATAGCGCACAGTTAAGGTCATGCCTTCTCAGGAATGGATCTACCAACTAACGATCCCCACTCCACGATGTTAATAGTGGGGTGAGAGGCAGAATCCCACAGGCCGTGATAACGGGCCATGAAACGGTTCTCGCTAACCCATAGATCTACTCAAGATTGAACATGCCTTAACCGCACGCTATGCACGATTGAGATTAATATAAAACAACCGATAAAACATAACTCGTCGTTTAAGGTGTAGATTAGATCAGTTTTAGATTAGCAAACGATGGGTTAAATAGGATATAAGGTCGATCTAGATCAATCTTAATCGGGCAGAGGGATATTGCTGTAATTAGATAAACAATGAAAGCAGTAAGCAATATCGGAAACTTAATGAATCTACCAAAGACTGCCATTCTAAGGTAGAGCCAATAACTTGACCTTGATCTAATTCAAGCAGTGGGGTGTGAGGCAGAATCACACAGGCCATACTTGAATCAGACAAGAGTAGATAACTAGCCTATACCAGAGTCGCAGTGGGGGTCGACCGGATCGATGCAGCCATACGAACATAGGTATAAACCATGACGGTACTTACAGACAAGCAGTGGAGGTCGACCAGATCGATGCAGCCGTACTCGCTGAAGAACTCACCGAGATCTGCTCTACTCCTACTCCTAAGGGGTGGCCAGAGCCAAAAAAGTAAATTGACTTGTATTTGATTGATTGATGTCTTTTACAATGACCGGGGTTTGGTATTTATACCTGGAGCCTAAAAACGAGCCCTACTCGAGTACGACTTAATACAATCTCTGGTATGAAGGAAATATTCCTATCTTAGGATAACTTGCACTCTAATCTTTCCCCTTTTGTAGAGTCCGATATGTATCTTCTCGATGCCAATCATATCCCGTCATCGTTATCTGCGGAAGTCATTTGGAAAGAATCGATCTAGTGTCACATTCGATCCAGCAGATTCTTTACACACCTATGCCATTGTGATTGACTCTTCATCATCTTCACCGCCACCACCGCCATCATCCTCTACACACCTATGCCTTATGGCCAAGGGTGAACGCAAGGTATCAAATGATGATGATAGTAGTGGTGATGATCATGCTAAAAATGATGATAGTGATAGTGATAGTGATGATGATGAATATGAATCACCTTCTTATGATGATCTTGTTAAATTGCTAAATCAGTATACTAAGATCATTAGAAAGACTAGAGCTAAGAATGACAAGCTAGAAGCTAAAAATGATTCTCTTTTAGCTAAATGTGATATAGCCGAAAAGGCTAGTGTTTAGCTTAGAGAAGCAAATGATGCTATGTCATCCAAACTCACGGAGCTCAAATCTTCTAAGAAAGAGCTTAAAGATAAACATGATAAACTTGAGAGGATATACAATGAGCTCATCACTAGCCATAATATGCTAAAAGATGAATATACCAATCTTAAGATTAATCATGATAATCTTGTCATTGCTCAAGAATTTTTATCCAATGAGCCACATGATGCTACTAACAATGTTGTTAAGATTGATATAGCTACAACATATGATGATTTGATCATTGAGAGCATTGAGCAAAGTTTTAGTAGCAAGGGATAAACTTGAGAGGATACACAATGAGCTCATCACTAGCCATAATATGCTAAAAGATGAATATACCAATCTTAAGATTAATCATGATAATCTTGTCATTGCTCAAGAATTTTTATCCAATGAGCCACATGATGCTACTAACGATGTTGTTAAGATTGATATTGTCACAGAACCGACCAATTTATAAGAGTACAAGTACAATGGTGTCCCGCAAGCGGTCGCACTGTCATACTTGAACCCATATAAACCCGGTAGTCCGTCGAGTACCACGACGGGTCTCGATAAACGATTTACAACAACCAAGATCGTACATGATTCAACATACATGCCACATATTACATAAAGTTCACAGATACATTTTCATCATCAGAGTATGAAACCAGTTATTACAAACCAAGTTTGATAGATAAAAGCGGAAGCAAAAAATTAAGTTTGAAAGTAAAGTTTCCAACATAGTTTAGTACAGTGCCAAAATACGATCACGGTCCACAAAAGCATCTAGAAGGATTAATAAGAAGCCTACCCAAGGCTTACTCCTCATCCACAGCGGGATAGAAGCAACTCTTGCAATAACCATGATACACAGTGCCATCTGCAACAATGGGAAATAAAACCCTGAGTACGAGAAGGTACTCAGCTAGACTTACCTGTCATAAACCATAAATAAAATGACTCCAAGGATTATGCAAAGCTGTATAAGTGGGGATAGCTTGACAACATTTTGCATAAAAGCGATTAACTTAGTTATACAATCATGGTTCCAATATCAGGTTAATTATAACTATCCATCTCTAGATTAGCAACTATCCTGTGCCAAACATGTGGTATATCCATTTAAAAGCATACAATAGTAACCATAGCAGGTATTGCAATTCCATATTCATCTGAACCATCATGTTCCATAACACAGTTACTACGATGTTGGGACAAGCCAAGTTTCTCACTATCCGGGAGAGACGGTGATTCAAATCGATTTTAACCAGCTGGGAATTTATTCCTAACACAAACCCAGGCATACCGCGTAAAGGCAGCCTTAGGTCACCTTTGGTACAACTCAAGTACACATTTCGTGGGTCCGTACCACGCCGCACAATCTGGGACACCAGATGCCAGGACGTTCAGGCCTAGCCTGCCCTTGGTCTCAGTCTGATCGCCCCCCGCAAGGAGCGCACAACAGAACGGGTCTCGGCCTGAGTTGAGCTACTCGGCTTCGCGGTCGGAATGAGTTATCTGGCCAGCTAAGTGATAGGCATGCGTTCAATCTTGTCAGAAGCACCAACAACGGTACGGTCCTTAATCGGCTCAGACGGAATCACATGAGTCATCCTATGCATAGACTCCGCCCGATCTCGATTTTCTTTTACCCCATGGTTCTGTTCCACGATAGCAAATATAGCCAACCGTGCTCCGGTATCCACCTATATCTCGCAGGTGACAGGACATCACCTGACTTCTACCGGTCTAAGCATGGCTAAGCATATGTTCGATCCTGGACCTATACCGGTTAAAGGTGTAATATCTAGACAAGGAATTTATATGCATCAAGTGGTTCCATTCAATTCTTATAACCTAATGCATCAATCATAAGTACTTAAGTAATCATTTATAAAATACTGGGAGACTTAGAATGCTCCAGGGCTTGCCTTTCAGAAAAGAAGTGGGACGGTGATCAGGGCACTCCGGAAGCTCTTCAGGATTCTGCTCCTCGCCTTTGGGAGCTGCGACTTGCGGATTCTCCTGCTGGTCCCCTTCCTCTACTTTGTCGAATTCCAGCAACGTTATTTCTTCCTCCGATCCTAGATGCATGAATATGGCATAAGGTATTGCGAATGCATACATGCGTACAAGTATAAAATAATGACACATGATGAATGCATTCGTATAAGTATTCTTAACAGCATGGTGTTAACAAATGCATCATATTTTACCGAGTAGGTGCATATCTCTTCTTGATTACTTAATCAAACACATTTACAAATCATTCACTACACACAAAACAGCAGCTGCTTGTTTTACTTATAACTGAAGTTCTACTTATCCAAATACTATGATCTTAGACTTTCTAGAAAGCTTATAAAATTGTCTACAACTCTTATTTAATCACCAAAAACTAATTCACAATTTATCTTAACCCAAATAGACAATCAATCCAGTGCTGTCCAGAAATTCCAGAGAGCAAGCAATTCAGAAATGCTAACTTTAAACAGCTGTAACTCCTAAACCGTTTGACCTATGGTCCTGAAATTTTAACACAATATAGATGAAGAAGTTACTTACAGCTTTGTTATTAACCATTTTTACAGCAAACATCATTTTGACTACGCAACATTCTAAACCCCAGAATCTGTCCGAAAACTCTTCTCTCCCGAATTATAAAGCAACGATATTTCTATTGCATATAAACATTCCAAATTTGACTTCACCAATCATACCAACAGTACAAGGACATCAAATACACTCAAGAAAACATAATGGCCATGCCCAAACTATTTATTTAAATGCCTTTATCAATTTACTAAGATACTTAGGTTAAATAATAAACATATACCAAATGTGCATCATAAATTCTCAGAAAATTACAGTGGCTTGCTAGTGCTACCAATAGACTACTGTAAAAGTTTCATGCCATTTTGCCAAGCAAAAACATCCTATACAAAAATGACAAGGCAGCAAGGCTTGAAATAGCATAAATAGAAAACGCTATTGAAAAGTGTCAAGCAACAGATTTCCTATTTTTCTTAGCATCCTTCTGGTACTAGGATAACCTCCAACAAATTTTATGAATATTGGATTCCTAAATAATTTATAAAAATTCATACAAGGATCTCCTAATTATAAAAGGAAAATCTATAACTACAAATCTATGCATGCACTGATCCTCAAATTTTTACCAGAGCTCATACATGTCAAGAATAGCTTACCACAAAAATTTCATAATTTTTGGAGCACAGGAACTCTAGATATAAAATAAACAAGTTTGCATGCATTCAAAAACACATATCAAATCTCCATTTAAATCTCCCAAAATTTCTACTGCAAATGCTAGCATCATATTTTTCATAAATAGTACACTCCCTAAGGAACACTATGAAATTTAGTTCACAAATTTATGATCTACACAGCTCCACTTATAAATTTTCAAAGTTGCACATAACACAGGAAACAAATGCACTATCTTTCTGCCCTATAGTCACTGGCAACTGGGGTCCACCGGTCAGTTGACCCCACGCGTCAGCGGAACAAAGCAGGGCAGCGGCGCTGGAACGATGCTGTTCGGCCATGGCTCGTCGACGGCGAGCTTCACCGGCGATGGCACCTAGTCTACGGTGACCCTCTAGACCTTGCGCACACGCTAGGCTATCTAGGCGGGTGAATCACCGGCGTGAAGGACGACGGTGTCGGCCATGGCGGCACGGCGGCGCTGCTCGACGTGTGTCGGCCGTTTCCAGCCACGGCAAAGCCAAGCGACGTGCTCTACAGAACTACGGCAACCCTGCGACTGTGACTAAGCAACCTAGACGGCGGGAGCTGCTCCGAAGAAGCACGGCCACTGCAGCGGCCATGGCGGCACTATGGCGAGGGCGTACCCGCGACGGCGCAAAGCTAAACATGGCTCACCTAGGGCACAGATGGGGGCGTTGCAAGGTGGAAACGATGGGGATGGTTGAGGCGGAGCTGTGAGCGCGACTGATTGGCGAATGGAGCGGTGGTGAGCGTAGGCGAGCTCGGCGGAGCGTCTGCGACGGTGATGGCGCGGCGGACGCTCGGTGGCTGCGCTGCGGTGAAGGAGAAAGCCAGAAAAGCGAAATGGGAAGCGCAGGGCAGTGCGGCGAGTGCGGGGCTTGATGTAGTGCGCTTCGGCCTGGCTCTGCTGCGCTGGGCAGGGCGCCGGTGACGCGCGGCCATTTCCTCCTCCACGCGGCGGCTCTGTCCTGGCGATGGTCGGCCACCGAGTCAGTGATGCCGTTCATTCAGTTATGCGAGGCTAAGCCTGACAGCGCGTTTACATGGTGCTGGATCTTCGAAACCGTGAAGAATTAACGCCAACGATCTAAACAAAAGTTGTAGCTCCATGTACCAGCTCCATTTGTTCTTAAAGGATCAAGTGCTAATTCACAACAAAAACTGAGTAATATCATCCCAAAGGTCGGCTGTCAGCACGGTTAGGGTACAAGACTTAGCAGAATTGGCTAAGTGTTGAAAATTGTTGACTTGATGATTTTTGTGAGCACCAAAAGAATAAGCTATGCACATTATTAGTTCATGACCCAAAGATAAAAGTTGTTCCCCATGACAAATACTACAACTTTTCTTTAGTGACCACCTACATGCAAAGTCTCTAGCATGTGATTCAAACTTGGTCAAACATGCTTCCTTAAAAAGATGACTCATACATGAACTATGACTTAGTGACTCATTTAGCCCTAGCCATTAATACCAAAGTTGTTCATAATGATACTCTAAACATGTTTAAGCTATTTGCAAGGTCACACAATCATTTCATACATTAGCTGCACATAAAGCTATCCAGGTCAACACATGTAACATTACTTGAGTGCTTGATCATGAAAGGTGACATTCATGAACAATGTTCCATTTGCTAACCTAAGTGTTGCTAACATGTTTTTGTGACTCATATCAACCAATCACATGTATACACTCATAATCATATGCATATTCATATGAAAGCATGAAATACTAAGAAATGTTGCACATGTTTCAATTGAATGTTTCAAGTGTAAATGCATATATATGAATGCTTGATGATCATGCTCATGCTATGCAAGTCAAGTTATGCAAGGCTAACACCTAGGGTGTTACAGATATAGCTACATCATATGATGATTTGATCATTGAGAGCATTGAGCAAAGTTCTAGTAGCAAGGGCAAGCAAGTGGTTGAGACCGATAATTATGATGAGTATGTCAAGCTCAAGAATGACAATGAAAAGCTCAAGAAAGATCTTGAAGAGATCAAAACCCACAACACTATTGTGCTAGAAACTCTTGATCATGATGGTGATTTGATTCTTGAGAATGAGAAGCTAAAAGAAGAGAACAAGAAACTCAAGGAAGAGAAAAATAATGATGCACTCAAGGAAGAGAACAAGAAGCTCAAGTTGGAGAAAGAGCATCTCAAGATTGGATTGAGCAAGTTCACAAGAGGCAAGCATCTTCAAAGTGAGCTACTAATGAACACCATCATGAAGATGGATAGAAGTGGCATTGGGTACATGACAAATAAAGAGAAGAAGGCTCAAGCTCAACAACAACAACAACAAAAGCCAAAGCCAAAGAAGTGTTTTGAGTGTGGACAAGAAGGCCACCTTGCCCATGAGTGCCAAACTCCACCACCACAACCCTTGCCCAAGCATGCTAGACATTTTACTTTCAATGCTCATTACATGCTTAGAAAGGATTCTAGTGGAAAGATGAAAGTCATGTTCTTAGGACCTCCCAACAAGAATAGGCCTAAGAAAATTTGGGTAGCAAAGTCACTTGTTGAGAAGGTGAAGGGCCCTCAACAAGTTTGGGTTCCTAAAGCTTGATCTCTTGTGTGTAGGTGAACTACAAGACCGGTGGAAGTCATTGGGTAATTGATAGTGGTTGCACACAACATATGACCGGTGATCCTCGTATGTTCACCTCACTAGATGAAGAAGTAGATGGGCAAGAAAGAATCGCACTTGGAGATAATTCAAAGGGCAAGGTTAAAGGATTGGGCAAAGTGGCAATATCAAATGATCATTCAATCTCAAATGTGCTATATGTTGCTTCATTGAGTTTCAATTTGCTATCCGTTGGACAATTGTGTGATCTTGGCTTCCAATGCTTGTTTACCGAGAAGGAAGTTGTTGTATCTCAGAAGGATGATGATCAAATGATATTCAAGGGATTTAGATACAAAAACTATATCTAGTGGACTTCACCTCCAAAGATGCTAACTTGAAGACATGTCTATTCGCCAAAACAACACTTGGGTGGCTATGTCATAGAAGACTTGCTCATGTTGGGATGAGTTCACTCAAGAAGCTAATGAAGAATGATTTGGTGAGAGGGTTGAAGGATGTGAAGTTTGAGAAGGACAAGCTTTGTAGTGCATGTCAAGCCGTCAAGCAAGTTGCAAATACTCATCCAACAAAAGGTTTCATGTCAACCACAAGAGTGCTAGAACTCCTTCACATGGACTTATTTGGATCAACAACATACAAGAGTTTGGGAGGAAATCTCTATTGTCTTGTGATTGTTGATGACTATTCAAGATACACATGGGTATTCTTCCTTCATGACAAATCCAAAGTTGCATCATGCTTCAAGAAGTTTGCCAAGAGAGCACAAAATGAGTTTGAGGTTAAGCTCAAGAAGATTAGAAGTGACAACGGTAAAGAATTTGACAACACAAACATTGAAGCCTATTGTGATGAAGTTGGGATCAAACATGAGGTCTCCACAACATATACTCCTCAACAAAATGGTGTAGTTGAGAGAAAGAACCGAACATTTATCACTCTTGCAAGAACAATGTTAGATGAGTACAACACCCCCGAAGCTCTACGGGTGGAAGTTATCAACACCGCATGCTATGCATCAAACCGCCTATTCCTTCAAAAGTTTCTTGGCAAGACACCTTATGAGTTGCTCAATGGGAAGAAGCCGGACGTCTCCTTCTTTAGGGTGTTTGGTTGCAAATGCTACATCTACAAGAAGCGGCAACACCTAGGGAAGTTTCAAAGACATTATGATATTGGTTTTCTTGTTGGTTACTCATCAAAGTCCAAAGCATATAGAGTATTTAATAATGCCACCAGCTTGGTTGAAGAAACAAATGATGTGGAATTTGATGAATCTAATGGCTCCCAAGGAGTACATGAGAATCTTAATGATGTAGGTGATGAACCATTGAGGGAGGCTATGAAGAACATTCCAGTTGGAGACATCAAGCCTCAAGATGATGAAGATGATGTACAAGTGATCAATCCACCTTCTTCATCAAATGTGCCACAAGATGGTGAAAAAGATGAGAGAGTAGAAAATGAAGATACTCATGTCTCCCATGAGCAAATGGTGACACAAGCACAAGATGTTGATGCTCCACAACCTCCCCCTCAAGTGGTTAATAGAAGAAATACACCTCTACTACAAGATCATTCACAAGATCTCATCATAGGGAGTCCATCAAAGGGTGTATTGACTCGCTCACAAAAACTTGCTTCATTTATTGAACATCACTCTTTTGTCTCTTGCTTTGTGCCTACTAAGATAGAAGCTCTTCAAGATCTGGATTGGATAAACACCATGCATGAAGAGTTGAACAACTTCACCCGCAATGAAGTGTGGACTCTTGAAGAGCGACCACAAGGTGCAAGAGTCATTGGAATAAAGTGGGTGTTCCGCAACAAGCAAGATGATCAAGGCGTTGTTGTGAGGAACAAGGAAAGACTAGTTGCAAAGGGGTTCTCTCAAGTTGAAGGTTTGGATTTTGGAGAGACCTTTGCACCGGTTGCAAGACTAGAAGCCATTCGTATCCTCCTTGCATATGCATCACATCATGAAATGAAACTATATCAAATGGATGTGAAAAGTGAATTTTTAAATGGCTTTATTAATGAACTAGTCTATGTTGATCAACCTCCCGGGTATGAAGACCCTAGATATCCTAATCATGTTTATAGGTTGTCCAAGGCGTTATATGGGCTTAAGCAAGCCCCAAGAGCTTGGTATGAGCGCCTTCAGGACTTCCTCATTGAGAAGGGCTTCACCATTGGGAAGGTCGACACCACGCTATTCAATCACCCTTTTATTGCCTATTTTCTTAAAAAGAATTATAGCCTAAGACAAAATACTTTGAAAAAATTGAGGGTTTGAGAGAGGTCACTCACATCAGTCCCAATTGGTGTTTATTTGGATCTTATTGAAGTTGGAACTTGATTGGGAACAGGCAGCGTGAACGAACTTTGAAGATTTGCTGGAAAAGAGTGACCGGACGCTGCACTGGACTCTGAAGTCCAGCGTCCGGTCAGTTCATAGGTGGTGAACCTATGCTGCGATGGAGTGATCGAACTCTATTGTTCAGCGTCCGGTCAGAAGGCGTTCCTGCATCTAGTCAAGCGAAGACGATGGAGACTGGTTGGACCGGACTATTGCTGCGTCCGGTCAGTTGGGA